>VDFB02105785.1:576132507-576229516 GCA_007258455.2 Sequoia sempervirens
ATTAAACAAAACTAAAAAGAAGTAACATCCTGAAGATTTTAAAAATAAAATCTAAAGCATCCCACAAAAAAGAGAAAAACTAAGAAAAAAAGAGAGTTAGAGGGCACACAAAATTAACTGAGCATATCCTTGAAATGTTTAAAATGACTCTAAAAAATAGAAAGTAGATCACTAATTTCTAATAACTAATATAAAATTATAAATAATTAATTTACTTACTCACATTAATATATCATCTTTATTATGATTTCTTATTACTTCACTCTTTAATAATATTGAAGAAATTTCAAATCAATGCCCCACTCTATAATGAGTAACAACCACTTCTAATTCAATGCCCCAACTCTATAATGAGTAACAATCAATTCTAATATTAAAGAGATCAAGAAATAATCATTTCATGCATTACTTCTTCATTATGTATCTTAACCAACAAGTTTTATGAATCTTAACCAACAAGTTTATTGCTCAATATCACTTTATGCTTTTAAGACATGTGATGACTTACAAAGATTTTAATAACTATAGCTTTGGGCAAGGATTTCCGAACTTTTCAAAATTACCTACAATCAAGTAGTGAGTTAACATAATTTTATTTAATAGGGAACTAATTTTTTTATAATCATGTATATTATAGTTCTTTTTATTATTATGAAGAAAGTATATACAAAATTATTGTATACTATTTATTTGAGGGCAAGTTTTAAATATTGAATGCATTCTTATTTCATTAATACATTATTAATTAAATTTATTCATGTTATTGATATTGTATCTATCAAGATTCAAATTAGTGTTTGGTCATTGTGATCATGGACATTATGTCCTTACTAATCCATAGTGCTCATAGAATTGAACCTTTGTATTGAAGTTGTTGACATTCATGCGAATGACTTCATGTTCCAAACCCTCGTTGAACCTTTGTGCTCATAAACTTTGTGCCTCTACTAGAATACTAAAAACTCATAAAATTGAATTATTGATGTCAATACAATATATTTATATTATTAATTAAGATTTAAAATATAAATATTTTTTAAAAATGTGTTGAAAATATATAATCTAGATAAATAATTATATATTAATTTCTATTTTTTAACAAAAATATGAGTTACATTAACGTTGAATGATATTCTTTAAAAAATCAAATCTCCATTCTTTTTATACTGTAGAGGTGAGAAAAATGTGAGTTACAACTACGTTGAATGTTATTCTTAAAAAATTCAAATCTACATTCTTCTGTTTATACAATAGAGGTGAGAAAAATGTGAGTTACATTCTTCTGTTCATATTGTAGAGGTGAGAAAAGTGTGAGTTACATTCTTCTGTTTATACTATAGAGGTGAGAAAAATGTGAGTTACATCTAATTTGAATGATAATTAAAACAAATTCAAATATGCATTCTTTTGTTCATACTGTACTAGAGGTGAGAAAAATGTGAGTTAAAAAAAAAATCAAATCTACATTCTTTTCTTCATACTGAACAGGTGAGAAAATTGTGAATTACATCTACGTTGAATGATATTTAAAAAATTAAAAATCTACATTCTTCTGTTCAAACTGTAGAGGTGAGATTGTGCGTTCTTTCAAAAACGCTAGGGAGCGTTAATTTTTAGCATCAAATCTCGTTGCCGCCATTGATATTTGAATTAAAACAGAGTCCTATCTAAGAATTTGTAAATATGCAGTTCAACATTTTTTAAACTGCATAACAGCCTAGTCTGTAAAAAGTCCGCTTTTTATTATTTTCGTAGATTTTCAATTGCAAGAGCCAGAGTTATTTAAAAATAATTTATTTAAATAAATAAGAAAAAAAAAATTCCTGAAAAAATAAAAATAAAATAACTTAAAATAATTTTTAAATAAAATAACTTTTAATAAATAAATTATTAAATAAAGTAAATAAATATTCATTACATAATATAAATTAATTAAAATAAAATATTTTTAACAAATAATAATTAAAGAAATATGACGTGTATTAAATATCTGTTTCTCTATATAACACTCCATAAACAGTATACCACTCATACAGGGTGAAATTTCATATCTGTTATCTAAGCCACAAATTCTTCTTTTCAAAAATTTCCAGTCTGCCTTCTTCTCTACCTACGTATTGTAGCAGAGAATTGTGCCGCCTTCTTTCAAGAAAGTTAGTGAACGTTATTTTGTTCAACTCTTCTTCCCGCCATTGAGTTGAAATAGAGTTCTGTCTAAGAACTTGTGCGTATGCAGCTCAGCATGTTTCGAACTGCAGAACAGAGGACAGTAAGTAGTCTGTAGGAATACCGCCTTTTATAATTCTCGTTGATATACACATGATGCATATTTTCAACTGCAAAAGTCTGAGCGTTAGAGCCGGTGCTCTGCTGAAGTCTCTTACCCCAGCCATTCAGGAACTTTATATATCGGACCTGAAGTTGCCCAAGCATCAGCAAAACCCCATTTTTCATCAGTTTTACAATACGCTTGTAAAAGGTGCTGAGGTTGTGAAAAAATGTGAAAATATTAGCACTTTCAACCTGCCTCTCAATTATAGGTATGCTTCGCAGATACTCAAGCTTGAAAAGGAAATTAATGGCTTCCTGAGCTTACTTCCTGCCCACATATTGCATGATACGAGAGTTCTTTTAGCAGAACTGAAAAATTTGTACCCATCCGAGGCTGCAGATATAAGCAGGGGACTGAATGATTACATATTCAAACAAGCTTCCATGTTAACAAATGATCCTTGCCAAAATACCATGATGCTTCAACAAATGGTTTTAGATGATTTGTTTGACTATACTGAAACTGTAGGAGATTCCACAAGCTATAATCATGATAATGGTTATGACAAATCTCAAATTTTGGTGGGTCTGGAGAAATCCACCGGAGATTTGAAAGAGCTTTTGTTCGACAGTGAAGTGTCTGTCGTTGGAGTGCAGTGTATGGGAGGCGGGGGAAAAACGACATTGGCCCTGGCTCTCTGCAACGATCCCCAAATTAAAGGTGAAACGTGCTTCCCCTAAATTTATGTCATGTTTTCCTGTTTTAAATTTTCATTTGAAAGGTACTCTATGAAAATTATGAGATTTCTGCCTTGAATGCCAACATATGCCAAGATTTTGGATGCTTTTTATTCCCCTTTTCTAAGGAGGAGATGAGACGACTGAGCATTTAACAATTAACATCCTCATAAGCCAGATGTTACCTACTTTTTAGAGATGCTATTTCTGAAATGAGTTCTTAAAACTTACTTTGGTTGTCTTGACTCTACGTTTGGATTTCATATAGTAGATTATAAATATAAATCTGTCTGGTTTACAATTTTATGCAGTAGTTGTCATCCTCTATTTTATTTAGTTAGGACAACGTAAATCTCTCCCCTTAAGGTATTTTTGTGTGGCTCTATGTACTTTATCACTGGTTTCAGTTTGCAGTAGGAAGCCTGCTTTAGTTTGATTAAACGTTCATTTTTCATGTCAAAGAATTTATTAAAACATATTTGGTTTATTGTGTATATCAGATTATTTTGGAAACAACATATTTTTCATGACAGTTTCACAGTCCCCAAATCTTAAGGGCATTTTAGAGATAATGTGGGAAAAAATCATTGGGAAGAAGAAACCTGAGTTTCAAAATGTGGAAGATATACATATACATCTGAAACAGCAGCTTGTGAAGCAGTTGAAGCCAACTTTGGTGATTCTGGATGATGTCTGGGACAGAGTAAGCCTGGAAAATTTGCTATTTGAAGGGCCAGCATACAAAACCCTTGTCACAACTAGAGATAGCTCCATTATTCCCAGAAACCACTCGACTCAATTGTATCAGTTACCATTGCTGGGCCAGGAAGATGCTCTGTCACTTTTCTGCTTCTGGGCGTTCGGACAGACATCAACTCCATCCACTGCAGATGCAAATCTAGTGAAGGAGGTGTTTATTCTTCTTTGAGCTCTTTGCAGCTTTGTGAGAGTTTGGATGAAATCTGTATCATTTAAATATGCATATTTTTTTATTTATTTTTTACCTGGATTTTTCGCTATAACAAAATTTATCTTGTGATGTTTTGCTGGCTTAGGAAGGAGGAAATAAGGACAGCATAAGCATGAGTGAAACATGCAATTAGGCATTATGAGAAAAATAATTTATACAGTCGGTTTCTCAAGCAACTTAGTATTAAGGACTTATGGACCCAGGCTGTGATTAATCTGCAAACATATAATTTTTGTTGTCCTACAAGACTCTTGAATCTATTTTCATTTTATGAGTTACAGGTGCAAGCTGAATGTAAAGGTTTGCCGTTAGCTCTTAAGGTGATTGCAAGCTCGTTGCATGGGGAACCTCCTGTAGTCTGGGAGATTGCAAAGAACAAGCTTTCCAATGGGGAACCAATATCGAATTATCACAAAGATGGGCTTCTTAAATGCTTGGAGACGAGTGTTGATTTGTTAGATGATGTGGTGAAGGAATGTTTCTTAGACTTGGGGTCATTTCCAGAGGACACAAAGATCTGTGCTGATGCACTGCTAGATATTTGGGTTTATTTTCGGAACCTGGAATGGGAGGACGCCTTTGTCATCCTATTGGAACTTGCAAGCCGAAACCTGTTGAATTTAACCAGCAATCCAGGGTAATTGTCTATCTTTTTATATTACAGAATTTTTGTTATCAATTCTTTTAACATTATTGGCATGGTGGTTGCACTTATCAGGAGCGGAGCAGCAATTTCTCATGGAAGTGTCTCCGAGCTGTACTTTTCTCAGCACGATGTAATGAGAGATTTGGCCTTGTATCTGGGAGGCCAAGGTGATATATTCCACAGGAAGAGATTACTTATGCCCAGGAAGGAGCATAATTTGCCAGGGTCATTGAAATTTTGTGATACGCAGTTTGATGCTCAAATTGTCTCTGTTCACACAGGTGGGTTACAAGATGTCTCACAGATGGGATCTGAAATTAATTCTGGCCATATGTTTTATTAGATCTTAAAATTTCTGTAGTAAATTTTGCATCTAGCTTAGGTGTAATTAATTGATGTTAAGTTAAAAATTACCAAATTTTGTGGATGTATTATGTGCATGACTAATATGATAATAAATAGGAGTAGGAAAATGAAACATCAATTGTCTTGTCCATAACCTAAACAAGTGCTATATATTTTACTCTGTAATTGAATTTCATTTTCAATTTGTACGAGCAGGCCCTATGGAGGAAAACCAGTGGTACGATATGAATTTTCCGGAAGCAGGGGCTCTGGTATTACTCTTTAATGCGAGTGAATATTACCTCCCTCCATTTTTGAAATCCATGAAGAAATTGAAGTTTCTTATGGTATTCAATTATGGCACAAAGAGAGCAACTGTGAAAGGTCTAGAAACCTTGTCTTCCCTCAGTCAACTCAAAAGTGTCCGCTTGGAGAAGGTGATTGCAGCAGCTGTATTAAAACAGAGCAAAGCACTACAGAACTTGGAGAAGCTATCTTTAAGCTTATGCGAAGGGTTTAAAAATACATCCACATTCAACAACACCAAGCTTCATGATTTTAACATGGATCACTGCAGTGATTTAGAGGAGTTGCCCCCAAGTATCTGCTATATGCCTTCCGCTCACATGTGGTCTATTACCAACTGCCACCAAGTTCAGAAGTTACCATATGACCTTGGAAATCTGAGCTCTCTGAGAGTGTTAAGGTTGTCAGCACTGCCAGGCCTAAAAGAGCTTCCATCATCAATTGGAAACCTTGGGTGGTTGGAATATCTGGACATTTCAGTATGTGTGGGTTTGAAAGAACTTCCAGAGGAAATAGGCCAACTAAAGAAATTGACTGAGTTAGATATGAGAGAGTGTTCTCGTTTGAAGAGGCTACCTAGAAGTGTTTGTGGACTAACTTCCCTGAAACATGTCATCTGTGATGAGAAGATTGGGAAACAGTGGTTGCAGGCCAAGAGAATTGCCATCCCAGAGCTTATAGTTGATATTGTGGAAGTACAATTCAGTTTGGATTGGCTTGATGGTTGACTTGGCATCCTGGTAAAATATCAATACTTTTTTTTTTTCCTATTCGCTAGAACAACCCATAAAGGTCCTCTATACTATAGTGCCGACCCAGGTTTGTGATTAAATTTTCACCAAAATGCTCACTATTGTAAACCTTTTTTTTAATCATAGTTTATTTTTTGTTGTGGTTGCAGAACGAACTTTATCTCCGTTCCAAAGCCAGTTTGCTTCTGTTATATAGCTTGGAAGGGGGTGCCTGCAAATATGTGACAATGGATTTCCTTGGTCACTATCTGGACTGAAATTATATTAGTTTGGAAAGTTGAATTGTCTACAGGTTAATTAAACTTCTCCTGAACATTAGTTTTTTTATTTTCAGTTTGAGTTATATGTGATAATTAGTTTTCAGTTTGAGTTATATGTAATAATTAGCTACAACTTGTGATAATTAGTTTTCAGTTTGAGTTGTATGTAATTATTAACTACAATTTGTGATAATTAGTTATCTGATCTTAACTCTGTTTACCTTTTTTAGTTTGATGAAATTAAAACTTGTGAAAATGTTTGTAAAATCTCGAGGGAAAGAAAAAATCAGGGTTAGGTGTATTGGATGAAGAGTGTATGTCTGTATTATTCTCTTGGGATAATTATGTTTTTTATTATTTTGAATTTTTTAGTAGATTATTTTTAATTTATGTTAGAATATAATTTTTGTAATATTTAAATATTTTATTTTTCATTTTGAATTTTTAATATATTTTAGATAATAATATTGTCTTTTTACCTTTAGAATGGATCATGTGTGGTGATGTTCAGATCAAACTTAAAATTCATTTTTCTTGATCAAATACTTAATTTGTTAATTGACTTCCAATAGTTCAAAAAGGTTAGAGATTACTCTATAAAAGAAAATGTAAGAACTTGGATTCTTAAGCACTAAACAAATACTACACATTTCATAAGGATTTAAAGGCAAAAAATAACCACCAAAAATTGTTATCTTGGGATATCTTGCATTTGCATGTAGAATTTATCTGTGTATTAATAACATTATTTTTACATAAAATTATTGAATTAACCTACCCATTTGATTAGAGAGATCTTCAAAAGTATCACCCATTTTTCTTTAGATAACATGTTGCAAATTTATGTTAAAAGTTGTAGAGAACATTCTCATAGAATGTTGGATGTTAAATACAATTGTTGAAGATACCATTATATGCAGAAAAAAGTTACTACCATAATAAACATCCCAACTTAACACAACAATTAACTAGTCTCTAACAATGATCATTTTATCCATTAAAAATCTGTCAAACTTCTTTATCCATTTGTATTTGTATTTTAGTTTTGCATTTTTTGGTTGAACCTATATAGTGTAGAATTTAATTGAAATCTCAACTATTTAATTAGTATGAGATCATTTTACTAGATTATTAATAAAAATAGAAGGTGAAGTTTACTTTATCTATTTGTACATTTTAAATTAAAGGCATGATAATTGATTTTTAAAGTAAAACTTGAAGTGTTAATAATATATTAGTCATTGTGCATACTACAACAAGGAGTCCCATTATTTTGGTGAAAGTAAAACATTGAAATTAATATTTTTAACTAAATCTTTATTTTTTTTTATATTTATAATAGTTAAACTTTAATTTGAAAATGATGTGAACTAGTTAAGATTTGTGTGTAGATTTTAAATATATATTTTAAAAATTAAAAATAGTTTTTTGTAAATTTTTAAACATCTTTGTTAATAACTTGTTTTTTATACTAAACAATATTTTGACAAAGTGATGTTTATGTTGTAACAAAAAAAATTTATAGAAAGGATAATAATATAATTTTGCAACATCAATATCTAGTACATGAATATTTTTTATAATGTTTTGTTGTATATTTTTTCTTAATTATTTTTTGAAATTAGAGTAATTATAACTTAGACATAGGTGTATGTTGCATAACTTGTTTCATATGTATTGAAATTCAATTTATTTTTTGTTGAAAGGACATCAATATTTAACATACAAATATTTTTTGGAATTCTTTTTTAGTATTTTACTATTTTTTCAAATGCATAGAATGGAGAACTTGATGTTTGGTGAGAAACTTATGTCTAGTAAAACATAGAAAATAAATATATAATAAAACCAAAATATATTAAAAATTATACTTGTTGGAAAGGTCATTTTGAAGACTACATTTTTTGCAAATTATTTTGTCAAGTTCATTCCATTTGAAGGTCCAAATCAAGGTTTGAAATTGAAATTTTTGAAAAAAAATTGAAGCAAAGATTGAAAGTGGCTAGCCAAAAGTACCTTAGATCGAAGGCCCTTCGCACAAAGGTATCTTCAATTGAAGGTCCTTCGAACAAAAGAACCTTCAATCAAAAGTACCTTTCTTCAAAGGTACCTTTGATCGAAGGATTTACCTCTATTTTAAGGTACTTTTGTTAAAAGGTATCTTTGTTCAAAGATCCTTTTGGGTGACCAAAACAAACATTAAAAATTCCTTATAGTCAACCTTCAAATGAAGGTTCCTTCATAAAAAATTATTAGAAAAATTCATAATTGTTGATCTTTGAACAAAGGTCCTTTGAGTTGACTTTTTTCAAACATTTTAATGTGAATGCCATATATATATGAGGTCATTTTTTTCGTGTTTTTTAATAAAAAAATTAAGAAAACTTCACATTTTTGTTCTGATTTTTTGTAAGTGAAACATTTGGAAAGGAATTGGAAAATTTATATTTGCAATTTTGGGAGACTTTGGACAACAAAATAGAGTGATATTTTGCAAAGAATGAGATGGGAAATAAAATGACAAGGAAAAATAAGATTGCACATTCATATTCATCAAAAAAGGGATAGAAATTATGTGAAGAAAGAATGCAAAGATATTACAATTGAAGAGAAGGTATGTTTTTTTTAATTAAGGTAGGTTGTTTATAAATCATATAATTTTTTCTATTAAATCATCTTCTAGAAGATCAAGAACAATAAGGTCAAATACTTCAATCCATGTACTCATATGCAATTTGTATAACATGCCCATAAGAAAATGAATGAATACCACATATTAGTTTGAAAGCAAGTTAGATAAATCCAATACTAAGGTAAGTGAAATTTGCACTACATCTTCATCATAGTTTCTTTAGATAAGTACCTAATCCTCTTCCATATTTAATTTTATAAATATCAAATTCAATCATCAATTCCCTTCCTTCTTATTGAATCAATATTGATTGATTTGTATGTACATTTAATTAATTAGCCTAGATTAGCATTACAAAATATTATTTTCTTTTATTTATTTTTTAAACTCGTCCATGGTTGTAACCCCTAGGGTTTGAACTTAGGGCTTATACCTTCATTGATTTTAAAATACTTTGGTTCTAATACAATTATAATTTCATCTTTCATTTTTAAATTTCCTAGGGATTTTTTTTATTGGAAAAAGCTTTAAAAATTACATCAAAGGAGTATTTACAAAGCTGTTACATAACAATAACATATTCACAAAGAAAATGAATAAGGTTGTAACATAACAACAACATAAAAGACTCAACAACAATGAAATGTTGCCCAAAAATGCTAACAATAGGCCCAAACAAAATTACAATGAGATCCATAAACACTACATAACATTCACCATCAGACGAAGAGTTAAGTGATAAGTAGGAGGTATTTTTCCACAACGTGTCAAATTATGATATTGCTATCAGGATTCAACCGTGTAGTTTCAAGTCAAACTCATTGACCCATGTTTCGAAACTACATGGTTGAATCCTAATAGCAATATCATAACAAAGAGTCAAGATTATTCCTTAAATGACCATGAGTAGATAAAAAGATAAGTCTGAGATAGTTATCACACATAAGGGTCTCTAATTGTAAATTATTTAGATAACATACAATCTATGTGTACTAATCAATTCCATAGATTATATGTTATTTAAATAATTTTTAAAATGATATTCAAGTCACCTCAAACTATGTTTGTGCACCTATATATGCTACCATTATTCAACTATATATCTAGACATGTGAGGAAAATGATACACTAGAAATTTACATACATTTAATTTTATAGTGATTTGAGAGTAAATGGAGAAACAATGTTATACATTTGAGCTTATATTTAATAAAGAACAATAAAATAAATTGAAATGAACTAAAATTTAACATTCATTGTTTTTTAAAACATGAGAACTTTACATATATCCACCCCTTAAGGGTATGTGTAGGATCATCATGGAAAAAACAGGCCCTTAAGTGGCAAAAAATTCAGAAAAATCAGAGTTAGGCAACTTGACATAAAAATTTGAATAAGTTATCTATATTATTTCAAAAATATGTAGGAATACAATATGTAGAAAATTGAATGTAGTTTCTAAACTACTAGGTTTGTTTAAAAAAAAAATCTATTTGGTGAAAATTTGAAATTTCATTTCAGTAGTACTTAAATTTCGGGAAAAAATAAGAAGTAGGTGTCTGTCTGACCACCCTAACCACAATAAAATGACGATATTTTAGATATAAGTAGATGACTCATGTCTCGATGTGATGCATATTTTTTGTAATTTTTTTCCAAGTAAATAATTAATTATGATTTTTATTACAACTTTTAAAAAAATATAAAAAAACTTCATGTCCACCAATTAACTTGGTCAAAACTTCATGAAATTCAATTTTTCTTTTTAATCCTATAGTGTGTGAAGCATAGAATGTAACACATGTTTTGGATTAAAAAATGTGATATTTTTGAAACCTATAGATGTTTTTCAATCAGCCTATCAATCAGGATTTTAGTCATAATTTGAATAGAAAATGAATAATAATTACCTATTAAATTCAAAGTAAAGCATAATTTATATTGGTAGAAATTTGAGAATCTCCTCTAAAAACCCTTTTCATTTTATCAATTTTAGGTTAAAAAAAAGTCGTCAGCCACATGCCCATCATATTGCCACTTTTTGGCCCATCATGATCCTACACATACGCTTAAACTAGATTATAAAATCTTCTCTTTTATATGATGTGTAGGGGTTCAACATTTAAAAAAATGGAGTAGAATTCAAGCCTAATTTGGATATTGGAGCAGAGGAGGTCAAAGCACACATAGTTGATGTTAAAGAGGAGACCTAAGTACAAACAATTGATATTAGAGAAGAGGCTCATCCACACTTTTATGTTGGAGAGGGGTCATGATCACTTCTGAACTACAAACATGCATATGAATCAAATTAAAGAGGTTAAGGAAAAAAATTCTTATATAGGAATATAGATCATTTACTTGAAATGGATATAGAGAAATTAAAATTTTATGGTAAACAACCCAGTCAAATTACTATGAGGTTATTGAATAGAACTACAAAGGAAATACTTGAGGTTTATTTCAAAAATCACGATACACTTGGTCAAGCCCAATTGTTATCAAATATAATTTTTTGTGGTGAGATAAAAGAGCCATTACAATTGTTGGATGCAGATTTCATAGAAAAAAAAGGAAAAAAACCTAGAAAAATATATTGTTGAAAATGTTAAAAAAAATTGGGTTATGTGGAGCAAATTTTCCTTTCAATATGCTACTTTTTCTTTTGGCCCTTATAGTCTTCTCTTTCATCCCTTACTTCTTTTTCATTTTTATGGCACCATGCCTTGAAGGCTAAAGATTACTCTCGCATAAAAGTGCACAATACACCACGTGGTGGTTGCACGACTTTTCTTTTATCGCTTTCCTTTTAGGGCCAAACTGGGACACGTGGCAATTCAGTGGGGATTTTCCCCAAGCTGCTCTCACAAATTAGGAGATTGCCCACCAATATGTCACATTAGCCACTTCATCAATCAGGATTGTTTCTCCCACGGATACATCTCTTTTTAGTGAAGTTTGTCAGAATGCGTAACGAAGCTCTTGTCTTCAGGATTGGTCTTATGGGACAACGTCATCACTCCTCGTATCTGATGGGATCATAGTTTTCTATGCTATAAGGGGATCTAATCATCCTCTGATAGCATATCTTTGTAAAACTTCTATAATATTCAAAGCCATTAAGGAAGCAAGTCAATTTTTATTAGCAAAGATTGTTGTGATCTAATTGAACCTTGGATCAGATTGTTGTCTACCAAGCATGGACACCTATTAGTTGTTCATATCTATTGTTTGTGGCGGTGGCTCTTTCTTTCTAGCTATATAAGGGAGTTTGCAAAGCAGAAAAAATGATCACTATCACTTTTTTTCGGTTTAAGGAACATGAGGATTTTTACAGAGCACTATACATGCTCTATGGCATGTTTTAATTTGTTAAGATGATTAATCAAATTGCCATCTGGCCTTTTCTTTCAATTGATTTATTGTAAAACAAATATTATCAAGGAGAAATCTTTGAGATTGTGTATTTATGGCCTTTTGTCACAAAATTCTTTTTTATATCATTTATGTTGATTTCTCGGTGTCAAGTCCTACGGAGATAGTCTCAGTAATAAGTTTTATATGCCATTAGCTTTTATTTATAATGCTATCTTTTGGAAATTGGATCATGTTCATTACACTCTTTCATTTTCTGTGAAGATTATCCTAAAGTTCATATTATGTTGTGAGAGAAAAGGTTTTTGTAAAGGTCTAAACATTCTTGATAATTTTAGGGTTTCTTACTTCTATCAGACCTTAATGGATGCTTCCCATAAGGAGATTTGAATGACTGATTTGTGCTTTCTTTAGCCTTAGTCATTTGTTCTCTTTCCAACAATGAAGGGTTTGTGGTATTTTGTGTCCATTTCATCAGAAGTAAGGAGTTGATAAACTTTGAAATGTTGTAAAAGTTTCGACTCATCACCATCTTTTATTTTCTCTATATTTCTCTTTCCCCTTTTCACAACACATAGAGAAGAGTCAGCTTCTATAACAATCTTAGAGATTATTCAGTAAGGTGCAATTCAATCCCCACTTACTGAATTTCCCATAAGGCTATTCGGAGAGGCACAAGCTTTTATGATCAACAGTTCCTTTTCTTGCATGCCCGGTGGGACCTAAGTTTTCACAATCATGTGATTAAAGCTTTTCATAAACGTTTTATAAATCAAACTAGAGAGGTTGGAAATCTCATGCCCAAAGTCCAAACAAGAGCATCTTCTAGAGGAAATTTTTTAGTACTCCCTGCTACCCACTTCGGCCCCTAGGAGAAGGCGAGTTATAGGTTCTATATCACCTATCAAAAGAAATAGAGTAAGAAGTGTCAATCCAAAGTCCAAAACTTTATCCACCCCCTAGGAGGTCAAACCTTCCAAATCAGAATACCCATCTACCCTATTCTTAGGCATTTGTTTTCAATGGCTCACTTAGTTGTTCCTGCTCCTAGAAATTTTATAACCTTAGATAGGCAGCCCACTCTAAGTACCTACGCCTCCAGATGTATGACCCACCATACTTTCCAATGCTCTCAAATCAATTCCAAGGTTTACTAGGGAGGATTTTAAAACCCCTTCCAAACACCTCTAGGACATAGTGGAGGTTTGCAAAATCCATAACATCATGGAAGAAAATGTGGCCCTCAGATTGTTGGCTATGTCTTTCAAAGGGAAGGCTCAAGACTGGTATAGATCTCTGACCTCTAATTACATTCGCTCTTGGGATCAACTCAAAGAGAAGCTATTCAAGTGCTTCTTAAAAAAAGGAGATAGCTCATCCTTGCTACAACAATTGATTACTATCAAGAGAGCCTCATAAGAGGCCATGATCGACTTCAACACTAGGTTTTCAAAAACCTGGAAAAGGATTCATGTGGCAACCAGGCCTCCTACAACCATGACATTCATGTTCTACTTAAAAGGTTTCAATTCAAACATCACAATCATGGTACAAATAATAGGAGATACTTTTCCTGATGCATATGACTTCGTTGTGTAGGCAAAGAATAATCTAATTGATGCCAGAAAGCTTCCACCATGGTCATTGATGTCCATGTTTGTAGATATTTTTGGTGGACCCCAGGAGGAAGCAACTCCAAGTACCTCTACCCCGCTCCCCAGCACATCGATTGAATCAATATTGATTGATTTGTATGTAATTTTAGTTAATTAGCCTAGATTAGCATTATGAAATATTACTTTCTTTTATTTATTTTTTAAACTCATCCATGGTTGTAACCCATAGGGTTTAAACTTAGGGTTTATACCTTCATTGATTTTAAAATACTTTGGTTCTAATACAATTATAATTTCATCTTTCATGTTCAAATTTCCTAGGGCTTTTTTTTTATTGGAAAAAGATTTTAAAATTACGTCAAAGGAGAATTTACAAGGTTATTACATAACAACAACACATTCAAAAAGAAAATGAATAAGGTTGTAACATAACAACATAACAGACTCAACAACAATGAAATGTTTCCCAAAAATACTAGCAACAAGCCCAAACAGAATTATAATGAGATCCATAAACACCACATAACATTTACCATCAGCCAAAGAGTTAAGTTTATTCCTTAAATGACCATGAGTAGAAAAAAAGATAAGTCTGAGATAGTTGTCACACACAAGGGTCTCTGATTGTAAATTATTTAGATAACATACAATCTATGTACTAATCAATTCCATAGATTATATGTTATTTAAATAATTTTTAAAATGATATTCAAGTCACCTCAAACTATGTTTGTGCACCTATATATGTTACCATTATTCAAGTATATATCTAGACATGTGAGGAAAATGATACATTAGAAATTTACATACGTTTAATTTTATAGTGATTTGAGAGTAAATGGAGAAACAATGATATACCTTTGAGCTTATATTTAATATATATTTAATAAAGAATGATAAAATAAATTGAAATGAACTAAAAAACATTCATAGTTTTTGAAAAAATGAGAACTTTACATATATTCACCCATTAAATTACATTATAAAATCTTCTCTTTTATATTATATGTGTAGGGGCTCAACATACAAAAAAATGGAGTAGAAGTCAAGCCTAATTTAGATACTAGAGAAATAGAGGCCAAAGCACACATAGTTGATGTTAAAGAGTAGACCCAAGCACAAACAATTGATGTCAAAGAAGAGGCCCATCCACACTTTTATGTTGGAGAGGGGCCATGATCACTTCCGAACTACAAACATGAATATGAATCAAATTAAAGAGGTTCAGAAGAAAAAAAATATTATATAGGAATATAGATCATTTACTTGAAATGGATATAGAGAAATTAAAATTTTATGGTAAACAACCCAGTCAAATTACTATGAGGTCATTGAATAGAACTATAAAGGAAATACTTGAGGTTTATTTCAAAAATCACGATATACTTGGTCAAGCCCAATTGTTATCAAATATAGTTTTTTGTGATGAGATAAAAGAGCCACTATGATGCAAGAGCATCCAGGGGTACCAAGCAATCCTACACAACCAAAAATATTTTAAATTTGTATGCTTGTGTTTTATTTTGATTTTTGGTTGTAGGTGTAAATTGTTGAAATTTTCAACTCCTCCAACAAAGCAGAATTTGGTGATGTATTGTGGGAAAATCAATCAATTAATTAGTCCACTTTTTTATTATTTTAAAATATTTGAGAAGTGTTAATTTTCTAAAAGGGAAAAATTTCATGTCCTAGCCTATGAGTGGACAATTATTGTAAATTGTAACTCCATTAAAAAAATGAAATTGTGTCTTATTGGAGGGCTGAAATGATGTGCATTGATGGAATGGAGAAAGTTGGTGTAAGGCGGGCAGAAAAAATTGAATTCCACATTGAATTCACATGCTAAGAAGAGGAAATTCATGCTAGAAAGGAGTAATGAGCATTTTGGAGGTTTGACTAGCATATTATTATTTTTGGGAAAAGAGAAAAGAATGTTTGGGTCATAACTATAAGACCCAGTCTCGGTAAAACAACCATAAATTTCTCATATGGTAAAAAAATTAAGAATTTCAAAATGATCCAGAAAGTTGGAAACGAGGCACACCAAACCCAAAAACTTTTTTAGAAACTTATGACGAATGATAGAGCATTGATAGGAAAAAAGTGACGGTTTTCTTGGTGGTTTAGTGGAGGTTGATTGGAGAAACCAAGAGTGTTTTTTTCTCACAAATTTTTTTATATTGATGCTTTGTCATTGTGACAAGTTGGCTTTGGAGGAGTTGCAGGTTTACATAACCAGATGTTGCTGGATTGAACATAGGATTGAAGACTCCATTAAATTTATATTTGCATAGAAGCCCATGTTGTAAGGGAGCTTATGAGCTTCTAAATATTGTAATCCCAATTCATATTTGCTACAATAAAATAGTGTTTTCCTTCTTGCATATGTTGTACTATTTTGAGTTGTGTTATGAGTTTTCAGATTTGTAAGGGGGGTTTATTTCATCACATTACAATTATTGGATGTAGATTTCATAAAAAAAGGAAAAAAAATGTAGAAAAATATATTATTCAAAATGTTAAAAAAAGTTTGGGTTCTATGGAGCAAATTTTTCTTTCAATATGTTACTTTTGTTTTTGTCCCTTATAGTCTTCTCTTTCAACCCTTACTTCTTCTTTCACATTTTTATGGTGCCATGCCCTGAAGGCTAAAGACTACTCTCGCATAAAAGTGTGTGATTCACCACATGGTGGTTGCACGACTTTTCTTTTATCACTTTACTTTCAAGCTCGAACTGGGACATGTGGCAGTTGGGTGGGGATTTTCCCCAAGCTTCTCTCACAAATTCAAAGATTGTCTGCTAGTGTGCCATGTCAGCCACTTCATTAGGTGGGATTGTTTCTCCCATTATTACATCTCTTTTTAGCAAAGTTTGTCAAAAAGTGCAACGAAGCTCTTGTCTTCAAGATTGGTCTTATGGGACAACGTCATCACTCCTTGTAGGTGATCGGATCATATTTTTCCAGGCTATAATGAAATATAATCATCCTCTAATAGCATATCTTTGTGGAACTTCTATAATATCCAGATTCATTAAGGAAGTAGCTCAATTTTTTTTAGCAAAGATTGTTGTGATCTAATTGAACCCTAAATTGGATTGCAGTCTATCAGGCACAAACACCCAGCAGTTGTTCAACTCTATTGGTTGTGGCGGTGGCTCTTTCTTTCTGGCTATATAAGGGAGTTTTCAAAGTATGAAAAAGGATCACTATCACTTTTATTCAGTTTAAGGAATAGGAGGATTTTAACAAAGCACTATATACGCTCTATGGCATGTTTTAATTTGTTAAGATGGTTAATTAGATTGGAATTCGACCTTTGCTTTCAATTGATTTATTGCAAAAATATATATTATTAAGGATAAATCTTTCAGATTGTGTATTCTATGGCCTTTTGTCACAAATTTCTTTTTTATATCATTTATGTTGATTGCTCTATGTCAAGTACAACGAAGATAGTATCAGTAATAAGTTTTATGTGCCAATAGCTTTTATGTATTATGAGCTATCTTTTGGAAATTGGATCATGTTCATTACAATATTTCATTTACTGTGAAGATTATGCTAAATTTCATATTATGTTGTGAGATAAAAAATTTTTGTAAAGGTCTAAACATTCCTATTAATTTTAGGGTTTCTTACTTATGTCAAACCTTGATGGATGCTTCCCACTAGGAGATTTGAATGATTGCTTTGTGCTTCTTTAGCCTTAGTCGATCATTCTCTTTCCAACAATGAAGGGTTTGTGGCATTTTGTGTCCATTTCATCAAAAGTAAGGAGTTGATAAACTTTGAACTATTGTAGAAGCTTCAGCTCATCACCATATTTTATTTTCTCTACATTTCTCTTTCCCCTTTTCCCAACACATAAATAATGGTTGGCTTCTATAACAATCTCGAAGCTTATTCAGTAAGGTGCAATTTAGTCCCGGTTAATAAATTTCCCATAAGACTATTCGGAGAGGCACAAGCTTTTAAGATCAATAGCTATTTTTCTAGCATGCTCGGTTGGATCCAAGTTTTCACAATCGTTTGATTAAAGCTTTTCAGAAATATTTTATAAATTAGACTAACTAGAGGGATTGGAAATCTCATGCTCAAAGTCCAAACAAGAGCATCCTCTAGAGGAAATTTTCAGTACCCCTAGCTACACACTTCAGCCCCTAGGAGAAGGCAGGTTATAGGTTCCATATCATCTGTTAGGAGCAATAGAGTAAGAAGAGTTAGCTCAGAGTCCAGAAATTTATCCACCCCACAGGAGGTCGAACCTTCCAAATCAAAATACCTATCTACCCCATTCATAGGCATTTGTTTTCAATGGCTCACTTAGTTATTAATGCTCTTAGAAATTTTGTAACCTAGGATAGGCAGCCCACTCCAAGCACCTACGCCTCCAGATGTATGGCCTGCCATACCTTCCAATGCTCTCAAAGCAATTCCAAGGTTTACTAGGGAGGATTTTAAAACCCCTTCCGAACACCTCCAAGACATGGTGGAGGTTTATAGAGTCCATAACATCATGGAAGAAAA
This sequence comes from Sequoia sempervirens, assembly GCA_007258455.2. Classification (NCBI taxonomy): domain Eukaryota; kingdom Viridiplantae; phylum Streptophyta; class Pinopsida; order Cupressales; family Cupressaceae; genus Sequoia; species Sequoia sempervirens. Next base: position 576,150,949 of record VDFB02105785.1, read on the forward strand.
TGTGGCCCTCAGATTGTTGGCTATGTCTTTCAAAGGGAAGACTCAGGACTAGTATAGATCCCTGAACTTTAGTTCCATCCGCTCTTGGGATCAACTCGAAGAGAAGTTGTTTGAGTGCTTCTTAGAGAAAGGAGATAGCTCCTCCTTGCTACAATAATTGATTATTATCAAGAGAGCCCCACAAGAGGCCATGATCAACTTCAACACTAGGTTTTACAAAACTTGGCAAAGGATTCCTATGGCAACCAGGCCTCTGATAGCCATGGCATCCATGTTCTACTTAAAAGGTTTCAATTTAGACATCACAGTCGTGGTACAGACAATGGGATGAGATACTTTTCCTGACACATACAACTTGGTTGTGTGGGAAGAGAACAATCTAATTGATTGCAGAAAGCTTCCACCATATGGATGTCAATGTCCATGTTCGTAGAGATCTCTAGTGGACCCCAAGAGGAAGCAACACCAAGTACCTTCATCCTGCTCCCCAGCACATTAGCTACACAGTCGTCGTCCATGTATGTGTACCCAGGTGCACAACCTAGCACGCCAGGCCCATTTTCACTAGTAGTGGATGTCAATGATATGAAGAGCCTCACTTTGGAGAAATTTCATATGCTAATGCTCCAACGTTGGAGGGCCAAAGTTTTCTACATTCCAAAGTTTTGCAGCTAGGCACCCACACCAAGGATGAGGTGGTTAAATATTTTGCAGACAACATCTACGATGCAAGGCTACACTTTGTAGACACATAAAATATACCGATTGACATTGTGCATCTGATCTCGACTACTAACATCATTTCATCCTGAATCGTCCCTCGATCTAACCATTTAATCAAATCTTTTTATCTGATTAAATTCATCAATATTCTTCCCTTAATTAAATATACCAGTTATTTAATTAAATCTCTCTCTCTTGTTAATTAAATCAATCAATCCGATCTAATTATCCCTATTTAATTTAATAATCAATTTTGTTTAATTAAATCTCTAAATATATCTATTAAATTAAATAAATTAAAACCTTATTTGATTTAATCTAACACCATCTTTTTTAATTAAATAAATAAAAATCCTTATTTAATTATTCTCTTATCATATTCTTCCCTTATTTGATTTAAATAAATCCATAAATTTGAGTCAAATAGGTCACATCATCTAATCCCTCATTAAATTAATTAGCCCTTGATTAATTTAATCTCTTGTCATGTCCCATCCTCTAGATTTTGCAAGTTGCACATGAAAATATATTTAATTCATTTATTAAATCTCTATTTTCCTCACAAGGCATATTTTGGAATATGCTCCAAGTTTGAATTCAAAAATTCCAAGTGGACATGTACATTCAACAAGGCAATAACTCCATCTTACATGTCCTTTTCCTTGAGCCAAGTGGCATTTATTGCATTTTCCCTTCCCTTTTACAAGTCATTTCAACAAATTTGAAATTCAAAAATAAGCATTCATTGGCACAACCCTCAAAACTTGCACATCCTCCATCCATTCATAGTTTGACAAGTGGCATCTTGCCATTGGACGAATGTGAGTCCCAAATTGCTCAAATTTGGACATTCATCCATTTTGGCATTCTATAAATAAAGAGCTCATATCCTCATTTCAACATCCACAAATTATGCAAAGTTATTATGCTAAAATATTTAGCCATTTCCATCCATCACCATTGAGTTCTTAGCTAGGTTTTTGCAGATTTTTGGCTTGGAGCTCTCATCCTTCATCAACAAAGTGGATCAATCATCATCAACATATCAAGCTTGCATCTTAGGAATTGGGAAAGGGCCAATTTTCACATCAAATTGGCACCAATTCCCCCATGGGATCATATGTTTGCTATTCTAATTAAGATTGAATCTATATTTTCTTGTTTCATTGTGTTCTTCATTGTTTTCTCTCCTAACTTGAGTTTTGTAAATGGATTTCATGGGGAATCCTTGTTCATGCTTGCAATATCTAACTTAAGGTGTTTGTTCTCATTTTTTTGTAGGTGTTAGGATTGGGGTTCACACACTTAAATCCTAAGGGCCTTAGAGAAGGAGCATTGCAAATGATGTTCGCGAGAGGGTCGATCGATAGCTTTGCAACATAACTTTGGAATTTTGGCATGCCACAATTCATGTTGCCCTCCGCGCATCCATGCCCATAGTTAGTTGACGCATGCATAGAAAAAGTGGATGAGGGCACTGAGGTTATCAGTGACAACAAGTTGAAGATCACCATCAATGCAACAACCATCTGAAATATGTTATGCATCCCCTCAAATTGGGAAGTTGAGAGATTTTCTCGTAGGAGAATGAAATATTTCTAGGAAAAGAGGGATAAATAGTTGAAATTCTATAAGGATGAAACAAATGAGGAACTAGAGAATGGTGAAATCATCTTCCCTCTGTCTCACAAAAAAATTTGTTTGAATTTGTAGTTCATTTTCTCAATGCTAGCTTTTATATATATCCATGAAAGTGACGCTTAGGTCTACAGGTTCCAGATGGGCTTGGCTTTCGTGTTAAAGAAGGAAAGAAGCCATACGTATGATTTTTCCAAGGCAATCATCAACAAAATGCTTAATAAATTAAGGGATTATAATAGCTCTTTCGAGTTCAGGTATTCCTCTTTTCTAGTGCACTTGATTTTACACCAAAACCCTAAGTTATTTAGTGGTCATTTTCCTCTTAATAAATTTGATGTATCAGGGTTATATAAGCTAGTCTCAGCCTGGACCCATGTGCTTTCCATAACATGTGGGATTATTATTCATTTATCGATTATTTTTTGCAACTGGTACTTTTGGATTTGTCTCCGCATTCTCCAGGAAATTTTTCCCCTGAGGGTTTGGACTGGATGAAAAACCACCACCAGACCCCGGTTGATTATTTTATGGGAGCGTATTTTTCTTTTATTAGATGTCATGGTTTTAATGAGGAGCCCTTTAGGCTTCCGAAATTTGTAACAAAAAAAACACTTGCCTTGGAGGCATGCCATCAGGAAACCATTGTCGACAATGCATATGGGGTCGAGAGACATAAGAAAGTGCTCTACACACTTCCCCTCACCATCACCAAAATCCAAGTAACATGCACGAGGAGGGAAGAGTGGGATTTTTTAACCAACAAGTTGGCCCACATCGACTTGGTCCTCATTTGTGATAGATGGAAGTGCAATCCTATCAGGCATTTCACTTCCAAACATGAAGTGGTCGTATTGGGAGATGAGGAAGAACCTGACCGAGGAAAGGGTAAAGGTCTACATTGACCTAGCCATCATTCCATACGTGTGACCCCCATGGCTCAAATTCTCTCCAATGGTGGAGGAGTTCCAACAAAGTCTCCAAATGGACAAGTCCCTCAAGACACAATTGAAGAATATGGGATGGTTAGAAAGGAAGACGGTTGATTTTTGGAGGTATTGGTAAGAGACCAAATACCTAAACACCTCATATGGAAATGTTAAACTGGGTGATGAGTGTTTTGATGAAATATATGATATTAAGGTTGGATCTAATAGTAATCCAGATTCAAATTAGGGTCTTGAGCAGGAGCACACACCAATTTTTGACCCCTCACCTCAAGCGCTCGATATAGAGAAAAGAAAAGATAAGGGACCAAAACACAAGGAAATGCAAATCTCATCCACCACCAACATTCTAACAAAGGGTAAGAGGACCCAATGGTCTCCAAAAATTCCACAACTCCAAAGGCCCAAGGTTCATCAAGATCAGTCATTAGAGGATTTGAATCAACTAGTACACACCCTTTGAAGAAAAAGAGAATTCAAGACTTGTGCGGTCCAAGCTCCTCAAATAAAGGAGAGGAAGAAGTGGATTCCATTCTTCTAGTGTCCTCGGCCCCGACAATCCAGGTAAGTTTCACACTCACCATCCTTTCTTCTACTGCATCATTAGTTGTTGCTCCCCCATTATCTTTTGAACAGAATCCTTCATTTTTGGATCTCAACCTCCTCATCCTTAATACACCCCTAGCTATATATGATAATGATCCCCATACAAAGACCCTATGTGTTGAACAACCATCTTCTACTTCATCCACAATTGATTCGTTGATCACCTTATCAAAGGCACAAGTTGTAAACATTGAGACACCAATACTACAGGTTTCATCACCCCTACCTACTTCCAGGCATATGCCTCTTTTTTTGCCTAATCCCCCTTTTTACTTTGATGATCACCCCTACTACTTCCCAGCTTGCACATGACATCCTGACCTTTTCAATGATAACACTTTGTTTTGCCTCCCCATAAACTCAATCGACCGAAAGCACCTCTTTTGTCACCCTCTATGGTCTCCCCACTGGTGTTTCTCTTGTCATGCAAAGTATTGAGTCTCCACAGAGCCTCTAGATCTAGATTGAATTAACAAGGCATGTCCAACGAGAGAGGAAGAAAAAGTTGCATGTAAAATTCATGTGAATCCAGCCACCCCAAAGTTGGAAACTTGTTTTGATGAAGGGTAGAATTCTTTGATGATCTCAGCTATGAGGCCATGGATATCCAAATTAGAAGGAGAAATGTAGTTTAAAGATTATGATATCCAATTTTTGCATCTCAATTCAAGTGAAACTATTCTATGTGACAAAGTGGGCTTGGCCAAGGCGACACAAAAGATAGTCTATACTAACTATGAGAAATTGGGAAAGAAATTGAAGAAGCATGAGACAGAGTTAGTAAACATAAAGGCAATAGTGGATAGGCTACAAGCAGAGATCAAAGGAAAATATATGGAGATGGCCCACCTAAGTCAAACACAAGGTCAACAAGGTGAAGCAACTAAGTTATTCAAAGAAGATCAAAGCGAAAAGGGTCAACTTTATGCCAAGGTGCAAAGATTAAAATGTGAGATTAAGGTCGAGCATGAGACAACTGTGAAGCATTGATAGAGGAAAAAGGAGCTTGAGGACACAACGACCAAACAAAATAGTATATATGTTGAGTTATAAAAGGAGCTGCAAGAGATGGGTAAGAAAAAGGTGGATATACAGGAAGAATTGGCTAATGCCCAATCTCAAGTTGTTGACAATCTTCAAAAGGTCCAAGTGGAAATAGAAAAATAAAAATGGGAGAAGCAAGAGATTGACTCTAGCTTATAGAATCGCAATGAAGAGATTGAGAATCTACGCTCTGAACTTGCAAATGCTTTCCAAGAGAATAATCGATTGGAGGAGAACATGGAAGCTAAGGAATCCCAATTTCAGCAAGAGTTAATTGTAGCACAAGGGTTTGAGCTCCTCTTGATACTCCAATGGATGCTCTCATCCCATTAGGCAAGGATTATGGTCACAGTAATGACCCTAAGGCCAATCTTGAAGTTCCTAACAGATGCACATGAACTAAATGCAAAGGTAGGTCCAACAATCAACCAAATCTTACATACGAGCATTCCTTATTCTGAGGAGTCAAGGAGATTAATTTATAAGCTATACAAAGCAATGGAGGAATCTTTGAAAGATGCTTGAATTCCAAACCGAAGGGTAGTAGCTAGAAAGGAAAATGATTTTATCACCTACAATCAAGTCTCTCAACAAAGTAAGACTTGTCAATCAACATTGACTAAAAAGGTCGAAGAGATCGGGGGAGACTTGTAGGCTCTAATCCAAATTATGTGGACTTCCTTATTCTCAAAGGATGGAGAGGTATTGGTAGAAGAGTAGATCAGAAGGGCCATTGGGCTCAACTATAGGACTTCTCATCACTTCAAGTTTTGAGCCCATCTCCTTCAGTCACAAAATTTGAGAAGGAGCTCCTACATTTACCCCACCTCTACTACCACATCAGGACTATTGCGTCAAAATGGGAATGAGTATCTTTCAAGGGAGTTCTTGATCTAGATCAAGCCTACAAGATGTTGCACAAACTTACTCTACCTTTTGATGAAGACCGAGAGTCTTAGCATGTCGCTTTCCTCAAACTTTGAGGATTATTTTATAACAAAGTTCATACCTCTACAAGTGTAGGCCCCTTGTGAGTCACTAGAAACTGTGGAGCAATTTTTTCTTTCAATATGTTACTTTTGTTTTTGGCCTTTACAGTCTTCTCTTTCATCCCTTGCTTCTTCCATGTTTTGATGGCACCACGCCTCAAAGGCTAAAGATTACTCTCGCATAAAAGCATGTGATACACCATGTGGTGGCTACATGACTTTTCTTTTATTGCTTTCCTTTCGGGCTAGAATCAGGACACGTGGTAGCCAAGCAGGGATTTTCCCCAAGCTACTCTCACAAATTCAGAGATCATCCACTAGCACACCACGTCAGCCACTTCATCGAGTGAGATTGTTTCTCCTGCGGATTGATATCTTTTTAGTGGAGTTTTTTGGAAGGCGCAGTGGAGCTCTTGTATTTAGGATTGGTCTTATGGAACAACATCATCACTCCTTGTGGCTAATCAGATCATATTTTTCTAGGCTATAAGGCGATCTGATAGTCCTCTAATAACATATATTCATGAAACTTCTATAATATCTGGAGCCATTAAACAAGCAACTCAATTTTTATTAGCAAAGAATTGGGGTGATCTAATTGGGCCTTGGATTGGATTGTGGTCTATCAAGTGCAGAAACCTAGTAGTTGTTCAGCTCTATTGGTTGTGGTAGTGACTCTGTCTTTCTGGTTATATAAGGGAGTTTACAAAGAAAGAAAAAGGATCACTATCACTTTTGTTTGGTTTAAGAAATAAGAGGATTTTTACATAACACTATATACGCTCTATGGCATGTTTTAATTTGTTAAGATGATTAATCGGATTGGCATCCAACCTTTTCTTTCAGTTGATTTATTGCAAAACATATATTATTAAGGAGAATTCTTTGAGATTGTGCATTTTATGGCCTTTTGTCACAATTTTCTTTTTTATATCGTTCATGTTGATGGCTCTATGTCAAGTCCTATGGAGATAGTCTCATTAATAAGTTTTATATGCCATTATTTTTTATGTATAATGATATCTTTTGGAAATTGGATCATGTTCACTACACTCTTTCATTTTTTTGTGAAGATTATCCTAAAGTTCATATTATGCTGTGAGAGCAAAAGGTTTCTATAAAGGTCTAAACATTCCTATTAATTTTAGGGTTTATTACTTATGTTGGACCTTAATTGATGCTTCCCACTAGGAGATTTGAATGATTACTTTGTGCTTTCCTTAGCCTTAGTCATTCATTCTCTTTCCAACAATGAAGAGTATGTGACATTTTGTTTCCATTTCATCAAAAGTAAGGAGTTGATAAACTTTGAAGTGTTGTAAAAGCTTTGGTGCATCACCATCTTTTATTTTCTCTACATTTCTCTTTCCCCTTTTCCCAACACACAAAGAAGAGCCAACTTCTATAAAAATCTTGGAGGTTATTCAGTAAGGCGCAATTTGGTCCCCACTTATTGAATTTCCCATAAGGCTGTTTGGACAGGCACAAGCTTTTATGATCAACAGGTTCCATTGAAAAAAATCCCAATCAACGAATAAGAATATTTAAAGAAGAGCAATGTTGAAATCTATTGCAAGTCTACAAATTCCAATAAATTGGACTGAATCTCTTCACTTTCAACTGAAATTAAGTAGAAAGACACTAACAAGATATGTGAAAAGGAGAAAGGTTTTGGATGATAGTATTGCAAAATTAAATTGGGAAATGATGTGTAGGGATCCTCGTTCTAACAAGATTAAAGATGGTGTAAGGAAGTTGATCTCAAGTTTTTGGCATGATCATAATCATCCTTCATCAAATAAAAGAAATGTTCTCAAACACAAGATTAGGTCAAAAATTTATGAACTGCATACAAAACATTGGTTAGACATAACACAACATGAGATGTAAGTGATGTTTCATGATGCAAATCCTCATATAAATATTCAAAAAATAATATTTTAAATGTTAATGCCACATCATGTGAAGGCATAAAAATTATTTGAAACTTGTTGTGGTTATCATATTGAATTTTATCTTTACTATCAAATGTTTTGAAAGATCGTTGAAAGTGATGGTTTTTGAAATGTACCTCTTAAACAGGTAAGTCAATTCATAACATCCATCGTATGTGATAAATTTGATGATGATGTAGATGGTCCAATGAAATGCATAGAAGGAATTTTCCAAATATGTGGAATTTTGGCTAAAATACCTTTGAGAAATAAAGATACTAAACATGACGAAGATGGTAAATTGCAAGATTTACAAGTACATAAAGTTTGGAACAAAATTTGGAAAATAATCCACAAGGTTAGATTATGTAGAAGAGAAGGTACCTATTGGAATATTTATGGAAAATTTTTGTAAATTGATATAACCGTACATACATCATGCATTTTTTTCTAAGTGAAAAGAGAAACAATTTTAGTTGTTAAGAGATACTTTCCCACCTAGAACATTTTTCTAGTAGTCTACTTTATAGAAAATTACTCTTTTATCAATCAAAAGGAGATTCAAACATTGTATTACTATTCAAAGCAAGTCACTATTATGGTGCATGTGTGTTATTGACATGCACAATTAGATTTGGATGGTGTTGATAGTACATATGAAGAATAAGTCAATAAGAAAGAATATAACTTTTATATTAGTGATGATAAAGAGCATGAGATACATTTTTTAGAACATTTGTTTAATAAGTATTTTGAAGATTTGGCAAGAAGGGATGTGAAAATTGAAAAGAATTTTGTATGGTATGATGGGTGTGTGGCACAATTCAAATTTTCAAGGTCATTTTATTAACTATATAGATATCATAAACATGACAATATACCACATTTTTGAAGTTTCTTTGAGAATGGGCATGGAAAGATTGAGCATGATAGTGTAGGAGCTTGCATCAAACACACTCTAAGAAAACATCAAATGAATTATGAATTTTGGCACATCTTTAGGGAAGAATCTATTGTCACATGAAATTGCACCTTGTTGAACACTGAGTTCAACATTCCAATGACACCATGGAGAGGACCTCAAGGTGTGGTACCTTGCAAGTTGAGGTCAATTCTCTGGAGAAGGTTGGCTTCCTTTTATGATCTAAGTGAAAATATGTTGGTCTAACACAACACATGAAACCCTATCACTACTCTATTCGAACAACTCACAGGCGAAAAGGGTTAGAAGGAATCCATTAAAGAGAAAAAGGGTGATGCACCAAGATAGAAATTTATTTCTTCCTACTTCAGATGACACCATAAACCAATAAGATAACCAAAACACTCATTAAAACATCAAGGTAAATGAATTTTACTCAAACATGTATTTTATAACAGTGATAAATGGTTGAATCTCATTAACATAAAGCTCAAAAGAAATATTTATAGTTGTAGAATACAAAATTGTAGTGTCTACCAAAGAAAAACCCTAGAGGAACTAGAGGAAGAACCCTTTGAATATAATACTTACCTTTATAGATCAAGCATAACTTAGATGACAAAAGATAAAACCCTAAACAAGAATTTGTCCAACCACAACAACACCATGCCCAATAATGAATGTTGTCCAAAAGTACCTCTAAATCCTCCATCAATTCAATAATTTAGGTCATGAGATTCATTAGAAGGGACAAATAGCAGCAATAAAGAGGTATGAGAGCCACAAAATCCACTTGTAGAAGTCAAGGGATGCATTAAATATTGTCCTTGAAGCACCAAAATCAAAATAGGTTGTTGAAAAATTCGTTCAAGCATTAATGGAAATGTCATGAAAAAACATGCCATTTGGTGGAATTGTCGAGGCTTCAGGCCTGAAAGAAGCACTGGTTGAACATTAAATGGCCTAGAGCCCCAAAAAAGCACCTTGTCAAAAATCAGGCATTGAGTCTGCCTCATACTACATGCTAGAAGAAGGCAAGAGAAAATTCCAAAACTATGACCTTTGAAAGGTCACCTATGTCAGGTGTCGGAGGTCGAGAAGAAGGTCTAAATCTTACCAAAAGAAGGTAAGAGTTAAGAGGGAAGCCCGACTCTCGAAACCCAAAAATTTGACATTTAGTCAAATTTTTGAAGGAAGGAAACAAGGAGAAGGAAGGAAAAATCCTGAAAGTTTGATGGTTGAAAGTCAAAGAGGGATTTCGGGTATTGAGGGTCAAGAGGAAGGCTTTATGTTGAGAAGAATAGGGGAGAAAGATTAAGAGGGAAGCCTGAAGCTCGATGCTCCAGAGGTCGATACTTAGGAAAATTTTGAAGGTCTAATGAGGACTTTGAGAATCAGAGGGAAGGCTTGAGGCTTAAGAAGAAGAATCATTAAGGGTTAAAGGGTAAAGCCAATGGCCGAAACTTGAAACACTTAGTAGAAAAAGGAAAGAAAAAGTGAAAGAGATGGAGGATCAGGAGCGATGGAGAAGGCATGCGGTATGAAGCGAAGTGAAGACCTGAAAGCCTAAAACCCTAGGACTTAGCAAATTTTAGGACATCTTCAAAGAATATTCATGTAGAATGGCCCAAATATGATCTCTCAGACTAGTTCTTATTGATGGGTCATACAAAGGTGGCATAAAATGTTAACATTTTTGGTGATTTCTACGAGATGATTGCTCACTAATCATGGAATCTAGGGGCCTTATCAATTCTTTGGGCACAGAGTCAAGGAAATTCTTCAACAACTGAGCCTCCCAAGAGCAACATAAAACATGTGCAGGTTGCACTTAGAGGAAAGCAATAAATCTAGAAACACACATTCCCTTAAGGAGAATGGAAGGTGAGCAAAAGCACTTCATTGAAAGAAAAAATAGCTAGCTAATATGTACATTATTAACAAAAAGTAAAATACAATAATTTACCTTTGTCAAAGATGAAACTTTTGGAGTTGATCTCCCTTAGACCATAGTTGGAGACTTGACCTAGTTGCAACCATTGAAAACCTTTGCTTGAATGCAGGAAAATACATAAAATGCATGCAAAGTGAAGGATCACTTCATTGTAGACTTTGTCACTATAAGGGAACCATATGATGCAAGTGTTAGATTCATCTAACAATGGTGCCTCAGGTAAACATATAGTAGCAGGAGTGAATATTTTTTGAAATAGGTCAACATTCAAGAGAAAACCTTCTATAGAGGGAAGATAACTCTTTTCATAAAAGGATAGGCCAATGTACCACCACTTTTGACCTCCTCATTGTGTGAACTAAAGCAAAAAGAGAAATTTTCCAACTCACATGGTGATGCAAAGTGTGTTGAGCTTGTTTTTTGACTTGCAATGGGAAGACCTTTCTCATGCAAGTGTTCAAATGAACAAATTTGAATCTCAAGCATACTATCAAATTGAGCAACAGGAGTGTCACTCTCCTGATAGACATGTGACTACTCAATGGTGCGATTTTTAGTATGTTGGTTGCACATTGAGAATTCTAACTCAGTCACTTTATCCCTAATGTCAATAGTCACATCTTCATCTTGAATGAAGACCTCATATTCAACATTTTCATATTCAAGGATAGCAGAAAACCAACACACATTATAACTACTTGTATTGATTCACACTTCATCAATACATACCTTTGATTTGTGAGGCACTTCAAGTGAAGAATTGAATTATTCAAATTATCTCTCTGTATTTATTTCTTCTTAGCAATTGGCTACAATGATATCAAACTTCTGGCATGAAATGGATGCCACATCCTCTATTGCCTCCTCACTCTTATGATACCCACAAAGCTCCTCTTTTGGAGGTGAAGATCTAACATCCAAGCTTGAACAAAAAGATTATACATCATCCCAAAAGATGTCCTCCACCATATAATTTCAGACCTCAATAGATAGGGGATTTCCTCCACTATAATAGAGGCTAAACAATTATGTTGTCGCTTCACAACCTTAGAGTTGTCCTCATCCATCAAGTTGGATCCAAGTTGCTCAAAGGTTTTTGTTGATGTAGAAATAGGTGATCTCTCCTCATTTTCAATAAAACTAGGGAGGTCATCAAAAGAGAGGTTTGGTTCCTCTATTACATTAATTTTCTTTACTTGTATAATGTCTTGTTGCTGCAATTAGTCATCTTTAATTATTTCTTGAAGTAGACCAAGACACTCATGTTCTAGAGCACATGAAAGCTCTTCAACATCAATCTCTTCACCTTTAGCTTGGAGCATATTCCTCTTTTTTTCTTCTAACCAATTAGGATCCCAAATGATGGGTCCACCTTTGTAGAGTGAAATAGCAATGGGGGGAGTAAAATAGTCAGAAATGCATTGAAAATCTTGTGGAAGCTTTGAAATGGGCTGCTCAACAAGAACAAAAGGTTGAGCCTCCTCGGGGATAGACTTTTATGATGAATGAAGGCTTTCAAAGCTTTTGATCTCCAACATGGAAGGAGATGTTCTTGATGACTCAAGAGGTTCAATGGGAGTTTCAAGAGGTTGATTGGGATTCTTGAAACTCACAAATTTATGCTTGCATAACTCTTGCACAACAGGTTGTTCTGAGACAACTAGAGGACTAATGGAAGTTTCAAGAGGGTTGTTAGGGCTTCTAAAACTTGCAAATTTTTGCTTACATACCTCCTACACAATAGGTTGTTATGGGACTGATGGAGGTGTTTTCTTGAAACTAGGCACATAAGAGTTTTCCTAACTCTTAGGCATTTGTGCTAGAGCAAGAGAAAGAGCAAGTTTCTCTTTCCTAGCAATAACTTGTCTTGTTGTAAACTCTTCTTGTTTCCTTCTTTGTGCCTCCATATATTTTTTATACTACCTCTGAGCTTCTATCTTTTGGTGTTTATGCTAATGGGCTTGATGAGCAAGCTCATCCTATTGTGGGAAATAATGTTGTTTCCATTGATAGGCTTGATTAACCCAATCCTCCTACTATAAGTTCAACTCTTGTTGCTCTCCAACCTCAGTCAACCGCCTATTAAGATCCCTCAACATACATGTGAGTTCACTCATATCTATATTACCAACATTTTGGGGCTGAAAGGGAGAATAACAAGGCTGATTTGAAGCATAGTGAGCCTCTTGGGGATGTTGATAGGAATGTGTGGGCATACAGGAAGCTTGAGTAGGGGGTGGGTGGTAAGTATTTTGAAAATATTGGAAATCTACAAGATCAGGGCTCCATGAAGTGAAAGGGGAGGCATTGCCAACCTAATATTACTGATGAGGAGGAGAAAAGTTGGTGCTTTTATGAAATGGGGAGTGTACATATGGTTTCCACTATAGTTTGACATTTTTATGCATGGAAAAGCAGGAAACAATTTTTTTAAATTTAAAATAAGAGCAAAGGGATTCCCAACCAAAGATCTTGGGACATACCACCAGAGTCATCCAAAATAGAAATTTGTAGTCGCTAGGTACTTGTTGAACACCTCCAAAGGCTAAAATTTTGAGGACAACTCCCTCAACAAAGTGATTTTTTATAGTTCCATCAGGCGTGCCAAAAACTATTGTCACATGAAATTTCACCCTGCTGAACATTGAGTTCAACATTCCTATGACACCATGGAAATGACCTCAAGGTGTGGGACCTTGCAATTTGAGGTTAAATCTTTGGAGAAGATTGACTTCCTCTTTTGATCTAACTACAAATGTGTTAATCCAACCCAACACATGAAACCCTATCACAAGGGAAAAGGTTTAGAAGGAATGAAGCAAAGGGAAAATGGGTGATGCACCAAGATATAAATTTGTTTCTTCCTACTTCATATGACACCATAAACCAAAAATCTCACTAGAACATGAAGGTAAATGAATTTTACTCAAACATGCAAGAGATAACAGTGATAAATGGTTGAATTTCATTAACATAAAGCTTAGAAGTAATCTTTATAGTTGTAGAATGTAAAATTGCAGTGTCTACCAAAGAAAAACTCTAGAGGAGCTAGAGGAAGAACCCTTATAATGAATACAATGCTTTCCTTTATAGATCTCATTCATAACTTAGATGAAAAAAGACCAAACCCTAACCTAGCTAGGGTTAGCAATAAGCAAGAATCCATGCCCAACAAGATGGGCAACCATAACAACACCATATCCAACAAAGAATATTATCAAAAGTACCTCCAAATCCTCCTTGAAATTAGTGATTTAGGGCACGGGATTTGTTAGAAGGGACAAACAACAACAATAAAGAGGTATGAGAGCCACAAAATCCACTTACAGAAATCAAGGGATGCATTAAATGTTGTCCCTAAAACTCCATTATGTGGAATTATAAGGGCTTTGGACTCGAAAGAATCACTGGTTGAACATTAAATGGCCTAGAGCCCCAAAAAAGTACCTTATCATACATCGAGCATCGAGCCTGGCTCATACCACATGCTAGAAGTTTAAGAGGAGAAAAGGACAAAACTGTGACCTCTGAAATGCCACCTATGTTAGGCATTGGAGGTCGGTAAGAAGGTCTACATCTTACAAAAATAAGGTAAGAGTTAAGAGAGAAGCTTGACTTCCAAAATACAAAAAATTGACTCCCAAAATACAAAAAATCATGAAAGTCCAATGCTTGAAAGACAAAGAGGGATTTGGGAGATCGAGGGTCGAGAGGAAGGCTTAACACTTGAGAAGAAAAGGGGGAAAGGATTAAGAGGGAAGCCCAAAGCCCGATGCTCAAGAGGTCGAGACTTAGGTGAATTTTGAAGGCCTAATCAAGGCTTCAAGAATTAGAGGGAAGGCTTGAGGCTTAAGAAGAAGCATTAAGGGTTAAAGGGTAAGGCCAATGGTTGAAACTTGAAACACTTAGCAGAAAAAAGGAAAGAAAAGTGGAAGAAATGGATGATCGAGAGAGTTGGAGAAGGCATGTCAATATGAAGTGAAGCGAAAACCCGAAAGCCCAAAACCCTAGGACTTGGCCAATTTTAGGACCTCTTCAAGGAATATTCATGTAGGATGGACCATATCTAGGATATCTCATATTGGTTCTTATTGATGGGTCATACAGAGGTGGCATGAAATGTCAACACAACCCATATCCAAATAGAGTATTTTGGGAGATATTAGGTATGTATTGTTTGAAAAATGTTTGACTTGTTTTTAATATTTACTTGAATATTTATTTTGTTTCATATTATCTAATTTGTAGGTGTGGATAGAATAATAATGCATGGATGCAAAAGGGTAGAGAAAAAAATCTTTACATTATGTCATGCATACAAATAACCACACATGGACATTGTGCACTAGAGATTACTCTTATTATTGTTATGACTGTATTCTGGGAAATTATAATAATTGCAACAACCAACAACATGGATATGTTGGTGAATGGAATTTTGTGCCACTAGTTGTTACAAACACATACAACGAAGATGAAGATGAAATATTTGAACACATTCCTTTGATTTCAATTGATTATAATCACATTTCAAGATTGATTAAAAAAGGTACATATATGTCATGCAAAGTTTGTAGTTATTGATTTTTTATATTTTAATATGTTAAAGACAAAATTTAATTTTAATTTGGTTATTAAATGTTAGAATTAAAGATTGGTTCCAAATTTTTTTATTGAATATTATGGTGTAGGAGATGCTTTTGCAGTCATAGCAAAGGCTGAAAATATATAAGGAACGTTAGTTATTATTTATTATGTTACACAAAGAAGAGGATGAAGTTAACAAAACCAAAAAAAAGTGATAGAATGTTGTTTCCCATAGGTTCAGTTGTAATGCAAGGGACATATCTCAAACAAGTCAAACTTGTTCAAAATGGGATTCATTTTATTGATTACCATCCTAACAACATAGTGTATCAATATAACCACCTAGTAATTGCTATCAACCTATCTCTTTATCAAGTTCCATGTACACATGTATGTCATAAATTGAGACTAGATGAAGATGATCATCAGAGAATATTACATGTTATTGAGGAGTGAATTGAACCAATTGATGCAGTATGAAAAATATGCACAAAAACTTGTACTTCATTTTGAAGGTATTCACTAAATTTAAGTATTAATTGTTTTAATTTATGCTTTTGTTATCCTCGAATTCAACTATGCATAATTCATGGGATAACCCCTACGAAACTTATCCATTTCATAACTGACAAACTATAAGCACGCAAAACGAGGAAAATTGCATTGGTCCTCGTGTGTGGTCCTCATTCTTGGAAAGTCATTTTGAGTGTTACCCTTTGTCAATTTGTCAAAATTCACCTTTTGGTGCAAGTTGTCAAAATCTAGTTTTTAGGAGTTAGAATTTTTTTAACACTTGCAAGAGCATTGAAATTCAACACCCCTGCAAGTCAAAATGCAAAAAATAAAAGGTTTGCAAGGTTTTTGAGTTTTAGTGACCTTGCATATTACTTATCAAGTTTTAAATTGCGTTAGCATTAAATTTTTCTGCCCCTACAATTTCAGACCTCACAAGAGTTGCATTTATGAAGGGTTTTAATGAATTTAAAATCAAATATTAATTGGTTTTAACCTTTCCTTTCTTCATTTCATCTCATTGCTTGTCTTCCTCTATCTCTTGCGCATTCATTGTAAGTCTCGGTCTACTTGTCTTTGGATTGTGCATGGATTTGCAACTATTTTTTCATCATTTCCAGGGCTTTCAAGTGTTGCTTTTCTTTTGGGTATTTGTGTATGTTTTTTCCTTACCCTACGTTATTTCAATTTTTTTTATGATTAGAGTTTTTTTTAAGATTCATTTTATTATGGGTATGTGCAGGATCATCATGGAAAAAATAGGCCCTTAAGTGGCGAAAAATTTAGAAAAATCAGAGTTAGGCAACTTGACGTAAAAAATTTGAATAAGTTATCTATATTATTTAAAAAATATGTAAGAATAGAATTGTAGCAAATTGAATGTACTTTCTAAACTACTAGGTTTTTTTTTTTTTAAACTATTTGGTGAAAAATTTGAAATTTCAATGCAATAGTACTTAAATTTCAGTGGAAAAATAAGTAGGTGTTTGTCCTGACCACCCTAACCACAATAAAATGGTAATATTTTTTAATAATATTTTAGATATAAATAGAGGACTCATGCACGGATGTGATGCATATATTTTGTAATTTTTTCCAAGCAAATAATTAATTATGAATTTTTATTACAAATTTTAGAAAATATAAAAACTCATATGTCTAACCACCTTTAACTTGGTCAAAACCTCATGAAATTCATTTTTTTTAATCCTATAGTATGTAAAGCATAGAATGTGATGCATGTTTTAGATTCAAAAATGTGATACCGTTGAAAGTTATAGATGTTTTTTTCAATTAGCCTATCAATCAAGACTTTAGTCATAATTCAAATAGAAAATGAATAATAATTATTTATTAAATTCAAAGTAAAGCATAATTTATATTGGTGGAAAGCTGAGAATCTCCTTTAAAAACCCTTTTCGTTTCATCAATTTTGGGTTAAAAAAAAGGTCATTAGCCACATACCCTACACATACCCATCATATCACCATTTTTTGGCCCATCATGATCCTGCACATACCCTTGTATTTGTGGTTAGATTTTTTTTCTTTTGAAAATCGAGGCTACTATGTATATATCATTTTTCCTTTTAATTTTTGTTTTCCCCATAATCCTAGCTTCATACCCTCTATTTCTCGCTATAGGGTTTTTGTTTTTGGTCTGATGATTGACCCTTTTAGTCTTGCAATCGAGCTATTACATTTTTGTATAACGTGAGTGTAAAAACCCATTATGCATAGAATGTTTCAACATTCCAAATATTCCTTTGATTAACCTTCCTTGAATTAAAAACAAATTCAAATGAGATTGTTTGCTCGTCTATCACATTCAAAAGCAAAAAAAAATTGGCATTTCATATGTTACAAGTCTCACAAATATTGAGTAGGTGTTGTTTTTCCCCATTGATATAATATAAACTCGATCCCATGCTTCACCGTTTGTCACATCTAAGGTCAAGGTTTTTCCTCAACCTTGCTTTGACTTAATATTTTTTTGTGTTCCATGCATCATCAGGGATTTTCACTGACGATGCTTTAAGTTTAGTTTATGATTATTTGCATAGGCATCAAAAAACCCTGCTAGTGCATAAATTTCAACCCTTATGTATATGCACTAGTGTTAGAATTTAACAGTAAACCCACAAAAGTGGTTTACAATTCCAGTGAGGAAGGAAAAGTTTAAAAAAATGACCCCATGCAAAAAAAATTAGTTTTTTGGGGTTTGAACGAACCCAAAGGGGGTTCACTAGAACCCCCCTTCAAGTGAACCCATTAAATGTTGTGTCCCACATTTCTCAAAAAAATAAGAAAATGATTGTGGAAAACGGGTTCGCTCGAGCCCCCATTTTCCCCCCTCTCCCCCTCTGGCACCAAAAAACTCCACAATTTTTCCCTTTGAAGCTTGGGTTGAGGATGAAAATGGAGGATACTTCACAGACCCAACTGGATGATGGTAGTCCTTGGAACTAGCTATCCAATGAATATAATTTTAATATGTTTTGGTTTTATTATATTTTTTTTTTTTAGTTTTATTAAACATAGGTTTTTCACTGAAAATCAAGCTCTTTGTTCTACATATGTGGAAAAATAGTAGATTATCAAAAAAAAATTGAAAAATATGAGTGCACTAGATATTGAAGTCCTTGATCCAATAAAAAAAATGAATTTCAATACATAGAAAAAAAATTATGTTGTATACGATTCCACCTATGTCTGAGTTGTAATTGGTTTGACTTTGAAACTTGATTAAGGAAAAAATATTTTAAAAAACACTATGAAACCAATTGGAAGCACTAGATATCATAGTTACAAATCTAAATTTGAAAAAAATAGAATTTTATCCTTCATGGAAAAAAAGTTATTTTGTATACGGTGAGCATCACTCCTTAAAAATGGTGTAAACTAGAAAAAAAAAAACTAGTTTTTGAAGGAGATGGAAAAAGAAGTGCAATCTGATTCCAAAAAAATTGAAAAAAAAAATTTAGAATCTATAGACAAAATGTCACAAATCACTAGTTTGCATCATCTTCAAATTCCTCACGGTTTAGCCGCTATAGGTGCCCGAAAGTGAAGATTTAGTTAGAAAAAATTATTTCAGTGTCTAGTTTGGCAAAAAATTGTAAACCAATATTGTGGGATCACCCTTAATGCTTATGCATGAAACTCAAACTCCCAAATCATTTGCACCAATGGTGTTTTTCGCTGATGATGCAAATTTTCCCATGTTTTTGCATGTATGATTAGTAATTTTTTCTGACTCAATATTCTAAAGGGGAAAATGCTTTATCATATGCAAGGTCAGAGGTTTTTGCTGACCTTACACTCAAATTGACCTACCCACTTTTAAAGTCTGAGAATTTCTCTAACTTAACAAAAATCAAATGATCTTCCAATGTAATGTCATTAAAATTTAACGACTTAGCAACCATTTTGGAAACTACATGTCTAGTTTGCAATAGCACTATTTTTAAACTCCCAAACATTTTTCCTTGCTTTCACCTACATATGCATTGATTATTCAGTGACCTAGCAAAAAATGCAAAATTTCTCTAACACTGTGGAAAATTTTCCTTTTTACCAAATCTTGTCGCTTGCACTTCGTTTCTCGCATCCATCACTTTAAGCCCTTAATTTTACACAATCACTCTCAATTTCCTCACCTTCACAAATTCCAATATGCAGATTTTCCTAACACTGTAAATATGTTAAAAAATTTCATGTAGTTTATTATGCACGCGCATCGAGATCTTCATGTCTACATTTCTTCAAAGATAGTTTTCTTCAAATGACAGATTCATCTCCTAGTAAGGCCAAAGCAATGAAATACAAGTATCAAGGAGTGTTTCTGGACACTATGGTCACATCTAATATTGATGAGATTAGGGATACATAAATGCATGTTGACATGTCTGAATTTCTTGATAGGACAAAGAAGCAACCCTTGGACAATGGTATGAGGTCCATTATTCAAAGCAATATCCAATTGGTGTCCTCGTTTCTTGTTGTATCCCAAAACCTTGAGTTTGTCTTACAAGTAGCTTCTCATTATGAAAAGGATACAAGAAGCGTCAATGATTCAAATGGGAATGTGATCATAAGGTTGGATGTTGAATTATTTGATAAGGCCTTCATTTGTTTGAGCATTGATAGGTATGTGTTGATCTTTAAAGAATCTGCACAAGCAGAATATGATCAAGATCTAGACACTGCTAAGTGGGTAATTAATAAAAAATGGTTGAAGACACCTTGGCTAGGAATCTCTAGGTGGCCCAAGAGTTTTCCTTGTAGTGATTTCATTGAGGAGGTAAACAATCTCATCACTAGTTTGGTATCCCTTCTCAAAATCTACTCAAATTCTTAGATATATCAAGTGCATGCCACTACATCATATCCATTATGTACAAGTGCTTAAATATATTAGAAATAGAAAATCAATAAAAAGATAGAAAAAATCTATTGTAAAATATTAAAGGAAACACATGAGAGGAAGAAAGGGAAACTAAATTTAGAAACTCTGGGTCTAATTTAAAACATAAGACAATAGACTATATAGGCTTGGCAGATTGTTAAGAAACTCCCTAGTAAAATTGAAGGCTATATGATGAATATTTCTGCAAGGACATTTTTATCAGTACTCAAAACTATACCACTTGTCCAATCCACATTAATTCTTCCACAAATCACCTATAATATAGGTTTTACTAATAAGAACCTTGTAAGATGGTTAGGTTATCTTAGAATTGATATTAAATTATTAGATAGATGTTAAATTAGGTAAATAATAAGTAAAGTAGCATGCAAATGTTGATTTATAAATGTAGGTTAGGTAATAGTTAGATTAAATAAATAAAACATTATTAGTTATTAGTTTTTGGGAAATTATTCCCATAGGAGTTTATTCATAGGAATATAAGGCTTTATAAAGTCATATTGCATTGTAAAAGTCATCCAAAAATATCAATCTAAATTCAATACATTATTTCTATGTTATTTTATCTACAGTAATGGTTTGGTCTACAATATCATTTTTGTGCTCATCATTTCAATATGGTATCAAAGCAATTTGATCTTGTGCTCTTTGAAGCCATTCCTCATTCAAAACAATTTCCAATTACATTTCAAACATGCAAAGGTGTGAGAAAAACTACTATGTTGTGCGTTCAAATTATAGTTGGGAAAATGTTCAAATTATTCATTTTTGAATGACATTTTTTTTAACAATTTAATATGGTCTCGATAAATTTTGACATATTTTTAGTTTTAAAATAAAATTAAAAAATTAAGATATTCTAGAAAGCTAATGAGAAGGGAATAAAACCCAAAAATATTTTGATGGTGTTATTAATTTATACTGAGCATTTTATGCAAAAAAAAATAGCAACAAAAAGTGGTGTGCTTAAATTATTGTTGGATGTTGAAATTTCATTATTGACCATTAAAATTTATTGTTAGGGATGATTACCAATTGCCAAAAATATAAATAAAAACTCTTTTTGTTGTTGATATAAGTTTGGAATGCTAAGAAAGTGAGAACATAAGATGAGAATGAAAAAACAAGTTGCGACGCGGATGAAGAGAAAACTCCTCCAATGTGAACCTTCCTGAAACCCTAGCCGCCATTATTCTCTGGTTTTTGGCTACTCTCAACCCCAATGCAACTCAAATTTGAAGCTCGACTACTAGGCAACCCCTCTCACACTCAGGGTAAGGAAAATACAACAGACTGCAAGCTGGGTTTAGAGGAAAATGGCCACAATGAAGCTGTGAATCTAGAGACGACTTTGAAGAAAAGCCCAACCATTTCCAATGAAGACCTGGACGAGCCTATGTTGGAAGAAAATTCAGGTAAAACCTTGGAAATACAACTCCCTAATGATGTTATTGATGTAATTGCAGAGTGCCAAAATAGAGCTGTGATTTTGTTTTTTTAAGAGTTATGCCTTCTGAAAGTGAGTTTTTTAAATGGGTAAGATTAAACTGGGAGAACCAGTGATGGAAAATAGAGGCTATGTAGGGTCCTAGAAAGGGGTATGTGTCCTAAATATTCAAATCAGGAGACCATGCTCAGGTTGTCCTGCAATATGGAACATGGGTAATCTGTGGTCAAATTTGTTATCTACAAGCTTGGAATTTTAATTTTCACCCTAAAGGCCCTTCCTGTTCTCACTATCCTACATGGGTTGAGATACCCTTTCTCAATTTCGGTTTTAGACCTTTCTTAAAAGACATTGTTGCTCACCTAGGCAGAGTAATTTGGTGTAAGCATAGTTCTGATAAATTTTCAAGCCTTAGGGTTCATCCTAGGGCTTGTGTGGAAGTTGATTTAAACAAGCCCCTGCTAGAGATCTTAAATTTGGTTGGCCCTAGTTTTGAGTTGAATTAGCCGGTTGCTTATTTAAATAAGCCAAATGCATGCTTCTACTATTGAAAAGAAGTTCATTTGATCTGTGAGTGCCTAATTAGAAAACAAAAAATAGTCCATATGCCAACAGTCTCCTCTCTAGCTGGTGACCATTTATCCTCCCCCAGTCATTTGCCTTATGCCATTCAACCCTCTCACCCCTTGTCACCTACCTTAGAAAGTGATCTTGTTCCTCATTCCAGCCTTGGTAGTACTCCTGGTGTTTTTGGTGAGACAGTCCCATCTTTCAAAGATGTCATTATGTCAGACGGTTGGAGAGAGGTTAGAAAGAGGAAAGAGCCTTCCCCTCCTTCTGCTCTTTCTCTGTGCCAAGTGCATTCTCATTCTCCCCCCATTCTACTTCTAAATCCCTTGCTCGTGATTCCTCTTCCCCCCCTTGCCCCTCTTCTCCTCACCAATACACTCTTGCCCCCCATTATGCTTTTAAAGCCCTTCCTCATGATTCCTCTTCCCCCCCCTTTCCCCTCTTCTCCTCACCAATACACTCCTGATTCATCCCTTTCTCCTTCCCAAACTCGTTGTCATTCTAGATATCCTTCCACCTCTCATGACTATGGAGTTAAGAACTCATATTTGAATTTTGAAAATCGGTTTAGTGTGCTGACTCGGGATGAAGAATCCTCCCCTCATCATGAATTATAAGATATTGTCCTAGAATGTGTGAGGGATTTCTCTCCCCCATCGTAAATATAAAGTCAAAGAGGTTGTTATGAAATGGAAACCTGATGTGCTCTTCCTTCAAGGAGTCAAAATTGGGGGAATTAAGCTTGAAATGTCCTTATGTAAGGTTTGGGGTGATGCCATGTTCTTGTTTACTTCTCATATTGAGGGAAAAGGTGGAGCTGTTATTGGGATTGCACCTTGGATTGCTAAGAATGTTATTGATAAAGGGTAGGACCCCTCACACAACTATGTTGGGCCCTTACTTTTATCAATGGGAATCTCATCGGTTTTGTTCTATTTATGCTCGCACTCTATTAAAGACAGGTGGAGTTATGGAATTGGTTGGATAATAACTTACCTAATGTTGAGTGATTGATAGGGGGTGATTTTAACATGGTTGAGCATGCTCATGATCACAACTGGTCTAAAGATTTTAATCTCAATAGAGATGAATTTGATAGTTGGATTTTTTGTTGAAACTCCTTGGGAGTGGTTGATCCTATTCATGATAAGATTTCAGCCATTCGAACAATCGGTACACTTGGTCCAATTGCAGATTGGGGTGTGATAGGAAATTAAGTAGGTTGGATAGATTTTACATATCTCCTACTTTGCCCCTCAATCAAGACTCTTTGGGTTTGTATGTTCAAGTGGACCTTTCCTCCACTCTCTCTGACCATCACCCCATCATTTGCAATATAGGTTTGTCCTCAAAATCATACTCAAATAGTTTGTTGCCTTTCAAACTTAATGTATCCCACTTAAAGAATCCTTCTTGTCTAGCTTCTCTTGAAGGCCTTTGGAACTCCATCCCCAAACCTGATGAGGGGGGGTCTTGGATAGATTGGTGGTGTGCTACTATAAATAAATGCACTAGTTTTTTGTGCTCTTTTGGAAAACAAATGGCCAGGCAACGTAAATGGAAAGAAGTATCTCTCCAAGGAAAACTTGTGCATGACAGAAAATTGCTTAATGCTAATCCTAATAATATCATAATTCAAACCTCCATTGCTGCTATTGAGGCTCAGCTACGTAAAATTGATAATTATAAAGGGTAGGGGGTCAAAATCAAATCCATATTACATTGGATAAAGGAAGGAAATAAGCGTACAAAGTACTTTTTTAATTATCTCAACTATAAACATTAAAAAGAAAGAATTGGTGCTATACAGGATGAATTCAATGTCTTAGAAAGTAGCCCCACTGATATTTTTAATGTTTTCATATGGTTTTATGAGAACCTCTTCAAAGATGACCAATGGGAGGATATTCAACAAATTCTTGAGGATGTTGTCAAAGATCATATTCCTAACAAAATTGATCCAGGGTATAGCCAATATCTTGATAGATCATTATCATTGGAAGAATTGGAACATGCTCTTTTCTCTATGGCCCCTCATTAGAGTATGGGAAGCGACGGGATTCCTATGAAATTCTACCAGGTTATGTGGCCACATATCAAGGAAGACTTTTATTGTTTATATTTGGAATCCCTTAACAAAGGTTCCCTAGGTCCGAACATTAATTGTGGCATAATTAAGCTCCTCCCTAAAGGAAAGATGGAAGAGTTTGTTTCTGGTTGGTGCCCTATCACCTTATTAAATAATTCATATAAAATAATTGCTAAAACTCTAGCTATTCAAATAAAACCTGTGGTGAAACAAATTGTTAGAATAGAGTAAACAAATTTTATTGTTGGTAGATATATTCTTGATAACCTTATGTTAGCTTGGGAAACCTGTGAATGGGCTCAACAAACATGCCAGAATACTATTTTAATTAAACTTGACTTTGATAAGGCCTATGATAGAATTCTTTGGAGCTTTATTATTAAAATGCTACAATGGTTGGGTTTTAGGCCTAAAATATGGTCTCACATTCAAATGCTTTTCTAGGATGCTAATTCTCGAATTATCATCAATAAAATGATGACTGATCCCTTTTTATTATAGTGATCCATTCTCCAAGGATTCCCTCTAGCGCCTTATCTATATGCTCTAATAGTTAATGCCTTGGGTTATCTTCTTCAAAGTGCTATTAATCAGCAACTCAAAGCAAGAGTTTCCATCCCTCACAATGTTGTTGATATTAACTCTCATTTTGTTGATGAAAACTTACTCTTTTTACAAAATTCTAAAAAGGACGTCTCCAATCTTATGGAAATTTTGGAGCTTTATTGTGAAATTTCAGGTTCTAAACTAGCTCATAACAAGAAATAATTCTCAATGATTCAAGTTGGGGATGTTTCTTAGTGGATTCCAAAAGAGTGGAAACAAATAAGACATGGATAAATTATGAGGTATCTTGGTATTCCCTTCAGTATTGGGGTTTCTCTTGGTGATATGTGGAATTGATTTCTTGATAGACTTAAGTAGAAACTCTTTAACTAGGGGTATAAATTCCTTTCCTTGGCTGGAAAAATTCAGGTTGTTAACAAGATTTTCCTTGCTTTACATGTCTATTATTCTTTGTGTCGGATGCTTCTAAGAAAGGGTATGAGAATCTAGTAAAAATTATATGCAGATTTCTATGGGCAAAGTGGGATGGTAACCCAGGATATATATCGACTTCATGGTCTTATTGTACTCAATCGAAACATAAAGGAGGATTGGGCCTCATAGACCCAAGAAATCAGGGGATTTGTTTGGTTGCTAAATTGATTATTAGAGCTGTTAAAGGGAATGAACCATGGAAGATCTTCATTCGATATCGGATCAATCAATTTTCAATTAAAGGAAAATGGCAGCAAGTGGGCTGGTTAGTCAAAATTATTTATGCTTCATTTTTCTCTTTGAAGGCTTCTCTTCCCCTTAGTCTATTTGGAAGGCTTGGCAATATGTTTGTCACCTGTTAAAGTGGAAAGGAGAAGATTCCCTGCAATTTGGTTTCAGTTTTTCCACTTCCTCTATTTGGTGGAACAAACATATCATCTATCATGGGAAACCCCTTGCATTAAGCTTTCCAAAGCATTCATATTATTTGTTCAGAAAAGGGGTTTGTAATGTTAGAAATTTATGGGACTTCCATTCAATGAGTTGGTCATCATGGAATGAGGTTAAAAATCAGTTTACCCTTAGCAAAAAACATAAATTTTTTTTTATCTTTGTGCAATCCTTGGTGCCGGTGGAGTTATCTATGAAATTTTGTACTCCAATTCAATGCAACTTTTTTAAGGACTAGTCATGGTTACCTTCATACCCCTTCTTGTTCTTCCCTCTAAAAAAGATATATTTGAAGTTGCTTCCTAATCTCTCCTTGAAGTCACAGTTGAATTCTAAATGGAAGTGTAGGTTTAGTGAGAAGTTTTGGTTAAAATTATCTGCTCAAATTTGGAAATCTAAAGTTAATGTTGATGCTTAGGTAATTTCCTGGAAGATACTTCACTTTAAACTACCCATTGGGGACAGGCTAAAATGTATTATGATCCAATCAACTAACTATCCATTTTGTCACAGGCATGAAAATATGAAGCATATTTTTTGGAATTGCTAGTTGGTTAAAGGCTATGGAATTTTGTGTTCAATGATTTTTGTGTTCTTTTCACTCATAAGTTATGTTGGAAAGAAGCTCTTCTTGGGGTTGGCCTTTATAATAATCAAATTTTTGATAGTGTGAGACATGTTATTATGTTACATATATGGAGAAATATATACAAAGTTGTTTTTACCATCAATGATGTTCATCAGGAAGCTATATTTTTAAGGCTTTACTCTGATATATTTTCTTGTCTTGTTGCCATGTTTCCAATGTTTCAAAATGATATCTTGAAGAAACTTACTTTGAGTTATCAGATTGGACAAATCAAGCTACAAGTTGGACAGTTGCTAAGCAAAAAGAGATTTTGTTTTGGTCAAAGTCTAAGTTCTATCTTTGAAGATGTATAATGCTCATGTATTCTGTCTTTGTTGTATTATTCCAACTTATTGGAATGGTTTAAGTTGTTGTGCATATTTGTCTTGTTTTTATTGAGTTGTGGTAGTTTGTACAACTCTCTATGGTGTAATGTACGAATCTAGCAGCGCTCGTCCCATGGATAACCCCCTATGTAACTTGTCTGTTTCCTAGGATTCATGAAGTTCAAGCATACAAAATGAAGTGATTTTCAAGCCACCTCGAAATGCGTTCAAAATTTTCAAACATTAGTTTTGAACGTTCCCCTATGTTCACCTCACGAAGAACTTTGAAACAAGCCCCTTCGCGAAGTCTCATTGTTCGTACTTAGTTAATTGTGAAAAATGCAATTGCACTGAAAAAGTGCACTCTTGCTCACAAGCCAAAAATTGGCTAAGTATAAAAAGTGCAGGGGCATTTTTTTTCAGCACCCCTGCATGAAGGTGATTTCTTCTAAAGTGCAAGAGCACTGAAAAAGTGCGCTATTACACTTTTAGTCCTGACTTAGTCTTTTTCTTGCTTGGGCACGTTTCTTCATGTGTTTGCAATTTTCGTTCATCATGCCACTTTTCGTGCCTAAATTTATTGCTCGACTTGAGTTAGGTTTTCATGTCTTTCTTTCACTTAAAAGTGTTTTATTGTTCCTTTTTCATTGCTCATGATTTCCAAATTGTATTCCTTTTTGCTAGGTGAAATTCTCTCAAGCTGCAAAACACATTTTTGGAGATTTTTGAAATTCCTCTTAACTAAATTACGCACTTCCTCTTGGTGAGTCATTCTCCTTACTTTCTCTCCTTTTTCCTTCATTACTTTGTACATGTCTTAGGATTTACATATGCGTTTTTTATTCTTACCTTCGTTTTCTTCATACGTTTTTCTTCCTTTCTTCGTTTTAAGATTTACATCAATGTGTGGGCGTTGTGTTCTATCCTAATCTCATTGTTTTTCTTTCCAAAATGTGTCCACCTTGTGTCCACGCATTTTCCTAAATGCACCCTCACGCAATGGGATTTTCATGGCTCGTTTTGGCGTGATTTCTCTCTCCCCACGTCCCTTACTTTTCAAAGCATCGCTATGTTTGCTTACCTCTATCACCATTTACATCAATGTATAGTGGTGTAAAGATGTAGGTTTGTCCTTCCAAAATGCATGGTAAGAGGGTTCCTCTTCAAAAATACATTTTGCAAATGCTTCACACAAAGAAATTCTCGCCTCAAGAGTCAAGCGTTGTTTTTCAACCTCACTGCGCATTATTTCACAAACCTCAAGCTTCATATGCAATAGCATCCAAAATGTGCGCTTATACATTCATTTTGTTCTTCCCAGGTATTAATTACCAACTTCACAGTGAGAGATGTCATGGTGCTGAAAAAGTGTGCCATGGCATTTTGATATTTTTTCTAACACTGAAAAGTGCAGGAGCGCACTTTTTGAGTGCCCCTGCATCAAAGTTATAATTCCCTAAAATGTAAGGGCGTTGAAAATGTCTGCCCTTACACTTTTCATAATTTTTCCCAGAAGTACTTCAAACTTGTGTGTTTCAGTTCTCAACCTCGCTCCTCCCATTGTGTGCATTGTTTTGCATGCCTTGTCATCCACTCCATGCTTGCTCATCATTGTTGCTCATTTTGTGCATCCCCATGCTATCTAACGACTAATGTTTGTTATGATCCGACACTTTGCAATCTCTTTTCAAAGATCTTCAAGGTTGAGTGATCAAAGTTTCAGTTGTTCTTGATGACAGCTAGTAAACCTTTGTCTTCTTCAAAAGCACAAGGCAAAATTAAGTATAAATATCAAGGTGTCTATCCACCGACTGTAGTAGTCTCCAAGGTGGAAGAAATAAAAGACACAGAGGTTGGCCATCAAAACTTGGTTGATTTTGCAAAGCAAACTGAAATGAAGCCTCTTCTTGATCCAATGAGAGCAATTGTACACAGTAACCTGCATTTGGTATCTATGTTCCCTACAGATGCACACAATACGGAGTTTATTCTTCAAGTGGCATCTCACTACATCAGAGAAAGTAGAAGTGTGATTGATTCTTGTGGGCACGAGATTCTAAGACTCGACCCTGATTTCTTTGACATTGTGTTTAAGATTCCTCAAATGGAAAAATACATTGATATCTCTACACAAAAAGCACAAGAGGTCTTTGGCGCTGATCCCAACAAGGCTAAAAACCTAATAAATACCCAATGGTTGAAGAAGCCTAGACAATATGTTTCCAGATGGCCAAAGGGACTCCTACGAAGTGATTTCAAACATGACGTCAAAGATATGATCACATTTTTAAGCAGAGTAAAAGTCTTGCCAGAATCGTCCACTTTTCATGATTAGATGTATGAATACATCAGGATTATAAGAAGACAAAAGGTGTACATTGACTAGGGTAAATAGATCAGTGATGAAATACATGAGCAACTGATCAATTCTCCTTCCACATTGAAATTCTATATGACTTCTTACCTAGTGTACGCAGCAGCTGTAATGAAACAATTCCCAGGTATATCTACAAAAGGAAATTGGATGATGGTACCTGTGTACAGATTTTTCTATCAATTGGAATTGAAGGAAAGCTTCCATCACTTCAGGTGGATTACTGATGCTTTCTTCGCACCTTTGTTTTTCAATTTTGATCCAGCTCTCGAAAGGAGGAGGGTATCTGATGAGGCTTATAAGGTGGTAAGTAAAGTTGGATGCCTATTTCTTCAATTCCCAACGTTTACTTATTTGACAGCAGGATGCTACACTGGTTGTCCTTACATGTTGCCACATTATCCTTCGAATAAGTGGGTTCTCATGGAGATATACAGATAGCTGATTTCAGTGCAAAAAGAACGAAGAAGTAACCACAAGTGTGGATTCAAGTTCCCACTGACCATTGGCAGATATACTATCCCAACTATACAAAAAGCCAAGTTTGTTTATGTTGAAATGCAGATCATGACAATCAAGACCTACAGGGATAGGTTTGATTTTGATTACCGAGATGTCAGAAAAAGATTACAAAAGGGTCATCATCACAAGTACCGTTTTGAAGACATCTGGGCTAATTGTAGAGATGAAGAAGCCATTCACAAAATGGATTATTGCAGGTTGACTGTTCAGGACATCAGAGACCTTGATATTGCTGACCTACCAGAGGATTTTACAGATCCTGGTGATATCATGAATGTTGTCTATGATGAGCAAGGAGTTGCGAAAAGGCCGTTGCCTGCAATTCAATGGTCTAGGAAAGAAATTACCAGCATGAGAGAGAGATTGAATCCAATCCTAGCCAACACTACAAAATGGTTACATAAGCACGGTTATGAAATGAAAAGTTTCAAAATAGTTTTAGAAGTAGAAGAATCTGAAGTAGAAGCTCGCCAACAACAAGAACTCTGCATAAAAAATAAATCAGTGGCTATTCCCACTTCTTCACGAAGAGGTCCCAGGATCAAGTTTATTGTTGGCAAGAAACATACACACTCCGTCCCAGAAACAAAAACCACAGAATCTGATCCATCTCACTCTAAAGGTAAAAATTCTATTCCAGAGGAGATAGATTCTGATGAAGAAGGAACTTCAAGTGATCAATCCGCTGGAGATGAAGACTCAGTAGAAGTAGACTCTGATATAGAAGAGGTTTCTAAAAGCGGGCAAGAGTCTGATGAATATTTTGAAGAAGAATCTGAAGGTGAACCAGAATCAAAGAGACAAGAGGGTGATCAACAGGAACCCGAGCATGATCAAGAAAGAACTACTTCTCCTCCTGAGAATGTAGTTGAGGAAATTCTTAGAACGTCATCGCCTGTGATTTCCAGTGTTCCTCATACCCCTCCAAGTTCAAGAACTCCTCCACCTCTTGTTCCCTCATAACCCATTCCTACCACATGCATTCCTGCAGTTGAGATATCCACTATTCCTGCAACATCAACCCCGCTTGATACTCCCTTAGTGACGAGCATTCATACGGTTGATATACTGTCAAGTCCTCCATCATCCATTCCTAGCCTGTCTTCACCAACATATGATATCACTTCTGAAAATGAATTCAATCATTTCATGAATGAGTCAATGCATGATCAGCTCAATGTGCAATCTACAGGAGCAATGATGACAAACACTTCTCCTATTGTCACAATACCCGTAGTAACTTAAGATGTGACAATAACTTCAAAAGTAATGATGACAACTGAGTTGACAGTGAATTACGAAGTTCACACCTCCTTTCTTCCCCCTTGGTTGATATCTCAAGTGTCGAAGCAGAAGAAGCAAATGATCTCTCCAGAGGAGCTCGACCTCAAAGAGATAGTCCCTCCAAAGGCTAAAGGGAAGAAAAAGGAAAAAGTATACTCAAGGCTGAACGTTGATAAGTCTGGCCACAAGTATGCAGAGATTGGCATACCACCGCACGAAGAAGGTGAAGTCAATATGGAAGACTACATAGTGACAAAAGTCTAGCTTGGAAAGGTTACCAATGAAAGTGCAAAGGTTGATGTGCAAGTGACATTGGATATCTTGGCTGGAAGACTAGATAAAATGGAGGAAGCTCGTAATATGTACAAGCAGAGGGAAGAGCATTATGCCATTGTTGTAAAGAGACTTGCAAGATCTCCAACTAATGCACAACCATTGGCAGTGGTAAGTATTGAGGACCCAGCTGTCAAGAAAGCTAAGAAGTTTGCCTCCAAAGGCAGAGTGTTGTATGATTTTGTTGAGAAGATCATAGAACACGGATCTCATATCATAATTGATGTGGATGAGAAAACTACCTTGTTGGCCAAGCTCACCACAAAGCTTGATAAAGAAAAATGTGCACTTTCCCAGGAGCGTAGAGATATGGAAAAATGCTTGTTGTCATGGTCAGAGGTGAAGCAGGTAAAGCTCAGTAAACTGGTGGAAGTCAGGTTAATTCCTGACAAAGTCAAGCTCATAGAGGTAAGAGAATCATTGAAACATCGAATTCAAGTAATTCAATCTCTTATGGAAGATCTCCACCAAGTGTAGGAAGATGTCGAAGGACATCATGTTATTCTTGATAAAGGTATGAAAGAGTTTCCAGGTCAAATTCTTGAGGAGAATTGTATCTTCCTGCCGGCCACAAAAATATATCAGATCTTCAAAGAAGCCATCATGAAATTGATTAACAGTTCAGACTTTTCAAAAGCCTCACTAAACGTCATTTGTGATACAAGGCTCACATTGGATAACCTGAAAACGCATCTTGATAGGTGCAAGAAGGTTCACTCATCTGCCATGAGATCGATCACGAGAATTCACACCATTGTGGATTACACCGTTTGTCCGGATGAGAAGTTCGTGCAGGAGACTAGGAAGAAATATGAATACTTTCGCGCCCAAAGCAAGGAAACATGAAGAAGCTTCCTGATCTCCAGTGTTAGACATTTCCGGTGCATCCCTTTATGCATCTTGTAAATATTTCCTGACATCTTAAATGTCTTTTTGTAAATTGTAATTGCACCAAGAGCTCGAAGATGTAATCTTTTGAAAACAAATTACACTTTGACTTTGGTCAAAGTTAGGTGAGATCTACTAAAATCGCTCACCTAACTTTCCTTGATTTCCTCAATTAGTTTCCTAATTTTGCTCATCCCTCTTTCTATATAATGTGAGGGTTTTCCATTGTAAATTTATCCTTTAGTATTTTGCAACAAAGTGCTGCCCTTTTTGAAGTAGAATTGTGAAACTTTGCATTCATACTTTGTGAATGAAATTCGATCAATAAAGAAGAAGATTGCAAACTAGACTTTGTGTTGGATTCGATACTTTTATGAATTGATCTCATTTGGTGGTGATTATCTTATGGAATCTGAAGGACTCTAAGTAATTTATGTAAACTTTGTGTTACATCCTTTATTTATATTTTTATTTGTGTTTTGGATACTATTGTTGAATGATCTACAAGACTCTGTGCTTGTAATTGTTCATGCTCTTTGATAATTTGGTTGGATCATTTACAAGACTTTATGCTTGTAATTGTTCATGTTGTTCGAGGAATTGCTGCATCTAAGAAGAGTTTGTGCTTCTAACATGACAAATGACACTCTTTTCATAGATCCACGATTGAAAAAGCTACGGAACGACTTTGTGCCTTCGTGAGCTTTCCCTTTTACTTTATTTGTTTATTGTTAATGTAAAGAAATCAAGGAGCTTATCTAGTGAAAACTCAATGCAGTAGTGCCTTTGCTAACTTTCATTTTGATTAGGTTTCCTCAAAGACACAAACAACTATGTCCAAATGCGGAACAAACACAGTTTTTTCCTGCATTGATCTATCTAAGAGAAACACATGTAAATTCAACAGCAAGCATTAACAGATTCTACTACACGAACCAGAAGACATGAAAGATGAAAACAAAAAACTAGAACACAAAGATTTATGTGGGGAAAATCCTTTCGGATAAAAAACCCCACACTCCAAAGATCGAGCCATTGTATTATTCAGCAACAAAAGTTTACAATACAATTTCAGGATCTTAGCCTTTTCAGAGATTACATCTTGTTCATCTGGATACAACTGGTAGCAAACTATTTCTGAGAGATCAAACAAAGCAATCAGGATCACGAGAGATTCCAATAGCTTGACTCTGCCTCTCAATCCTCTGCTTTGACCTCATGGATTCGGCCTTTCGGCCAACCACTCGGTCCTTACTCTATAGTTCTCTCTATTTGGCTCTCGGCTCTTTAGCATCGCCAGTTACAGCCTCATGGCTTCAGCCTTCCAGCAAGCCACTCAGTCTTCTCACTGTTCACTCTAATTTTCTTCTCTTCGGCTTCGGCTCTATGAAACGGTTTGTTTCCAACTGTTGGATCACAACTGTTGAATCATCCAGCTCAGCAATGGTTCACATTCTGCTTTCTCTTATTTGTCCATATCGCACCACATCGGACAATCTTCACTCGGTCAACATAATTCACAATGTACTGGTATCTTGGTGAGACACTAACAGTGTCTCGCCGATGCCACATAGCCTTCATACTGATGTCGCCAAGAGTCACTATAGTTTCCAAGATGTTCTATCGAGCTCCATGGGTTACACCGAGTCAACAAGCAGTCACCCAGAACTATCACATTCGCCAGGAGATCATAGCGAGTCACCAAAGGTATACCGAAGACACAAGTCATATCAAGCTCCACAGGATAGTCGGCAAGACTTTGTCTATCGCTAAGAGGTCTCATAGAGCAACTTGAGTTACACCGAAAGCATACAACTATCGGCAAGTCCAAACACACTCGCTGAGACGTTACGCCGAATAAGGCAAGTCATACTGAGCTTCAATCACTAGTCGACAAGACTTAACACCTTCGCCGAGAGGTTTCTCTGAGATCATTTGTTTCACCAAAACCATCAGTAGTCGCCAGGACATACACCTTTCGCTAGGAATCTTCACCAAGCCACTGTGTTACACTAAAGACCATCATTCGCCAAGAGCTACACCAAAGACATCAAAAAGAGTTCCTATCGGTGAGACCTTCAACGTTCACTGAGACGTCTTCCCGGGACCTTCAGTTACCTCGATAGCCAACAGCTATCAGCAAGACATCCTTCAATCGCTAAGACATTTCTCTGATCCTTTGTGTTACACCGAAGAACGTTTGGATGTGGCCCTATCGACAAGACTTCTACTATTCGCTAAGATCTCACACCGGGATCAGAATGTTACCACGAAAACATCAGTAGTATTCCTATCAGCAAGACATTAACACTTCACTGAGACTTCTTAGCGAGAACCCTTAGCTATCCTGAGACCATAGAATCAGCAAGACATTCATATTAGTAAGACCACATACCGATCACCCAAGAGTTTCTCAGAAAGCTCCAACACCGTTGCTGAGACATGTTACTTTCGGTAAGACATCTCACTGAGACCCTTGAGTTAGCCCGAGTGTATACCGTCGGTGAGACATTGCTCAGTCGCCAAGAGATCTTCCCGAGAGTTCAAGTCACCCTGAACCTGCTTATCGATGAGACTTCTCCCGGTCGCCATGACTTCCTGCCAAATCCATTTGTTATCCCGAAGACTCTAAGTTGCCATGAGTCTCCCCGAAGCCCGATAAAAAACCCTTATGTTGCCGAGACATTCCACTCGGTAGGAGATTACAGCAAAGGCCACAAGTCACAGCGATAGGCTTCTTCAAAAGGACAAAAGCATTGTCTTGGTGACATGAGAAAAACACAAGGTAAACTGCCAGTCAGCCAGACAACAGAAATGTCACAATGACTAAGCTTTCTCAGAGGTTTTAGCCTGTGAGATTGAGGCATATTTTCCAGTAGTTAATTAATTCTGGTATCTCTACGCTTTGCTTTGACAAGATAGAGGTATTGGTATTACTACTAGTTGATCATTTAAAGTTATTAAGAATTGAGAACTTCCAACAGTGAAGCATTGTAAACATCTTCTCTAAAAAAAGAGAGAAGGATGAATGTAACACACCCCCCCCACTTTGTAAGTATTGTGTACATTTTGTAATTACTTTCTTTTTTTACTATCACTTCTGTCAGCAGTAAGAAGGGCGCCTCCCCTTTCCGAGAGGAGAGATTTACATCTCACATAGTTGTGGCTGAAGTCCTAATTATGTAATCTATCAAAAAGCTGATTACATAATTTTCACCCAATAGTTTTTCGGCGACTCCGCTGGGGAACGACATACGCAATCTAAGCCTCACGCTTTTGATTGAAGTAGATAAGTTTCCTCTTTCTTGCTGTTCTTTTGTATTTTGTTAACTCTATAACATCCATCGTATTTAGATCTACATTTTGGCGGACCGGATATATACACGAGGATTGAGGGCTCAAGGAGTAGCAGATCCACTTTTTGAAGAGTTGTTGCAAGTCGATTTTCCATTTACTCTTCCACGAGTAAGGTCACCACTGCAACGTGCTATAAGCTACCCTCCATGTAGCCAAATATATCCTCTCCCAAGTGTTTGGTCTATTTACCGTAGACGTCCTATTTAGGTACTTGTTGTGCAACCAGTCATGGCCGCACCACCTACAGGACCATGGGGAAATGCTTTTGGTCCCCTCCGTTTGGCTGCACCTTTGCATGAATTGTCGCGCGTATATAGGAAGCATCTCCCAAAGTTTCAAGGTGATGGAAAACAACACCCCAATGAGCACATATTTGCATTCTACATCGTTTGTGGCATTCTCGGCATTGAACATGAAGATGTTTCTGTAAGATTGTTCATTGAATCCCTTCAAGGGATGGCAGCCGAATGGTTCTTCACCCTTCCTAATGCCTCTGTCACCAATTGGGCCACTCTTCGCACTAAATTTGAAGAAAGATTTAAGCCTGCTGAAGATTCACATGCTCTATTGGCGCAGCTCACCACCATGTGTAAAGAAGCTCACGAGCCTATGTGCGAGTTTGTGGAAAAATTCAATAAATTAGTGACGCGGATCCCAAATGATGCAAGACCAACGGATCATAACCTAAAGTGCTTCTTCATCAACACATAGCTACCCAAGGTGAGTTTCTACTTGCGTAGGGAAAATCTTGTTAATGTTGAAGTGGCCCAGCAATTGGCTACCAGTCTGGAGGACATCATGATCCTTGCTGGAGAAATTAGGATGGGAACTAACGGAAATAAAAGGATACAAGCTTCAAGTTCTTCAGCATCTAACGTTAGCACTCCCAATTCCAGTTCAAATTTCATAGATCCCATGGTCCAAAGGCTGGCAAATGAAGTTTTATCTCTCAAGAAACAAGTTTCAAGCAATAACAACAGTAGCAATTACAAGGACGTCCCTAGGAGGACTTTCCCTAATTATGCTGGCAACAAGAATCAAAATCGTCTCTCAGCACCTCCAGGAAGGCTTGCTCTGGAAGCCCCACCCGCTAATAATGTTGCAGGATACTATGAGACTGAACAAGATGATTATGCGCAGCCCGAATACCCTAAAGAAGAAAATGTCGATCTCTTCCAAGAAGAAGAAACTGAATCGGCTGGCGACTCCAAGATTAGCTATTTGCAAATGGCTGAAGAAGAAGATGACTTGGTGACTGATACTTACGCTATTTTTACGCGGCATCAACAAAATCATCTTGATAAAGCTCAAGCTACTGCTGTCGCTAAAAAAGAGAAGCCGTTGGTAACAATCGCCAAAAGAGGATCTCCCCTCCCTTGCCAACCAAAGAAAGTAGAAAATTCACAAGTAAGTGCGTTTCGCTCTCCTTCGTCAATTCTCGTTATTCCTAAAGCTAATCCTCTCTTTCCAAAGACCTGTGTACCTTTTGTAAAACCAATCAGTGAAGTTACGACTTCCAACCTACAAAGTTCTTTCCAGGCTTTTGACATTATTGACCATGCTAAGAAAACCATGGTTCAAATTTCTGAAGCTGAATACCTCAAAGCCAACCCTGACCAATTTGATAGGCTTGTCAAGTTCGTCAATGATGAAAGAATTTCCCCAAGTCAGGATACATCTCCTGACATCCCTGTTACTCCTAAACCCAAGATATCACAGGGTAATCTTGTATCTAATCCTCCAATGGCCTTCAGACGCATTGATCCATTTTTCATCTCCCTACTTGTAAATGGTTTCAAGCTGAGTAACTATGTCATAGACTCTGGTGCATCCAACAATGTGATGCCCACCAAGGTAGCTACTGCCTTGGGCCTTGAGATGACTAAAACTTTCAGTCGTTGTTTTTCCATGGAAAATAAACAAGTGCCATTAATCGGCCAGATCAAAGATGCACAATACGCATTCGCCACATACCTGGAGAAGAAAATAAAAATGACGGTCCTTGTGGCCGATGTACTAGCCTCCTACGGAATCCTCCTCGGATGCAATTTCTGCAAAGATGTTGGAGGAGAACTAAGTATGGATATGTATGAAGCAAGAATACCAGTAAAAGGTGTGATGCAAAAGTTGATTCTTGAAAAAGAGTCAAAGTTTTCAGTTGCCAAATCAGATGATCGCAGAGCTCAGATCTTGTTCGAATCTTCAGGCATGGGAACTTACTATCTACAAATGAATGAGGTAGGTGAATCCCTAACTCAAAATGAGTTAGAAAATGATGATATTTCTTCCACTTCAAATGAGACATCATTAGGTGATTTTTCTATCTCTGACCATGAATCTTCGTTAGATGATGAAGCTTCAAACTTCGACACTGTTAGCATTGATGATCCCAGCGGTGTCCGGTTGCTCAAATTTGATGGTAGCTACTCTTCGACCGGCTCTGGAGCAAGAATGGTTTTTATTTCACCAACAGGAAAGTTTTTTCTTTTCTCCTTCAAGTTGCAGTTTGATAACACCAATAACACCGCCGAGTATGCAGCCTTGTTGTTAGGAATGCAAGTTGCACTGAAGAAAGGTATCAAAAATATCCATGCACAAGGTGATGCTGAGCTAATAGTATGTCAAGTGAGAAATCTCTATCATACAAAGAATGATAGACTCAAGCATTACCGTAATCTAGTATGGGATTCTGTTGAGGAATTCGAAGCTTTTGATATCTTTGTTGTTCCCAGAGAATACAATACTAGAGCTAATTCCCTCGTGATCTCCGCCATGCTCTTGGTGCCACACAAAGACTTTCAAGGTTCTACCTACACCATAGAGTTGGTTTTCTGCCCAAGTGTCCTTGACAATTCAGAGAACTAGCAGATTTTCAATGATGATCATCAAATCATCACCTTTCTTGAGAAAGTAGAGAATTTTGATGAGTTGTATTTCGAGGGCAGCGATTCCTCGCCTCGAGAATCTGTGTCTAATATAGATCCTGTTACAGGTGAGGAATATTTGCAACTCAAAGGGAATAAGATTCCCAAAGGATTGGTATCCTTGGAAAATCTTTTTGACAAGCATGATCACCATGTGAAAAAGCAACTCTCAGATTTTGACTCATCTAATGAAGTGGAACAGATAAATTTGGGAACTGAAGCTAACCCCAAGATGGTGAACATTGGAAAATGTTGCACGGCCGAAGAAAGAAGACAGTTTGCTAAGCTACTATAGGAGTATATTGATGTCTTAGCATATTCATATGAAGATCTAAAATCATTTCGGCCTAAAGAAGTACAACATGATATTCCTCTCAAGGTTGGAGCTTTGCCTTACAAACAAAAGCAGAGGCAGTACAATCCCAAGATCTCTGGAACAATTTTGGCGGAAGTTCAAAAGATGCTAAATGCACAGATAATATTCCCTATCCATCACTCAACATGGATAGCCAATATCATCCCTATTAGTAAGAAGAATGGTGAAATCCACATTTGTGTAGATTTCAGAAATCTAAACCAATTGTCTCTCAAAGACAATTACCCACTTCCAGTGATGGATCAAGTCCTACAAAATGTAACCGGATCTGAGATGCTCTCCATGCTAGACGGATTTTTTGGCTATAATCAAATTGAAGTTAATTCAAGCGATCAACAAAAAACCACTTTCACAATGCCATGGGGAACCTTTGCATATCGCAGGATGTCATTTGGTTTGATCAACGCTGGTGCTACATTCCAACGTGCCATGGATCTCGCTTTCCGCGATGTGATGGACAAGTTCATTGTGGTGTATCTTGATGATCTCATAGTTTTCTCTAAGCAACGTCATGAGCATTTCTACCACTTGAGGCAAACTCTTGAGAGATGTCGTCAGCACAATATTTCCCTAAATCCAAAAAAGTCAACTTTTGGGGTGACAGAAGGTAAACTTCTTGGTCATGTTGTATCTATAGAGGGAATCAAGATTGACTTGGAAAGAGTCAATGGAATTAAATCTCTCGCTTTTTTGTCGAGCAAGAAAGTTGTTCATTCTTTCTTCGGCAAGGTAAACTTCTTAAGGAGGTTTCTTCCAGACTTTGCTAAAAAGACACGTCATATTGTGAATATGATGAAGGGTAACGCCACATTCCATTGGACGGCAGAAGGAAAAGCAACGTTCGATGATATCAAGGAGGCCATTGCTCATGTTCCTGTGTTGGTCTGCCCCAACTACACCAAAGATTTTGTTATGTATAGTTATGCTTCCGATCATACACTATCAACAATTCTGGTACAGGAAAACGATGAAGGCTTTTCCCCCATTTCATTCATGAGCTGCCCCCTGAAGAATTATGAATTAAAATATTGGAGAACCATGCTTTCACAGTTGTAAAAGCCGTCAAGCATTTTCGGTTCTACATTCTAAGTAGCCATGTGAAGGTTCTTGTCCCAGATTCGACTATTAAGTCCATCCTAACACAACAAGAATTTGGAACAAAAAGAGGCAATTGGATTGCCAAGATTCAGGAGTATGATCTGGAAATTAAACCCACTAAGTTGATACGTGGATGTGGACTTTGTCAGCTTATTTCCGAAAATAATCCAGATAAATAAATTTCAGAGGATGAAGAAGTTTCAGACGAGGAAGAGGTTTATCTAAGTACACTTCCAACGGTACTATTTGTTAGCACCACTGACGAATGGTATTCCAACATTGCTCACTTCCTCACATATGGAGAATGCCCTAATCACTTGACTCCAAAGGAAAAGAGAACCATCAAGCTGAACTCAGCTAATTTTGTCTTATGGGACAACAACTTGTACAAGCATGCAATGGATGGGACTTTTCTCAGATGCGTTGATAAGGAACAACAACAAAAATTGTTGAAGTCTTATCATGACTTGGCATGTGGTGGACATTTCTCAGCACCAGTAACCACTCATAAAATCCTGAGAGCGAAGTATTACTGGCCCACACTTTTTCAGGACATGTACTCTTGGGTGCATAAGTGTGAATTGTGCCAACAGTTTGTCGGTCAGCCTAGGTTGGCATCTTTTCCATTAAAACCTATTGTGATTGAAGAACCTTTCTAGCAATGGGGCATCGACTTCATAGGTGCAGTTAATCCATCATCAAGTGTTGGACATATCTATGTTTTGACTGCTACTGACTATTTCACCAAATGGGTGGAAGCGATACCTACCAAGCGTGCTACTTCAGAAGTAGTGTGTAGTTTCTTAAAAGAAAGCATTATTTCCAGGTTCGGTGTGCCGAACAAGATTGTTGCTGACAATGCTTCCGCCTTTTGATCAAATGAGATTACTGAGTTTTGTTTTGAACATGGCATAACTTTGTCGCATTCTTCAGACTATTACTCGCAAGGTAATGGTCAGGCGAAATCTAACAACAAGAATCTAGTGACTATCATCTGCAAGCTGGTGGATGAGAATCAACGTTTGTGGCACAAGGCCTTGTTCGACGCTTTGTGGGCAGACAGGATAACTCTAAAGCGAGCAATCAACATGTCTCCTTTTCAACTCTTGTATAGATTGAATGCTGAGATTCCTATAACTTTGGAACTACTAGCCCTCAAATTGGCTAAGGCCATTGAGGATGAGACGTTTGATAACTCTGTTGATAAGCGCATCATGTATCTCTCTGAACTGGAAGAGAACCAGGTTCAAGTGGCTGACCGCATCGCGGAACACCAGGACCAAGTGAAGAATCTTTTTGACAAAAAATCCAAGTCTCAGGAATTTCAAATTGGTGAACTCGTTCTCCTGTGGGACAAACAAAGAGAACCAAAAGGTATGCACAGGAAATTTGACTCACTATGGATAGGACCTTTCCAAATACATCAGTTGCACGGTGAGAACAGTTTCTTGTTGGCATACGGAGATGGAATGTCATTTTCCCTTCCTCGCAGTGGGAAACATCTCAATCACTTTACACAGTAAAGCAATTGGCGTTGGTATGTAAATACTTTTTATTTTTAAGTCCTTTTGAGTCTTTATGTTTTAAGTTTTGTCGTCGTCGCTTGATTCTAAGCCCAATGGATGGATAAAGGCACTTGAATTCTGGAATTCTTCTCCCTTCATTCATTTTAAAGAACATTTGAAGGAAGATCCCCAGTAGGAGCCAACTATTATCACATAATCTAGTAGCGCTCATCCCACGGATAACCCCCCTATGAAACTTGTCCCTTTCCTAGGATTTGTGAAGTTCAAGCACACAAAATGAAGTGATTTTCAAGCCACCTCGAAATGCGTTCCAAAGTTTCAAACATTTGTTTTGAACATTCCCCTATGTTCGCCTTGTGAAGACCTTCGAAACAAGCCCCTTCACGAAGTCTCACTATTTGTACTTAGTTAATTGTGAAAAATGCAGTTGCACTGAAAAAGTGTGCTCCTGTTCACAAGCCAAAAATTGGCTAAGTATAAAAAGTGCAGGGGCGTTGTTTTTCAACGCCCCTACATGAAGGTGATTTCTTCTAAAGTGTAAGAGTGCTGAAAAAGTGCGCTATTACACTTTTAGTCCTGACTTAGTCTTTTTATTGCTTGGGCGCATTTCTTCATGTGTTTGCAGTTTTTGTTCATCGTGCCAATTTTCGTGCCTAAATTTATTGCTCGACTTGAGTTAGGTTTTCATGTCTTCCTTTCACTTAAAAGTGTTTTATTGTTCCTTTTTCATTGCTCATGATTTTCAAACTGTATTCCTTTTTGTTGGGCGAAATTCTCTCAAGCTGTAAAACACGTTTTTGGAGATTTTTGAAATTCCTCTTAACTAAATTCCGCACTTCCTCTTGGTGAGTCATTCTCCTTACTTTCTCTCCTTTTTCCTTCATTACTTTGTACATGTCTTAGGATTTACATATGTGTTTTTTATTCTTACCTTTGTTTTCTTCATATGTTTTTCTTCTACCATGCGTTTTTCTTCCTTTCTTCATTTTTAGATTTACATTAATGTGTGGGCATTGTGTTTTATCCTAATCTCATTGTTTTTCTTTCCAAAATGCATCCACCTCGTGTCCACGCATTTTCCTGAATGCACCCTCACGCAATGGGATTTTCATGGCTCATTTTGGCATGATTTCTCTCTCCCCACGTCCCTTACTTTTCAAAGCATCGCTATGTTTGCTTACCTCTATCACCATTTACATCAATGTATAGTGGCATAAAGATGTAGGTTTTTCCTTCCAAAATGTGTGGTAAAAGGGTTCCTCTTCAAAAATACATTTTGCAAATGCTTCACACAAAGAAATTCGCACCTCAAGAGTCAAGCGTTGTTTTTCAACCTCACTGCGCATTGTTTCACAAACCTCAAGCTTCATATGCAATAGCATCCAAAATGTAGGCTTATACATTCATTTTGTTCTTCCCAGGTATTAATTACCAACTTCGCAGTGAGAGATGTCATGGTGCTGAAAAAGTGTGCCCTTGAATTTTGATATTTTTTCTAACACTGAAAAGAGCAGGAGTGCACTTTTTCAGCGCACCTGCATCAAAGTCAGAATTCCCTAAAATGTAAGGGCGCTGAAAATGTGCGCCCTTACACTTTTCACAATTTTTCCCAGAAGTACTTCAAACCTGCCTGTTTCAGTTCTCAACCTCGCTCCTTCCATTTTGTGCATCATTTTGTGTGCCTTGTCATCCGCTCCACACTTGCTCATCATTGTTGCTCGTTTTGCACATCCCCATGCTATCTAACGACTAATGTTTGTTTTGATCCGACACTTTGTAATCTCTTTTCAAAGATCTTCAAGGTTGAGTGATCAAAGTTTCAGTTGTTCTTGATGACAGCCAGTAAACCTCCGTCTTCTTCAAAAGCACAAGGCAAAATGAAGTATAAATATCAAGGTGTCTATCCGCCGACTGTAGTAGTCTCCAAGGTGGAAGAAATAAAAGACACAGAGGTTGGCCATCAAGACTTGGTTGATTTTGCAAAGCAAATTGAAATGAAGCCTCTTCTTGATCCAATGAGAGCAATTGTACACAGTAACCTACATTTGGTAGCTATATTCCCTATAGCTGCACACAATACAGAGTTTGTTCTTCAAGTGGCATCTCACTACATTAGAGAAAGTAGAAGTGTGATTGATTCTTCTGGGCACGAGATTCTAAGACTCGACCCTGATTTCTTTGACATTGTGTTTAAGGTTCCTCAAATGGAAAAATACATTGATATCTCTACACAAAAAGCACAAGAGGTCTTTGACGTTGATCCCAACAAGGCTAAAAACCTAATAAATACCCAATGGTTGAAGAAGCCTAGACAATATGTTTCCAGATGGCCAAAGGGACTCCTGTGAAGTGATTTCAAACATGACGTCAAAGATATGATCACATTTTTAAGCAGAGTAAAAGGCTTGCCAAAATCATCCACTTTTCATGATTAGATGTATGAATACATCAGGCTTATAAGAAGACAAAAGGTGCACATTGACTGGGGTAAA
Source organism: Sequoia sempervirens (assembly GCA_007258455.2). Classification (NCBI taxonomy): domain Eukaryota; kingdom Viridiplantae; phylum Streptophyta; class Pinopsida; order Cupressales; family Cupressaceae; genus Sequoia; species Sequoia sempervirens. The sequence goes on from VDFB02105785.1 coordinate 576,194,959, forward strand.
CAGATCAGTGATGAAATACATGAGCAGCTGATCAATGCTCCTTCCAAATTGAAATTCTATATGACTTCTTACCTGGTGTACGCAGCAGCTGTAATGAGACAATTCCCAGGTCTATCTACAAAAGGAAATTGGATGATGGTACCTGTGTACAGATTTTTCTATCAATTGGAATTAAAGAAAAGCTTCCATCACTTCAGGTGGATTACTGATGCTTTCTTCGCACCTTTGTTTTTCAATTTTGATCCAACTCTCGAAAGGAGGGTATCTGATGAGGCTTATAAGGTGGTAAGTAAAGTTGGATGCCTATTTCTTCAATTCCCAACGTTTACTTATTTGAGAGTAGGATGCTACACTGGCTGTCCTTACATGCTGCCACATTATCCTTCGGATAAGTGGGTTCTCATGGAGATATGTAGATAGCTAATTTCAGTGCAAAAAGAACGAAGAAGTAACCACAAGCATGGATTCAAGTTCCCACTGACCATTGGAAGATATACTGTCCCAACTGTACAAAAAGCCAAGTTTGTTTATGTTGAAATGCAGATCATGACAATCAAGACCTATAGGGATAGGGTTGATTTTGATTACCGAGATGTCAAAAAAAGATTACAAAAGTGTCATCATCACAAGTACTGTTTTGAAGACATCTGGGCTGATTGTAGAGATGAAGAAGCCATTCACAAAATGGATTATTGCAGGTTGACTGTTTAGCACATCAGAGACCTTGATATTGCTTACCTACTAGAGGATTTTACAAATCTTGGTTATATCATGAATGTTGTCTATGATGAGCAAGGAGTTGCTAAAAGGCCATTGCCTGCAATTCAATGGTCTAGGAAAGAAATTACCAGCATGAGAGAGAGATTGAAGCCAATCCTAGCCAACACTACAAAATGGTTACATAAGCACGGTTATGAAATGAGAAGTTTCAAAACAGTTTCAGAAGTAGAAGAATCTGAAGTAGAAGCTCGCCAACAACAAGAACTCTGCATAAAAAATAAATCAGTGGCTATTCCCACTTCTTCACGAAGAGGTCCCAGGATCAAGTTTATTGTTGGCAAGAAACATACCCAGTCCATCCCAGAAACAAAAACCACGGAATCCGATCCATCTCGCTCTAAAGGTAAAAAGTCTATTCCAGAGGAGATAGATTCCGATGAAGAAGGAACTTCAAGTGATCAATCCGCTGGAGATGAAGACTCAGTAGAAGTAGACTCTGATGTAGAAGAGGTTTCTGAAAGCGGGCAAGATTTTGAAGAATATTTTGAAGAAGAATTTGAAGGTGAACCGGAATCAAAGAGACAAGAGGGTGATCAACAAGAACCTGAGCATGATCAAGAAAGAACTACTTCTCCTCCTGAGAATGTAGTTGAGGAAATTCTTAGAACGTCATCGCCTGTGATTTCCAGTGTTCCTCATACCCCTCCAAGTTCAAGAACTCCTCCACCTCCTGTTCCCTCATAACCCATTCCTACCACATGCATTCTTGCAATTGAGATATCCACTATTCCTACAGCATCAACCCTGCTTGATACTCCCTCAGTGATGATCATTCATACGGTTGATATACTGTCAAGTCCTCCATCATCCATTCCTAGCCTGTCTTCACCAACATATGATATCACTTCTGAAAATGAATTCAATCATTTCATGAATGAGTCAATGCGTGATCAGCTCAATGTGCAATCTACAGGAGCAATGATGATAGACACTTCTCCTATTGTCACAATACCCATAGTAACTTCAGATGTGACAATAACTTCAAAAGTAACGATGACAACTGAGTTGACAGTGAATTTAGAAGTTCACACCTCCTTTCTTCCCCCTTGGTTGATATCTCAAGTGTCGAAGCGGAAGAAGCAAATGATCTCTCCAGAGGAGCTCGACCTCGAAGAGATAGTCCCTCCAAAGGCTAAAGGGAAGAAAAAGGAAAAAGTATACTCAAGGCTGAACGTTGATAAGTCTGGCCACAATTATGCAGAGATTGGCATACCACCGCACGAAGAAGGTGATGTCAATATGGAAGACTACACAGTGACAAAAGTCTAGCTTGGCAAGGTTACCAATGAAAGTGCAAAGGCTGATGTGCAAGTGACATTGGATATCTTGGCTAGAAGACTGGATAAAATGGAGGAAGCTCGTAATATGTACAAGCAGAGGGAAGAGCATTATGCCACTGTTGTAAAGAGACTTGCAAGATCTCCAACTAATGCACAACCGTTGAATGGTAATTATTGGGACCAATTTGTCAAGAAAGCTAGAAGTTCACCTCCAAAGGCAGAGTGTTTTATGATTTTTTTGAGAAGATCATAGAACACGGATCTTAGATCATAATTGTTGCGGACGAGAAAACTACCTTGTTGGCCAAGCTCACCACAAAGCTTGATAAAGAAAAAAGTGTACTTTCCCAGGAGCGTAGAGATATGGAAAAATGCCTGTTGTCATGGTTAGAGATGAAGTAGGTAAAGCTCAGTAAACTGTGGAAGTTGGGGTAATTCCTGACAAAGAAAAATTCATAGAGGTAAGATAATCATTGAAACATCGAATTCAAGTAATTCAATCTCTTGCAGAAGATCTCCACCAAGTGCAAGAAGATGTCGAAGGACATCGTGTTATTCTTGAAAAAGGTATCAAAGAGTTGCCAGGTCAACTTCTTGAGGAGAATCGTATCTTCCTACCAACCACAGAAATATATCAGATCTTCAAAGAAGCCATCATGAAATTGATTGACAGTTCAAACTTTTCAGAAGCCTCACTGAACATCATTTGTGATAGAAGGCTCACATTGGATAACCTGAAAACGCATCTTGACAGGTGCAAGAAGATTCACTCATCTGCCATGAGATCGATCACGAGAATTCACACCATTGTGGATTACACCGTTGGTCCGGATGAGAAGTTTGTGCAGGAGACCAGGAAGAAATATGAATACTTCCGCGCCCAAAGCAAGGAAACATGAAGAAGCTTCCTAATCTCCAGTGTTAGACATTTCTGGTGCATCCCTTTATGCATCTTGTAAATATTTCCTGACATCTTAAATGTCTTTTTGTAAATTGTAATTGCACCAAGCTCGAAGATGTAATCTTTTGAAAACAAATTACACTTTGACTTTGGTCAAAGTTAGGTGAGATCTCCTAAATCACTCACCTAACTTTCCTTGATTTCCTCAATTAGTTTCCTAATTTTGCTCATCCCTCTTTCTATATAATGTGAGGGTTTTCCATTGTAAATTTATCCTTTAGTATTTTGCAACGAAGTGCTGCCCTTTTTGAAGCAGAATTGTGAAACTTTGCATTCATACTTTGTGAATGAAATTCGATCAATAAAGAAGAAGATTGCAAACCATAATTTGTGTTGGATTCGATACTTTTATGAATTAAACTCATTTGGTGGTGATTAGCTTATGGAATCTGAAGAACTCTAAGTAATTTATGTAAACTTTGTGTTACATCCTTTATTTATATTTTCATTTGTGTTTTGGATACTATTGTTGAATACTCTACAAGACTTTGTGCTTGTAATTGTTCATGCTCTTTGATAATTTGGTTGGATGATTTACAAGACTTTGCGCTTGTAATTGTTCATGTTGTTCGAGGAATTGCTGTGTCTAAGAAGAGTTTGTGCTTCTAACGTGACAAACGACACTCTTTTCACAGATCCACTATTGAAAAAGCTACGGAACGACTTTGTGCCTTCGTGAGCTTTCCCTTTTACTTTATTTATTTATTGTTAATTACTTCTGGTATCTCTACGCTTTGCTTTGACAAGATAGAAGTATTGGTATTACTGCTAGTTGATCGTTTAAATTTATTAAGAAATGAGAACTTCCAATAGTGAAGCATTGTAAACATCTTCTCTGAAAAAAGAGAGAAGGATGAATGTAACACACCCCCCCCACTTCGTAAGTATTGTGTACATTTTTTAATTACTTGTTTTTTTTACTACCGCTTCTGTCAACAGTAAGAATGGTGCCTCCCCTTTCCGAGAGGAGAGATTTACATCTCACATAGTTGTGGCTGAAGTCCTAGTTGTGTAATCTATCGAAAAGTTGATTAGATAATTTTCACCCAACAAGATCTTCCAAGGAGAAGAGCCCTTGAGTGTTTGAATAATCCATTTAGCAATAAGACATTTTTCATGAATGTATGGGTCAATTGAATCTAACAAGACTAGGAGGATACAAGTGTGCCCTTTTTATCACCCCATTTTTACCCCATTAGAAGCTTTTGATGACCTAAATGAGTTTATTTGTAGCAAGTTCTAGAGTGTAGCGAACAAGAAGGGATGTAGAGATGGTTGGAAAGAAGGATTTTATTAACAACTTGAATATGTCTAGCCATATAGAGGAATTTGTTAGTTCAAGAAAGAGGCTTGGTCTTCAACTTGTTAATTTTTACAATTTCCATATGTATAAGAGGGAAACTCCAATCCTAAAAGGTATACTAAGGTATCAATTAATTTACCCATGCTTTAAATGGTGTCATTTAGTTGGGATCTTTGGAGGAGGAGGAGTTGAGGTAATAAAATATTTAGTTTTGGATAGAGATCTAAGAGTATGAGAACATAGTAGAGGTCAAGGAATTCAAAGATATTAACAACTTCTATAGTAGAATTATAAATAAATAACATGCTATCATGACCAAATGAGAGTTTAGTGCAATTGCAACATTGAGAAGAGAGATGACATGGATCAAATTTTAGGAGTGAAAATACTAAAGTAGATAGGGAGAAGACCCAGTATCTACCAAGGCTAACTTCGCACAACTGTAGAATTCAAACCGCACATCGAATCGAGAAAAAAATTATGGGTTTTTTTCGTTCACGAGTTAAGTGCTTATAACTAAGGTTTTGGCTTCTAGGCAATTCGATCGAGTGCGGGAGCGTTGGATATGCGCGTGGAGGTCAAAAAGTCACCTTTTAGAGGTGTCGTCCATTTGTTGCCACCTAATGTCCCAGTATCCACCCGCTATAATTTCAATCACTTATAGCTGTTTTAGCACTTAAAATCCACTCAAATCATTCACTTTAGCACTTAATGAGCAACTATTGGTGTTTCTATAATTATTTATTCAATAAAATAAATTTTTTTAATGGATCAAAGTGAATTTTGTTTTAGGGGGTTAAGTGAGCATGGAGGTGGCGGTAATTCAATGGGGGGCGGTAACTGGGTCCTTTCCCCTATACGAGAGCATCAAGAGAAAGGGCGAACATGAATGGGTATAGGTGAAACTTTGATTAATTGATATCTGAAAAGGAAAAACTATTAATTACCAACTGAGCACTAGCATATATACACACACAAACAAAGTAATCCTTTAAAACCAAATCCTAGCTAACTAAACATATTGCATAATCTTAAGGTCTAGATTTTAGATCCATAGTTAGATTCTCAATTTTAATCACCAATCATATTAAAACAACAAAATCATCATTGACACGTCACAATCAATAAAAACTAAAAAGATTCTTTACTCTTTATGAGTTTATTATCACATTTCACTCTCAACTCAATTAATTTAAATTTGATTGTTCTTTATTACTAAATCTAGCAATTGAATTAAATCAATACAAAATTAATTCAATATAAATAATCATTTCATATATTGCTTCTCTACACATTATTCATAGAGATATTTTATCAAACAAGGTAATAGCTTAAAATCACTTTATTATGCTTAAAACAATTGTTGACTTACTACCCAACTTCTTAATATACACAAATAATTTAAACTAGTGACTTAGAGCATGAGCTCCCACATAACCTCTCTCATATAACCTCTTTAGCAATGTGTAATGGATCCTTATCCACACCATATACAAATTAGAAATTGAATCCATGACCTAAACTACTCAAAACAATATTTAAAACCAAATGAGTTGACCCTAATAATTAAAAAGTAATAACTATTATCAACCACCTTTTTCACTAATGACTATCAACATCCTTGATGATAAAATTATTTTTGATGATCCCTTTTATTGTGTATTATGGTTCTTTTTTAATGTTTTACAGTAATAACATAGTAAGAAGAGTATGTTCAAAATAATTTTATTCTTGATTATGTTAGAGGTTTAGATTTTACATGGATATTTACATTTAATTGATCTATTATTAATTTATATTTTAAATACAAATAATTTAAAAAATGATTCAAATGTATAAATATATTTAGCCGATAGGCTACATATATAGTGTGAGATTTGAGCCTAAAACAAAAACCACTCTTGTGTTGTTGGAAAACAACTTTTAGCTCTCGTTTAATGGTAAAACAACTACCATTTAATAGTAAAATCCTCCAAAATATCATGTGAAAGCTATTAGAATCCAAGATTACCTCCATTCAATCCCTTGTCACATGGAAAAGACATGCAGAACCAAAGAAGATATTCTGTAAACCTCAAAGTGTAAAATGCATTATTGAGAATCAATTATTACAAAGAGATCAATCCTTATGAAGGAGATCAATAAACCCTAAAAGGGAAACCCTAAATGAAACCCTAGTGTGCACACTTAATAATTAATAAATAATTAATTATTAATGTGCCTAAGTTTAGCTTAAGTAAATAAAGGAATAAGTGACTTAATTAATTAACCAATATGATATAATTAATTAAGTGGAATAACTTATTACTCTAACACCCCCCTTAAGATGAACTTAGGAAGAAGCTAAAACACTAGAATAAGATGCATGAAAGCAAAGATGGGTCCCGGCAACAAAAGTCTGATCAGGTGCCTATTTACAAATGCAAGAATGAGGTAGAGAAGGAAAAACCTAGTGGGACAAAACCCCCCTACAATGAGATGACTGCTACAAGAAGCACTGGAAGATCACTGTAGAGTAACACTGGAACCTGATACTGGCAAGCAAGGAAAGATTCTTCTATTTACTACTGAAACCAGATGAGAGTCACTGATTGACTCAAGGAATCATGATAAAGCAACAGTAGACCCGATGCCACAAAACACTCGAAAACTCCAAACGGGAACAACCCTAGAATCTATGAAGCAACAAGTGATTATTGAATGATGTATTACTAAAAATGAAGTGCAAAGATGAAAGGTGCAAGGTGCACTCTCCCAACTGCCAAAAACTCCAAGTAATCTCCAAAACACCCATCGAGCCAAATTTGGACTAAGCGATTAACCTAGGACAGATATAAAAAAGTGCATAGACAACAACATAGAGCTCCTCAATACCTTTCCAACACCACAAAGATAGCGAAAATCGGAGATCGTGGCAAAAAGTTATGAGCTCGAGACTTAAAACAACTCCTCTGACTTCAACTGGCTGTAGAATGTACCAACAGAAAAATGAAGTGATGAGACCCACACCACTGGAAAGTTGACAGAAGCAGCTTTCCGACGATATCTCGTTTTCCAAAAAACGATATCGTATGCCCAAGTTACGACCTTTGGAAAAAAATAGCTCCAATGGGGGAAAAATAACTAGTGCGGCATTAAATTTGATGGTCATACGGCCGTCGTAGCAAAAATCCGGGCCTAAATTTGACAGCCAAATGGTTGTCAGCGGATTTGCACAAGTGGACTTATTTTGAAAAAAATATTTAAAAATAAAAAAATAAAAAAATTTGCAAATTTAATTTTTTGTTTTTAAAAAATTAATAAAAAAAATTGAAGACCCATGTGGCGGGAAGGTACACATGGTACCTTGGTTACTTTTAAAAAACAATAAAGCTTTTACTTTTAAATTTTTTTCAAAGCTTTTTTTCAAAAAATAATTTACATTAAAAAAATCTGAGAAATTTTTATGGTGCAAAAAAAAATTGCCTCAGAAATCAACTGCTCGGATTTTGATGATTTCACATTCAATCTTAGGGTTTTAGGCCGCTGCGGACGCAATAGTGAGGTCTGTTTAGGCTGAAAATGCTCCAAAAATATTGACTACCCCTAGATCTTGCAAAAAGGATGCCTGTGGAAACCCTTGCATTAGAAACTCACTGAAAGGCCATATCTTCAGATCACGAACAAGCAGCTGCAGGTCTGGAGCTCTGATACCATGTTAGAATCCAAGATCACTTGCATGCAATCACCTGTCACATGAAAAAGACATGCAGAACCAAAGAAGATGTTTTGTAAACCTCAAAGTGTAAAATACATTATTGAGAATCAATTATTACAAAGAGATCAATCCTTATGAAGGAGATCAAGAAACCCTAAAAGGGAAACCCTAAATGAAACTCTAGTATGCACACTTAATAATGTGCCTAAGTTTAGCTTAAGTAAATAAAGGAATAAGTGACTTAATTAATTAACCAATATGATATAATTAATTAAGTGGAATAACTTATTACTCTAACAGCCTCCAAAATCTCATTTATCATACAAAAGCCACATACCTAAATATTGATTTGCCAATTAGATGGGAACATTCTATTTTTATTGGCACTATTTTTTTTCAATTTGATGACAAATTTCCTTTTTCATTTGCATTGCTTGATATTTTAAATTTGCATGCAAATATTTCAAAATCAAATAATACCCAATTTCTTTAAAGAAAAACTATAGATTTGTCTAAGTGGAAAAAAATTAGGTTTGTCTAAATTTTTTTCATTTTATTATTTAACACTAATTATTAATTTTTTAATCCTACTCTCTAACATATTAACATACATAGGGAAGAGGACCCAGTGGTTGTGCACCATAACTTTGCGCTTCTAATTATCTTACGTGGAAATTTCAAATCACTCCCAATTTTTTATAGCAACTTACTTGGCAAGTCCCCTTGCTTATAACTAAGGTTTCAAGGTCACATCATCAAATATGATGCCACATCAGCATGCTTTTTGTCAAGGTGTCCAAAAAGGCCCCCAAAAAAAGAGAGACCAATACTCTGCATTCACAACATGTTTTATTGAGCGCTAATGTGGAATCACATGATTGGTTGTTTTTTAGATCAAAGGAATACATTTTGTTTAATTATGGGTAGTCATCATCAACACTAACAACTTTAAAGTCACAACTATTAGTCTAATATTGATAAAAATATTGGGCATTTTATAAACAACTACTATCACAACTATTGAAACATACTCAGGGAGTGGGTCCTCTCCCCTATAATCCTTGAACCTCCTTTAGATGCAAGTGCTAGTGTTTATTTTTATATTGATTTATGTTAATAAGAAAATTGTGCCATTTACTGCAGTCTATTGTAAATTGTAAATTGTAAATGAATGCTGTTTGCATTTACATCCTCTGATCACCGCCCAGGTTGTCTATAAATAGACTTCAATAGACTGATTATCACAACAGCTGCAGAAGATCAGAAGATCAAAGGAGAATAGTTTAGAAGAATAACAGGCAGGCGATTGAAGAGCAATAGTAAGTACACTGTTCGCCGATTCCAGTCATTTAATATTTAGCAATCGAACTTTTTTATTAAATTTAAGAGAATGTGTCTGATCAAAATAAATTATATGTCTTAAGTCCAGTCTTTTATGTTGTTTCTCAACTTCTAGAAACTATTGACAATTTTGTTGATTGTATCTTCCGAACCATATATTGTCTACATTCATCTTTCAAACATACGGCACATGTGATGACTTGAATTCTGTGCGTTTGGGTTGCATTCAATTTTGGGTTGTGCCAGATTGAAAGCTATGTATATTATGACTATATTTTTTACTTCCATATTACCACTTTGACTTTTGGTTGTAATACGGTATTCTATGTTTGGGTATACAAGTTATGTAGATCGCAGCATAGCTCATTAAGTTGTATAGAGACTAGATATAGCTGGAATGTAAACAATGTATTTGACAAATGAGTACCAGAATACTTGAATGCACTAATCTTATGTCACTTTGTTGGATTATTTGTGGAATTAATTTTCTCGGAAATCTACCATTTTACAAATATAAATATATTTATATTGGAGTTCATATTTTCAACAACATATTTCCATTGAAGGTTCTTGTTTCCAAGATCACAATTTCCTTGTGGGTATCATTATCATTTTCAGACAGCTAAGATGAGCATTCAACATTCAAGTTCTTTAAAAGTCCTCCATGACCAACTGCCACTTTAAATCCCTTTTGAAAGGAGACAGTAAGGGCAAATTGATTTGGGAATCACTAAAATATTGAAATTGGTTGGGTAGAGTTTTCAGCTATACTTCAGAGTCCCGTTCCCCAAGGAAAGTCACTATCAATGTATATTCGATACAAAAAAATTGATTCAAGGAAGATGGAAAAGGGAAAGAATTTCGTATACACCTTTCTGGCAAAGATAGGACTTGGGCAATCAATTTATGTTTTGTAAGCTGGTGATCATCCATTCCCAAGACCATTCCATATTATTTTATTTTTGTTCCCTTTCTTTGCTACTATTTTTAGATATGATCACATATGCAACTACTTGGTAACTAACCTGCAATCCACTTTCAATTTTACAATATTAAGATACTGGGCTTGCTTCCTATATTATTAAAATATACTTAGATATTACTGGAATGAACACTAGAAGGGGAATAGTAATAGCAAAAATGAAAATAGGTCAATTTTCCATAGCTGGGATAAGTGATAGTTGAAAGAGGCATCTGAGAGGAAACCTGTAAATTACAGAAGCTACTAAGTTGCAAGGTAAATACCACAAGTTGAAGCAGGGTCAAAAGAAATATTGTAGCCTGTTATCATATTTGAAATATCCATAGATAAAACTACAGATATGATCACATATGCAACTACTTGGTAACTAACCTGCAATCCACTTTCAATTTTACAATATTAAGATACTGGGCTTGCTTCCTATATTATTAAAATATACTTAGATATTACTGGAATGAACACTAGAAGGGGAATAGTAATAGCAAAAATGAAAATAGGTCAATTTTCCATAGCTGGGATAAGTGATAGTTGAAAGAGGCATCTGAGAGGAAACCTGTAAATTACAGAAGCTACTAAGTTGCAAGGTAAATACCGCAAGTTGAAGCAGGGTCAAAAGAAATATTGTAGCCTGTTATCATATTTGAAATATCCATAGATAAAACTACAGAACCCAATGCCTTCATTTAACAGATAACAACAGAATTGTTTTAGAATGAAATAAAACACAACAGAAATTTATCCGGTCAAGTACATAAAAGGCTCACTGAAACCATGGCAAGTGACTTACCTCAAGATTCTGCACAAATTGTGTTCTGCTGCCAATGATGCCGATGATAAGGTTTTTAATTGTATTTACACCTTTTGACAACTGTTTGAATGCAGATTGACATTTTTTTTAAATTGCCTTTCCTTCCTTCTACATGTTGCTGCATGGACTATCCTGCGCTGTCAACATAGGTTCTGGAGCCAAACATTTATCGCCACCAACAACGTGGATACAAAATACAAATGGAAGTTTACATTAAAAAACATGTATGCCCTAACTCATCCTTGCTTACATAAAAGGGCATGTATGATATGATTCCCCAACATGTCCCGGTTGACCATGGCAACTGGTATATATAAATCTGTGCTGAATTAAAATGGTTATGCTTCCAGTATATTCTAATAAAATAAATATTTTGTTTGTATCATCATAAACTTTTCATAATTGCTGATTTTCTGTTTGTTTCTAGCAGTGGACTGGTCGCACAATTAGATTTCTCGTTTTTTGCTGCTTCGTATAAATGCAATTGATCACAATCGATCATGCTTGTAGAGAAGAAAGAGTTGCATAAAAATAGGATATTATGGTGCAAAGCTTTCGATACCTTTTGATTATATTTGAAAATTGATTACTTGGTTTTCACTTATCTTTCATAGTAGCTTTTTATTGATTTGTGTCGCCTATTTAATTTGTGAACCTTTGTAATACTAATTAGTGTTAAATGACAGATACTAACAAATACACCGAATAAGTTAATGATATCTCAAAGGTAGATGTTTCCTGGGACTCAAGGAGTGCACCCTAAAAGAGACAAGAAGGATTCCCTATAATGTAAGAAAGACCAGGTAGTTACAGTGATATGCATGCTAACTATGTATTAAAAGTGGACCCTAAAATAGATGTCTTTTATACAAATATAGCAATTATAAATTAGATCACCAAATTAAAAACTTATATGACAATGAAAGTGAAATTGAAAACTAATGCCTTGACGTTACATTCACCTCCAATGCTAATCAAGCTGTAAAAACGTAGGTATTCAAGAGTTAATGGCAAAGACAGTATCTCTTTGCATGTTGAACTGCCAAGCCAAAATTTTAACTTGTTCTTTCTCCCCCTTTTCACCTAGTCATTAAGGACAGGGATCTGCTCTGTTTCATTTTGAATTAAACTTCCTTTGCATTCGTTGCACAGGCTACAACTATTTTTGTTATTAAAGAGTACTTTACAATGAACAACCAAGAAAAGGACAGATTACATTTTTACAGTCCTATCTAGAGAATTATTATAATATACTAAGCGATGGAAAAAACTACAGAAATTTATCTTACCAAGTTCTTTATTTGTGAAGTTCAATATGTGTGCATAAACTTTACTGGTGTGCAATCATCAAATGAGATATATTTAGTTTTAGGTTAGATCATTCACGTGTGCAAGGATAATGACTCCATGCAATACAAATCATATATGTGGTTATATACATTCTTTTATCCATAAAGATGCATAACCTGGTGTGCAATCGTCAAATGAGATATATTTAATTTTAGGTTAGATCATTCATGTGTGCAAGGGTAATGAGTCCATGCAATCTGAAATACAACTCATGTGGTGACATACATTCTTTTACTCGTAAAGATGCATAACCGTAGGATCGATGAATCACAGAAAATATAATTTATTTTTCCATTTTACGATCTGTTGTATTAGCATGACAGCCATATTAGCAGGAAAAGTTCGCTTATAGGGGCTTGAACTGGGTCATCCTTATGATAAGTGCCTCATTTTACTCTAGACCACAGCCTAATGGACATGATTATATATGTGTTACAAGATAGAATCACTTACATTCTAATGCTATCAAGCAGGCAGGTTACTTCATATATTTGCCTCCTACCCTTTTTTTTGGAAAAATGGCTGTGTTGCATTCTGTTTTTTAGGTTCAAATAAAATAAAAACTTATGCTTAATCTTTACAGCTATGTCTAGAGTTAAATCAATAAAGGATCATCGGATAGAACCACCATTCTCCTTGATCAATATTCAAGAATGAAAATTAATCTTTAAACAATTATCAGGAAAATGACAAGTCTCGGCTACATCTACTCTCATTATAATAAGTTCAGTTACACAATTTCCAATGCAACCTTCTATACATTAACTTTCAATCTATATTTTTTCATTACCATCTTCATAGTATACGCTTTACAAAGTAATTCTAACTTAAATTACTTAATACATTCACAATTTTATGGTGTACAAGTGCAAGCTTGACATTCGTACACTACTGCATCAAGCGATTTTTCCATGTTACCAATATTATATTTTCTCACCTATAATTCCTTTGCTTAACACAAACTTTCTGCTTTCTACACTATGTACCTTTAACATAAGACCAACCATGCATTTATGATATAAGTCCACTAACTTCTTGTTTCAATGTGTAGAAACAAAAGAAATGAAAAAGCATTAAACTCTTTCCAGGTTCATTTTGTACAAGCAAAGGGAATCATCGACTACAAATTCTTCAAAATTGAAATCTTTACGAATCTTTCCTTCAATTAACTATAAACAAATATGTAATACATACATTTTTCAATTGTTGTAGAAAATATTATATGTATTTCAAAGCTGTATTACAACATTATATAGACAGTAAAAAAATCTCCTTAGCAAGTTAACTTACATATACATTTCTATCGGTGTAATCCTTGAACCTCCTCCTGGTGCAACTGCTAGTATATTTCTACCACTTTTCTACGGTACAACTTAATATTCTTCTCTCCAAAAAAATATCTTTAAAATAAGCCACAAACAAACAAATTAGTCTCTTATAAATCTGCATTCCTCTGTTCACTCTGCAGAAGCTAATTGTGCCTTGTTTTCCTTCCAAGAACGCTAGTGAACGTTATTTTCAAGCATAAATTCTACTTGCTGCCATTCACATTTGAGTTAAAGCAGAGTCCTGTCTACTAACTTCTGAATATGAAGCTCAGCATTTTTCAAATTGCAAAACAGAAGAAAGTAAGTAGTCTCTAAAGAATCCTGCTTTTTAGCTGATGTATACAAGATGCAGATTTTCAATTGCAAGAGTCCGAGTGTTAGACCTGCTGCACTGCTGAAATTCTTAACCCCACCCATTCAGGAAATTTGTAAATCGGATCTGAAATTGCCCTAGGATCAGCAAAACCCCATCTTTTACCAGTTTTATGACACCTTTGCAAGAAGTGCTAAGCTGCTTAAAAAATGTGAAAATGCTAGCACTTTTAACCTGCCCCTCAGTTATAGGTATGCTATTATCAAACTTAAAAAAAGATTACTAACTTCCTGATGTTAATTCCTGCCCACATATTGCTTGGTGCCAGAGGACTTTTGGCAGATCTGAAAAAAAAATACCCATCGGAGGCTTCAGATACAAGTAGGGGACTGAATGAGTCCATCTTCAAACACGCTTCCATCCTTACAAATAATCCTTGCCAAAATACCATGATTCTTCAACAAATGGGTTTTAGATGATTTGTTTGACTGCACTGAAATTGTTGGAGATTCCACAAGCTGTAGTCATCAAAATGGTTCTGGAAAATCTCAATATTTCATGGGTTTGGTGAAAGTCATTTAGGATTTGAAGGAGCTTTTGTTCAATAGTGAGGTGTCTACCGTGGGGTTGCAGTATATGCGAGGTGGTGGTAAAACGACATTGGCCTTGGCTCTCTGCAATGATTCTCATTTAAAGGTGAAACAGGCTTCCCCATATTTTAGGTCACATTTCCCTGTTGTTTTAATCTTTTATTTGAAAGGTACCCTGTGTGAAATTTCTGGGGCCTCTACCTTGAATGCCAACATATGACAAGATTTTGGGCATTTTTTCTTTACCCTTTGTCTGTGGAGAAGAGGAGACTACTTAACTTTTAACATCCTTTCAAGCCAAATGGTATCTAAATTTTAAGGACGATAGTTCTCTAGACCTTCCACTGTTGCTCTCTTTGTGCCATAATTGAATACCATGAGAAATTTCAGTTTCTTCATGGATTTCAAAAAAATACCAGAGCCTCTGCTTCCAGAAATCTTATCGTTTACCACTGATTGTCCTCCATAGAGCCTGCATCTACAAATCGGAAAAGATTAAGTTAGAGAATTCTTCAATGGCCACAAATCCTACTTGTTTGGGTTAAGTTCTCATCCTATTCAGGAAGCTGCAAAAATCTATGCTTCATATTATATGAATAATTGCATGTGTTCGAGTAGGATTTTTATCATTTAAAAATTGTTCTAACAGCTACTAGAAATTAATGAAGGCATCATTAGGGATTGGGGTGAGGCAAGCATGATTTTCTCCTCCCACAAAATTGATTCTTACTACTAAACAAATTAATTGCTTTATTATTTTGTTTCTTCTTTTAATATGATTGAGACTTTAGAATGTGACATATTCTACCCACCCATTTTTTAAATATAATATTATTCTGCCATTGACATTTGAATTGAAGAAGGCTCCTGTCTAATAACTTGTGAATATGCAGCTCAGCATGTTTCAAACCGCAAAACAGAAGAAAGTAAATAGATTGTAAGAATCCTGCTTTTCATCATTTTTGGTGATATATACAAGATACAGATTTTCAATTGCAAGTGTCTGAGCGTTAGAGCTGGTGCCTGCTGAAGTTTTTAACCCCAGCCATTTAGGAAATTTATAATTATATATCAGATCTGAAATTGCCCAAGGATCAGCAAAATCCCATCTTTCACCAGTTTGACAAGACCCTTGTAAGAGGTGCTAAGCTGGTTAAAAAATGCCAAAATACTAGCATTTTTAACCTGCCTCTCAATTATAGGTATGTATGCAGATTCTTAAAAGGAGATTAATGACTTCCTGGGGTCAATTCCTGCTCAGATATTACTTGATGCCAGAGGGCTTTTAGCAGATCTTAAAAAACTTTACCAACCGGAGACTGTAGATTGATGCAGACAGTTCTCTACATCTCATCTGCAACTTGTTAAACTCACTTCAGATAAGACAAACACAGCAGACTGAAAATAATAATGCAAAAGAACATACAACTCTCAATAATATCCTTTAAAAAACAGAGCAGTTATACAAGATCTGACTTATAATATGACAGAATAATTTTTACTTTTATATATCCGAACTCTCCATCTAGCAAACATGCTTTTCTGAAAATACAGTGGAAGAGCTCCCTGTAGGCTGCGACAAAGATGCAGCAAGGGCCTGTTATTTCCCAGAAAAAAGGTTCGTAGCTTTCAACCAAAAACTCTATCTTTTCCCCTCTAATCTCCAAAAACCAAAAACTAACTATAAACTCAAAAACATGAGTTTAATCCCTTCTAATCTTCTAATTCCCAAAATAGCAAATAGTTCCTTATTGTTCTCTTATTCCACATTCTGAAAACAGAGCAGTTCCACAAAAAAACAGAGCTATTGACAAACTGCTATTTTTAGAAAAACAAAATCCTAAAAAGACTGAACAGTACACTTAACAAACAGGATGTGGAAGGAGTCTTCATTGAAGGCGCTCTGCATCATCCTCCCCATCTCTTAGAACTTTAGGGCTTCCTTGTGCAAGGTCATATGGTGTACTAGTTCTGCTGTACTTAAGCATGTCAGCCTCTATGATCCAAGTGTTGTAGGAATCAGACAGCCTTCCCATTTAACAAAATACAACTCATATGCCTTAGATTGTGTAGCAGCCGATTTGGTATCAACACTTATTCAACTTGCTCTCTTTTCTTCTTCAGTAAGTGTTTGATGCAGTTGTTGTTTTCCTTCTGATGCTGTTCATCATTCATTTGATCATCTTTTGTCCCAGCAGAGTATGAATGAAGGTTATCAACATTAAAAACAAGATAAATGTATAAGTTCTCAGGCAAATCAATTAGGTAAGCATTCTCATTTATCCTCTTCATTATTTGGCAAAGACCGATTTTCATGAGTTTCAACTTCTTGTTGGTACCTTGAGGATACCTCTCCTTACACAAATGTACCATCACCATTTCTCCCTCCTGAAAAAGTTTTTTTCCCCTATGTAAATCAGCCTTTTTTTATATTGTTCATTCATTGTCTGCAATTTGTGCCTAAGCTGTTGATGTACCTCTTGAATGCTCTCTACAAAATCTATAGCATCTTGGCTATTATAGGCAGATCAATTAAGTCTACAATTCCTTCAGGATTTGTACCATACAAAATTTGAAATGTTGACTTACTCATAGATCTGTTTATGCTGGATTTATGGGAAATATCAGTTTGGGGAAGCACCAAATCCCAATGTTGAGGATTGCCACCAACTATGCACCTCATTAGATTGCATAGGCTCCTATTCACCACCTTAGTTTGAGGCTGGTATGCTGAACTGAATTGCAACTCGTCCAACATTTTCTAGAAAAATCTCCAAAAGTGGCTTAAGAACTTAGTGTCCCCATCATTGGTTATAGTTTTTTGAATACCATGCAACCACACTACTCTACGGAACAAATGTGACTTGACTCATATGATTTGTGTTCTTACTAGGTATGAAATGGGCCCTTTTTTGTGTTCCTAATTCTAAGTTTGTGGGTGTATGAATTGCTTCCTAGCCTTGGGTGGCATTTTCAACTTTCTCATATTGCCATTTCTTCCTTTCATTCCTTGCATTCCATCTCTTGCTTCTCTCTTGTGCATCTTTGGACTTTCGTCTATTCACCCAGCACCCTAACTCCTTGACCCTAGATTCTTTGCTCACACATTCCTATTTAGACCTTCAGTATGACAACCTACTTATGCTAAAGTGTTAGCAAAGTATCTCGACCCTCGAAAATCTCGACCCAACCATATAGCACCTATTGGCATGTGAATCCATGGACCTCCACTGTGTTGCATCCTAGCACTTCGGAATCCCATTCCTCGAACCCTCTATATCCGCCTTTCATAGTATTCTCTATTTTGTTATCTGGTAAGCATTTCCTAAACCCTTGCCTTCTAGCATGCAATTTAACAAAACCTTTTTGTTCAAACAAATAAATTCACCAATTATCAAGGTCGATGAGAGATGCCATTAATGGGCCCAAATTTGAATGTAAATTGATAGGAAACTCTCAAACAACTTCTAGCACATATGGGCCCACACTAGGTATTTCAACTCATATAAGGCAAGCAATTTCATCAATTTGGATAATCTTTTATCATCTCACCAGCACACCCAAACCCT
The DNA here is from genome assembly GCA_007258455.2 of Sequoia sempervirens. Taxonomy (NCBI): domain Eukaryota; kingdom Viridiplantae; phylum Streptophyta; class Pinopsida; order Cupressales; family Cupressaceae; genus Sequoia; species Sequoia sempervirens. The sequence goes on from VDFB02105785.1 coordinate 576,213,261, forward strand.
AGTTCAAGCATTTGTGTTCAGTTATTGGACCGAAGGATGAAAACCCGTGGATTTAGGGATCAAAGGATGAAAAGCCTTTGGTTTTTGGAGGGCAGCTTCATACAGATGTTGTAGCTTCAACTTGGAGGACTATAGCAATGTTTTGGATATTTCAATAGTTTGATCAATTTTAAAATATCTTTGTAATTAGTGCAATTTTATTTGTCAACAAATAATTGTATCAACAAGTCTATGTAATCATTTGAATGAAAGGTGTAAATGAAACACTTTGTTTCGACTAGCTTATTTATGCAAATTTGTTTATTTTATGTGGCCATTTTAGATCTAAATATTTTATATGAATGTTTTGGTTGATTTCATTGCATTATTTCAGATCTAAGTAATCTATATGAATATTCTAGTTAAAGGTCATTATAGTGTTATTAGAGCTTCAATCTTTCTAGTTTGTAAGGTAAATCAATTTGTGGATGTGTCCTAGTGAGAGAGAGATTAGATATCAAAGAATGGAGGAAAAGAAACTGCATGCACCAAATTTAGAAGAGGATATGGCAAAGGGAGGAAGAGAAAAGTACAAATTAACAACTGAAGAAATCGAAAACTTCTTCTAGGACAACATGATTAGATTGCACCAAAGATAGGATGGATTGACATATCTAATGGTGTAGATGTTGCATGCTTTAAAACAATTGAAAAACTAAGAGCCATGTTGCATGCTTTAAAACAATTGAAAAACTAAGAGCCTACTAAGGCATCTCAAGGAGAAGGGAGTGCATCTACAATTAAAATTTTGGGGTTGATTCCATGCAAAAACTTCTTCTAGGACAACACGATTAGATTGCACCAAAGACAGGATGGATTGACATATCTAATGGTGTAGATGTTGCATGCTTTAAAACAATTGAAAAACTAAGGGCCATTTTGCATGCTTTAAAAGAATTGAAAAACTAAGAGCCTACTAAGGCATCTCAAAGGGAAGGGAGTGCATCTACAATTAAAAGTTTTGGGGTTGATTCCATGCGAAAACTTCTTCTAGGACAACATGATTAGATTGCACCAAAGACAAGATGGATTGACATATCTAATGGTGTAGATGTTGCATGCTTTAAAAACCATCAAAACTAAGAGCCTACTAAGGCATCTCAAGGAGAAGGGGGTACATCTACAATGAAAACTTTTGGGGTTGATTCCATGCTAAAACCATCAAAACCCATGTTTTTGCAAAAGGAGGTAGAGTAAGAACAAGTGCCTAAAGGCTCCTTGGAAATTGACAAAGTTTTTGAAGGATACCAAGGTAATTGATAGTATTTTTTTGTCACTTACCTAGACATCATCAATGGAAGGACTTCTAAGAGAAGAACCTTATATAGCAACAAAAACAATGGGAAGATAATACTACAACAAAGAGTAGGTAAGTTGAATGCTTCCACCTTTGATGGTAGCAACAAGATTTCTACTTAACATGGTTACAAAAATAGCAAATCTATTTCACTCCAGTCCCATGGAGGAGGAAGATGTAATGAACAACCCCAAATTTTTTTTGAAACTTGTTACCTCAAAACAGAATGGAATGCTAAGAAACGTTCTTTTCACTTTTTGATCACCAAGTTCCTAGTGTGGGCGAGGTGAAAGCATACACTGTTCAGGATTACAAATTCTTTTGAAAATAAGCAGCTGAAAGTAGTATCCACTTATTCAATGGGGATAGCCACCACTTCTACTTTTCAGTAGGAAATCTTATACAATAATGAAAATGCAAGCAGCTCTTCCACTTTTCAGTGTTTAGTACAACAAAAGAGAAACTTTTCTACTTTTCAACGGTGAGTGAATACAACAACATGAGAACAACTCCTCCACTTTCAAGTGGTGAGTGAGTGCTACAAGTCACTTGTTCAGTGGGGTAAGTATCAACAAATAACAAGAGCAAGTCGTTGGTGGTACTACCATCTAGTGTTACAATCCAAGGTGTAAGAAAGGAATGACTTTGGCTATATGACCATCCAAAACACTTACAACATTAAGTCAATAAGCATATTTAGCTCAACATAAATATGTCAAACAATGATATATATTCATTGTCATAAATTGCTGATAAAGATTAACAATGTTGATACAATATAAATTGTTGTAATATCCCCAAATGTTGCCAAATATTATGTAATTTGGTGAAATCAAGTTCTCAACAAGAGATATACCTTAAACAGATGCAAATGGTGAAAGTTGCAGGTCTGGTATCCTCTGTAACTTGCTGTTTCAGTGCTAGACAGCAAAGGATTTCACTAAAAAATAACCATCATTTCATTTCCAAACACCAACAAACACTTTCTACATGGAAAGAGCACTTAAAACCTCATAAACAAACACCCCCAAAGCTCTACAAAGATGCTACAACAGTCTGATGTCAAAGTTTTAAGCTTGTACAGGTCTGACATACACTAAATCAGCAAGTTGATTGCTCAGAAATCACAAAGAATGCATACCTAGTTCATCAAAGGGCAACATGGTCTACTATAAGTAGTTCCCAATGCAATCCCCTTCATCCAACAACACAAAAGCCTAAGGACATTACAGGTCTAAATATCACTGGATTGTCTGTTGCATGTGTAGTGTCAAGTCTGTTATGACAAGGAATGTTGTTGCAGGGTTTGATATACAACTATTGTAGGTCAAAACAGCCATGATGAATGATCAAACTCCATCCAACCACCAAATATCACCTCCTAACCACATCCAAAATATCTGCAAACATTCATCAAACATAAATCCCAAAATCTGCAATCAAAATACTTTGAATTATCTTCTTTTTTGAAACCCTGGAACTGAAACTCCGTTGAAGCACAATGTGATTCCTGAATAGAACCACTTCACTAGCTAGGGATTATCATTCAAATCCTAAACTAGGAATCAAATGAGGGTTTTTGTCCTCAAACAATTTTTGGGAGAACTCGCAAGTTCAATCCAACAACATAATAATCAAGGTTATCGGGAGATGCATCTCCAGCCCCCTGGGACGTGTCTCCAATACTGGAGACATGCCCATAGACACCCCCTTTTGCAAGTCGCCCAAACTAAAAATGGCGTCTCCTGAAATGAAAACCTTTTTTTTTTTAAACATTTAAAGTCAAAAACTTAATGTTAAAACTTGTGTTCCACGGCGTTTCAAGGACGGGGACGGGAGGATGACAGGGGACGTGTTTCGGAGACGGCAGTCTATATGTGAATTTTAAAAAATATATTATATATAAAGAGAGAAATAGAGCAATTTGAAATATCAAATATGTGCAACAATATCAATATGACAATATGTCCATAGATAAAGAGTATAACATTAGTATAACAGCAATATAGCAGCAATATAATAGCAGTATAACAGCAATATAAAGTATAAAGGTAAACACTAACAGCAATAACTTAACTATTAAATATAAAAGCATTTTGTTCAAGTTTTAAAATTAAAGTTAAATAACTCAAAGACCAAAGTCTCAAATTTTAAATACAACAATCTGTCAATGACTCAATCTATGACACTATGCCTCATTTGAGCTATCAATATCAAAAGCACTATCTGTGTCGCTATCACTCTTTGCCTAAAGTGGATCATCCAAAGGAAGCCCAACCATTCCCAATTGATTTTACTTATTCATATACTTGTAATTCCTTTCTTATACTTATAAATTATTAAATTATAATTTAATAAATTATACTTATTAGTTTATATGTTATAAAATTGTACTTATTAAATTATAATTTAATAAATTATACTTATAAGTTTATATGTTATAAAATTGTACTTATTAAATTATAATTTATAATGTTTCACTTGGAAAACATTTTGAATGGGGATTAAAAAACTATTTGTTTTAACTTTGAGTCTTTTACCATTCACAAAAATCACTTGGTGATTAAATGACTAGACAAAAATAAAATATCAAAGTAATTTATATTTAATCTAACAAAAATCTAAGCATTTTTAACTTTGATGCCATGGGGGATGCGTGGGCGTTTCCGATACAATTGGCAGACTCCTAGCCGTCCCCTAGTCGTTTCGAGGACGCCTAGGCGTCCAATTTCATTTTGCAACCATCCCCTTTTTGGGGGATGCATTTCTTGTCGTTTCCTAGTTATCGAAAATTAGAGGGGATGCCTGGGGGATGTCCCCTAATGTCCCCTTGTCCCTAAAACGCCACAGGGGACAGGGATGTAGGGTTTAGGGAGGGGATGCATCCCCGTGGAACACAAGTTAAAACTTAAAAAAAATGCTCATTCGTCGACTTCTGCATTCAAATGATAAAGGGGAGCTGCGACTTCTGCATTCAAACAATAAAGGGGAGACAACTTTTGTGGAGGAGGTGCGCTCCATATCAAAACCCGTCATTTTTGTGATTGAAACAACGCCAAATTGCCAGCTACCACCAGGTATTTTGTCACGATACAACTTTGAATAGAGATTTTGATTGCCTATGAAAATTTGAAGATTGAAGCCTCACAATACAATGTTGAAATTTTTTTGTTATCAGTTATGACTTATGCCTCATGCTAAATGAATAAAAAGTAAGTAAAATACTAAAAAAAAAAATTTAAAAATCCCTTGCCTCATTGATGCAATTTATTATTTTAAAATTTTCAAGTTACATACATTTGTAATTCTATAATGATATTAGCCTAAATAACAAAATTATTAAAATATGAAAGAGAAACTTGAATGTTAAAAATATTGTCTAAGATTGTGTACACAATTACACAATACACTACATACCTTTCCTTCATAGAGATTGTAAAACCAAAACATCAAAAGGACATAGCCGCCATTCTATGTATTTTTATTTTTAATAAAAAACTAGCCTTCAAAATAATAATGCAAGTGTAGGAAAACAAAGCAATGTTTTTCTTTAAGCGCTTGCCATAGAATCAAAAACATTTCTTATCCCAAATTTCCTAACCCAAAGCTGCATTTCTTATGCCACATTTCTTTATGGAACACTAAGGTGTCTCTTTTTTAACTAAATGGACTGAAGTTTGAAGTTTCCTAGTAATAATTTAAATAAAGTGATATGGATATCCGATATGTTGCTAATAATTTTTTTTTTTTTGTGTAGAATGTCAAGTGGGGGAAAACAAGGCTTGTACCCATTGTGGAAGTATTGTGATCGTGTTCTAGGGCCGAAGGGTTCAAGTGGAACAACCACAATCACATGTAAGTTTTGTCAAATGTCATGGCAAGGTACTTACACGAGGGTGAGGGCTCATTTCCTTCACATACCTGGAAAAGGTGTTGATCCTTGTCCAAATGAGGTACAATGATATGATGATGTGAAGGATCAAGAAAGGGCTGATGGGAAAGTTTCTAATTTGAGCTCTCATGCTTCAACGACAGGGGCAACTGTTGCAACTCAAAATCAAAATAGAGAGGCATGTACTAGCAAAATGTTCTCGCAAGAGACCACACATTGGTAGCTCAAACCCCATTGGAAGATTATTTGATGTGCAAGGTCAAAAAGTGGTTGATGCAGTGATTGCACGCTTCTTTTATGCAAATGGAATACCGTTTAATTTTGCTCGCTCACCTTTCTATAGAGAGATGGTCCAAGCTATCATTAATGGACCAGCTGGGTATAAATCACTTAGGTATGAAAAGATTCGCACTACTCTAATTGATAAAGAAAAAATTCAATTAGAGCAACAAACTACACCAATGAAAAGAGTGTGGGCTACAAAAGGATGTAGTATCATCATGGATGGGTGGATAGATGCTAGAAATCGTCCACTACTTAATATCATGGTAACATGCAACAAAGGACCTTATTTTTTGAAGGCAATAGATTGTTCAAGGCAAGAAAAAATACAGAGTTTCTTCTTAACCAGCTATGTGATGGCATTGAGGAGGTGGGGGCATCACATGTAGTCCAAATTGTTACGGATGCTGCCCTTGTTTGTAAAACAGTAGGCATGTTGGTGCAAAAAAAGTACAAGCATATATTTTGGACACCATGTTGTGTGCATTTGTTGACTAATGCACTCAAAGATATTGGCAAGTTCTAGTGGATTTCAAATATCTTAGAAAAGGGTAGAAAAATACAAATGTTCATATGTAACCATCACCACACACAAGCCATTTATCGAAAAATTTCCAAGGTGGAACTTCTCAAACTCGCTGATACATGGTTTGCTTCTTATTTTGTTCTTCTTGACCATTTTGTGAGTCAAAGGAGCTTTGTGTTCCATAGTAGTTAGTGATGCATGGACAGCTTGGAGGCAATCCACATCAAATACTACAGTTGAGGTGAGAGGTATGGTCCTTGATAACCATTTTTGGGCTGATGTTAAATTTTTTGTGAACTTTATTAAGCCCATATGTGAGGTGATCAAATTTGCAAATTCAGACAAGCCATGTTTGAGAGAATTTATGAAGAAATAGATTCCATGTGTGAAAGAGTCAAGAAAATAACAAATGCAAAAGATCTTTCTCTATATCCTTTGATAGAAGAAAAGTTACATAGAAGATGGAACACACTTAACACACCCCTTCATTGTGCTACCTATGTCTTAAATCCTAAATGGCATAATCTACAAGTGACCAATAAGAGGCCTCCATATGAGGATAGAGAGGTAATGAAGGGATTTTGGGCTGCAACAAAAAAGATTTATGGCTGAGGTGAGGAAGCTTCAATTATGAGGAGTCAATGGAATAAATTTTCATGTGGGCATGGTGATTTTTCTTCCGTGGAAGCTTTATATGATATGCAAGCAAAGAAAGACCCTATAGAGTGGTGGTGGAACCATGGAGGTGAACCCCTTGAATTAAAATCATTTGCTATAAGATTACTCTCACAAGTAGCCAACTCTTCATCTTGTGAGAGAAATTGGAGTACTTATGGTTTTCATTCACTAAAGAGGAACCGATTAGGGTCAAAGAAAGAAGAGAACTTGGTGTACATTCATAGCTCACTTTGTCTTCTCTCTCATGTAGATCCTGGGTACAAGGAGTGTCCTTCACCAAAATGGGACCAAATTTCACCTGAAGGAGAAGTTGCAGCCATGGTGGATGAAGTGGTTGAAGCAGATGGCCTTAGTGATTTACCCCCAGTTCTACTACCAGCAGAGGAACCTGAGTTTGAGAGTGATGAGTAGTTGAAGAGCATCATAGCTGAGGACCTTGATATGGATGATCATGACGTAGAAGTGTAGATGATAGATTTCTGATTTTTGTTTTTTGTTTGTGTATCAACCTATCAAACTATCAACATTTCTGAATTTCAATATGTAATTGAATATTAAATATGTAATGTCAAATGTGAACTATGAAGTATGAACTCTTTGACTCTTTAACACAATGACATTTGCGTATTTAAACTTTAAAGTTAATGTTCATTGTTTTTGATAAGGTAAGTAAGGTTTTGAAAGGACCAAGAACCTTTTACAGAGCTAAGAAAATGACACTTCCAAACAACAAAGTCTCAAACTTTGCCAACTAAACAAAGAAATAGCACCAATGGAAATACCCCAAAAATATAGCAGAAACAAACACCACCTAGTCACCTAGTCACCAGATAACTAGGAGAGATAGCACACTCAAAACCAACAGTGGTCCTAAGACAAAGACAAACTAACAACTCGTTCAAAGCACCAAAACCAGGAACTACAAAACTCTTAGGACAAACAACAGTCCTAAGTCAAGTATAGTAAAGGCCTTGAGCCAAGAAACAACCCATAACATAAGTCCTAAAAGACTGCTTGAAACAACCAAGTCACAAACCACTTGTAGCAGTTGGACTGCGGCAGACCTTCCACTCAAATTAGTCAAAACTAAGTCTAACGAACTTCCACCAAAAGAGGGGTAAGAGTCACAAATTGTTGTAGAGATACGTTCTTCAAATTGCACCAACCAGCCAGACACCAACCTTGAAACCACCTCAAAAGGATGGGGCTCCCCTCTATAGGAGAGGAAGAAGTGGGGACCATAACTACCGAAGAAACCTCCCTCTAGAGCAAGCACGCACCACCTCGATAGAGACCAACCAAGGAGAGAAGCACTTCCCACCATCTCTACAATCTCTAGCTCCACCTCAATAGTAGAGGGCTCCACCTTAAGAGGAGTAATATTCACCTCTATTGAATACAACAATTGTAGAACATGGTAGCAAGCAAGAACTCCAGCAGAACAGGAAAACACCTCCTCCCAAGGCGACCAGACTGAAGGAACAATAGGATGGACAACACCAACCTCCCGTCCAACAACAAGATCAGCCCACAACACAATATAACCATCAACTCTTTCCTCAGAAAAAAGCACCATCCACCACAAGGGGCAACCAATAAACCAAGGGAACCCCCAAAAATAGAAGACCCACTGCAAGCCACAGAGGAACCCTTCCAAGGCAAAAAAAACCCACAATGGGAACCAGGCAACTCCAAGCCACACCACGGTAGCAGGTAACAGAGAGAGAAGCAAACAACACCCCAACAGGGTAGAACCCCCTCCCCCAACCAAACACAACCGCCAAAACAACCACTTCCACCAACCAAGAAGCCATTCTGAAGCACAAACCCCCTCCCCCCCTCCAATTGACATAAGGTAGGGTCTCCAAAACCACCAAAGGAACAAAGGAGCTTTTAGGAAAGTTCCCACTACACACCTCTGCAAAAGGAGGTCAACAACGTGAAGCTTCACAAAACTAGGGAACCATCCCCACAAAGGAGCAACAGTAACAGTTCTGACAGGATCCACCACAACCCTCACTTTAGGCAAAGTAGCCCAATAGATCAATAGACCCCAAACCACCAAGGCCAAGATAGAAAACTGTATAGAAACTCCTTCAAAAGCAGAAAGCTCCAAAGAAATTCCAAAAAACAATCTCATAACCACCATAGAGTCTGTGGAACCCATGGGAGCATGAAAAAACAACTGTAAGACCCAGGAGCAAAAGAGCAACCCACATAAAGCAAGCAGGGCATACCCAAAGCAAACAAGCTCAACGAATCTAGAGACCACCAAATGTGGAAAAAGGAAACACGGGGTAAGAACAAGACTACTGCAAAGAAGCGAAACAATGACAGCCCCAACAATGCAGAAGTAAAGACAAGGTAAAAACCGACCATCGCCACAAACCCACGGGGGCTTGTGAAAGAGAAAAACAACCCTCAGTCGCACAGCAAGGGAAAGAACAGGGGACTCGAACAATGGGAAGCCCATCGAACCAAACCTGACCTAGCCACCAGAGGAGTGAGTGACCAAAGGGCCACCAAGAACAGTTTCACAAAAAAATGCACGAGCCACAACCCATCAAGCACAAGAAACTCCAGCAAAGGCCATAGCACAACATTTGCAACCTCCAGGAACTCACCATCGCCATCAGAATTTTCATCTTTTCCCTTGTCAACGCCTTCAAATTTCAAAAAACCAGAAGCGCGCCCATTACCGCACTTAGCTCCGCTCTGCTCCATTTTTCAATTTCAACTATCAGTTAATGTTCATTGTTAAACTTTACCACTGCTCTTGTTTTTGAAAGTTCAATGTCATGATTTTTTCTATAAATTATTAATTTATTAAATTATATTTATATTAAAAAAAGATGGCGTCTCAAAGTACCCTTGTCTCCTATTTTCAAAAAAAGTCATACCAGTTCCAATCTCCCATACTAGTACCAGTACCAATCTCCTGGAAACCTTGATAATGATATGTGCAATCTTCAGCATAACCAAATGAGCCTCCAACACTTCCTTTTATAGCTTTTTTTTTTAAAAAGACTCTTTTTATTTTTTGTCGCTTTTTTGAAGATTTGTTTGCTTTTTGAAAAAAATAAACGGTTTTCCTTTTTTCATTGCTTTTTTCCAAAAAAAATTATTTTGCTTTAAATTAGATAATTCATTATGTGCAAACATTTTATCACCTCTCTAACAAGCTATTACACTAAGTTGTCCTTTAATTATTTCTCAACATTATATAGCATTAGTGAAATATTAATTAAATAACTTAATAACTCACCCAAATTGTGGAAATTATTGAAATTCGAATCCAATTCTAACCAGACCATGATGAAACCGAAGCCATAGAAAGATGATTGAAATCAACTTGGTGACTTTCTAAAAATAGCCCGCTCTTCCAAAAAGTTTGGAGAGCACCCAAAAGGTCAAAAATTAATTTCAAAAGCATTTAAGGTGTCCAACTAACCTACTAAACTCAAACCCAAGAACAATTGCTCTGCAAGACTAATCAAATGTTTTTTCAAGAATATTGGAGTTCTCCCTAACTAACCAATTAGCCTTCGAAAGACTTGGAAATTGGCTAAATGTGCATGAATTGTCTAACCACCAGAAGGGGACATTACAGTCCTCCCTCCCCAAGATTGCTTGTCCTAAAGCGATCACAACTAAATCTTGATTAATCTTAAGATAGATCCAAAGAAATTCTAGGACCCCAAATGAGTCTAAAGAATGCTTCCCTGTGATTTTGGTGCTCTACACTGATGTAATTGAAGATTTCCAAACTAACATTTGTGGTTTCCCTGTGAAGCAATCTACCAATATCACAAATTCTTGGATCCCAAATCATTGTATCGTCAAATAATCCGAAGGAGAGAGAATGAGCATACCTCAACAAGTCATCCATCTCAAAATTATTGTTGTGGGAAAAAATATGAATTGTTCCTCATTAAAAGAACACAAATCAACTTGTATTCAAGCCAAAAACAAATTGTTAGTCATAAGTCACTTGATTTTCTACCCCAAACAAACTTATGATGACATCAGTATTCATTTTTTTTGACTAAAACCACTTTCCAACATACTCCAATAGTCTAGTGGTCCCAAAACACTCAATTTTGCAGCTGATCAAACATATAAATAACAACTCATAATCTGATTTTATCAAAATCAGCAACCTTGAAGTAGGACAACTACATAAATGCAATATCTTTGCAAGGACATGAATGGCGATCATTGAAATGCTCAAAATCACCTTGGAAGAGGTTGAAAAAGGCTCCCAAACAACCTCCAACTGACAGTTCCTCCATCCCTTGACTGAACATTTTTGCCATCCTACATGAATGTGAGCAAACCAAAGTATGAGGTGGCTGATCTGCAACAAAAGAGCAGAATCAAAACTGAAAATTTGAATTATTTTTTGCCAAGGAGCATCTCTCAAGTCACCGAAACCTTCCTACATACTTTGTTGGTGACCTCTATCACAAATTTGAAGGAATGAAGCAACTCCACCATGCTTATGTTGCGCAACTCTGCTATTCATGTGTGCCTCATCAAAAGACCTCTTGCCAAAATTAAAGGTATCTTCTCCAAAATGAATGCCTCTCAAGCAAATCATCCAGGTGCCATCAACAAATTGCACCTCCAAGTCACTAGGATCTTTGTAACCATCATATAATATGACATCCATCTTGAACTCATCCTCCCACTTCCCATGGAGGATTGTGGAACCTTTGACTTCTTGCAACTCAACCATGAAAGCATCACCAACTAAAGGTCTAGGAGCAATTAATGTCTTCATATTCCATTTCAAAAAAGGATTAGCATATGTCAAATCAGCTCCCAATCCAAAAGGTGGAGTGTCAAATAAGTGGAAATAATGTTTAGACCCTTGTCTTACCATTACTTTATGCAAAACAAGTTTTGAACTTCCGTTATCTGCTGCTGTTCTGAAAATTCCAGCAAGCTCAAAATCACATTTTGGAAACTCCTCAAGGTTATGCATGATGTAGTCTCCATGTTTCAACACATCCCATGTGGAAACTTCAACTTCAATTTCCCTCCATTTCTTGGGGGAGAGTAGAGTAAGTGTGGCACATGGGCTCAAACTTTTCCTTACAATTCCTTTTTCCAATAATTCAATAATTTGTCTCATTTTCTAGAGGAGTCAACTTGTAAGCAGCCTGATTTGGAAGTTCGGCACTTGGAATCAGATCAATTTGATGAGTAATGCCTCTTGAAGGAGGCAAACTAGTTGGTAGCTTGGATGGTGTTAAATCTAAATATTGTTGTAATAATTTCTACATCACCAATGGGAATATTTGTTGATAAGATATCTCCTTTTCTTCGGGGTTAGTGGATAATGAATCTCACCCTTGGACTTTTGAAAAATACTTTCCAACCCACTATAAACAAAGATAAATTTGCTATTTTAGTTGTTCCTTCTCCTTTAAAAGGCTTCAAGATATGGATTTTACCCTCCTGTTGTAACTTAAAGGTGTTTTCTCTACTAGGTTGAACTACATTTCTATCATATTGCAAAGGTCTATCTAATAGCAAATGACAAACATTCATTAGCAATTTGTCTCCATAAGGACTAGTTTTGAAGTCAACAATACATGATCGATTCACAAGCACGCCATGATCCTTTCTCAACTGGGAAATCTTATAAGGATTCAATTTTGGAATGCAAACAAGTTGTATTTTTTGCAATAATTTTGTACTTACTAGGTTAATAGATCCTCTATCTACAATAACCTTGCACACTTTGTCTTCATACTTGCATTTTGTTTGAAACACAACTCTCGTCCTCTACCTTTGAAGCCTCCCCTTCCTTGGACATTTGGCTTCATATCACCTTCTGGCTCTTCATCATTGGTAGGTTTGGAGGAACTTCCCCTTCCTCAACTCAAGTTGTTGCCACCCCTTTCGCTTGCCATTTTCCCCCACCTATTTAATTTTTCATTTGCTTTCAAGGAAAACTAATATGCATCATCCATGGTGTTCACTTTGAACAAGGCTAGTTCATCTTAGAGTTGAGATATGAGCCCATTAATGTATCTTGTTAATGCATGCTCAACATCTTCTTTCAAATCAATCTTGATTTGCAACCTCAAAAATTCCTCAATATAAGCTTGATTAGATGATTCCTTTTGTTTAAGATTTTGAAACTCCTTAAAAATCTTTTGTTGATAATCTAAGGACATAAACGCAGTTTTCAAGTGTTTTAAGCACTTTGGCTACATTTAGATTTTCTCTTTCCCTTTTCTTCTCTTAACATTCTAGAGATTCTCCCATCAAAGAGCAACATGAGAATTCATTTTTGATGTTGCAACCGTGAACTTTCACCCTTGATGAATGAGTTTCCTAAATTTCTTCCATCTCGTAGTATTTCTCAAACTCTTAACCTTTACAATCAGGGAAATTAACCTTAACCCTAGTTCCTTGTCTGGCTATAGCTTCAATAAGCCATTCCATGAGGTCTACAGCTCCAACCCAACCCCTTTGATCTTTTGGTTCTTCCTTTGAATCCTCATGAGGCAACCTGGCCTCAAGGGCTTCTAACCAATGCCTCTCACGTTTGCATTCTAATAGACTTGTTTGGACTTGGACTCGTATATCAATACTTAATTATTTTGATTCAAGATGTTCTCGTCTTATCATTTTGTATTGGCACCAGGTTCTTGGTGCATATTGTGAGACACTTATATTATTACTATGCTCATGTAACCATGTTTATGCTTGGACTATACCTTTACTTGCTTTAGTGGTTTTTATATATATAGGTACTTGCATGGATGGATTTTTTTTTATGCTTTATGATGTTGTACCCCATCGAGGAGTTATATTGTTCTTCATCTATCATGTACATGTTGCAGGTATTCTTGATGTGGGTATTGAGTGTGTAGGTACAGAGCATTTCTCCACCTGATTATATAGGTCTGAGTTATCCCCAATGGTGCTTATACAGGGGATGTCACACTCGCTCGTCCCTCTTGCCATACTCAATCGTACTCAATCCAAGTGAGAGTTATGTTGTGCTTGACCTATGTTGGCCAAGATCTGAATCAAGGACGATTTGAGAATCTAAATTTGTTGTGAAATACCAATATACACATGATTTAAACGATTACTTAAGTTCTGAGTTTTTTGTAAAAATATTTTTATGAGTTGCATACGTATGTGATTTAATCGTTATTTAAATTTTGAAAATTGAATGAGGTTGAATGTTTAATTGATTTTAAACTATTTTAGGGAGCATTTGGGAAAGATAAATTAATTTGAAATTAAAAAGGTAAAATAAAGAAAAGGAAAAAATTGAAACATATAGGAAAAGACTAGCCAATTTTGGGTATTGTTGGTATTTTTGAAGGATTTTGCTCTCAAAACCCTCTCCAAGCTAATTTTGAAAATTTGAATTTTGGGCTCAACTGGAATGGAAAGGAGTGGGATTTGAATTGGTTTAGATAGGAAAAGGAAGGGGAATGCTTGTGGTGTGCTCTCCATTTCTCTCTCTTGGAATTTTGCAAGTTGTGTGTGTGTGATTGTCCCAACAAAATTGAGGTAAGTTGCTCATTTCTCCTCTTTTGAATTATGCTTTGGTTTTTGGATTCCATGCTCACCATTAGGGGAGCATAGGTATTTTGATGGAGTTTCTTTAAATTTCTTGGTTTTTGTGTTGAAAGAAATTTGGTAAAATTTGGATTTTTAATTAGAATTTTGAGGTATTGGAATGGGGGAAAGAATGTCTCCTCCATGATTTTTTGAGACAAATCTATTAAGACTATGTTGAAAATTTCATTGATTTAAAAAAATCATGCCTTTTTTTTCCATGCCACATTCGATTTTGGGAATGTGATGAACCAGGATGTAGTTGTTAGAGAGTAATATAGGAGTAGCTTCCAACATTTGTTAGGGCCCGAAGTGGCTTGAGGATATCTCATGTGGAAGTCTCTTAAGCAAGTGATAACTAATGAAACACATGGGTAATTAAATAAACAAAAATAACGATGCCTACGACATGCTTGGAGTGCTTCTAAAGGCTTGGTATGGGCGTAGAAGACATGCCCACTTGAGGAGTGTTGAGTCCTATATGGTTGAGTAATGTCATCTCTTGTGAGAGGTGCACTCAATTCTGCTTAGCCAGTACCATAGCCTATTGTGATGACACTCCCTATTCCCTCTCTAGGATCTAGTCCTTATGTCATTTGAGTAGTGCTTGAAGAGAACTTGTACACCCTTTTGATGTTGTCATTGTTTGATCTTGTATGCCTCATGTATTTTCCATGTTTGGTGTGAGTGTAACACCCCCCCGTGTGTTGTGTGAGTGTGTTTGGGCCTTTGTGACTATCTCCTAGCATGGTAAGGTGGACTTAAGAGTACCACACAATTGAGTGGTGTGGAAACCACCATTGGGGACCAAAGGATTGTGGACAGAGCTTTAAGGTTGTATCGAATAGAGTAAAGGCTTGCCATTCTTTTATTTTCTTTTTGTTCAAATGATGTAAAGTTTATGAAAGGAAATTTGAGTCCTCATGTTCTATTGTAATGTAATCATTGGACCTCCCTTTGTGGATGGATTGGAAATATGCCACTTAAGTGGTACCGATATTGTATCATCTTTACATGTCTTGGCATTGGAGTTGAGAATTCATGCCATCTTGTATGCTATCTATACTTTCACGTTGTGGATTTAAAATGAACTTAGGAATTCTTTATTTGGGTTTTAAAATGAACATTGTGGTTAGAAAATGGAAAGGTGTGGTTTGAACTTTAAGCGGTTTGTGAGATCTTAGGTGTCCCTTCTTAGGGGACGCTGCTCTTGTCTCAGGACCGTTTAGGGTCCCTTAAGTGATCTAGGAGTGGATGGAAAGTGTAGAATACACTTTTCCTTGTCCCTCTTGTCTTGAACCACGTGTTGGAGTCTTGTGGGTTCCCCCAAGCCCTTGAAAACCTTCTCCTTTGTGTATTGAGTTGTCTTGTGATCGAGGGCCTAGGATCTCTATGAGACCCGCATCGTTTATGACGTTTTAGAGTCCAATATTCATTGTAGGCTCTCCTAGGTAATTCCATAATGCTTGGCATGTCTTGGGGACCAACCCCTACCATGGGTTTTCTCATTGGCCAGGACAACAGTGCTAGAATTGGACTACAACACTAGGAAAGACTACAGTGCTAGTTCAAGACTCTAGTGCTAGAACATGACATTTGCACTAGTTTGAGACATTTGCACCTAAGCGCTATTGTCCCGCTTGGGTGGTGGAGTCCTCTTGAGGCACTGTAGTCCCCTAGGAGTGTTGTCCCTCCATACATCGAAAAACGAGTATTTCCAAACCTCTCAAGGGAAAACCTTTTGAATGGAAGTTGTTCCCCATGGTCTTGTGAGTCTCCTAAATTTTAGATCATGTTCATAGGTGTCGGCATTGGAAAGTTATATCTTTTTTCTTGCTATACATGCGACCACATGAAAGTGTCCCATTGTCACACCTTGGCTTAGAGAGTTCATTCCTGCAATGTCCCCTATTTGGTATACTTAGAATTCTGCCCTAAAATCGCAATTC
>VDFB02105785.1:576230765-576320827 GCA_007258455.2 Sequoia sempervirens
ATGAGGGTCGACTATGTAATTATTGGGCATAATTCACTTTTATTACACTTGTTCTCTCATGGGGCATGACAATACCACTAGGGTTGTGGAGTCTTGTAAGGATTAAAACCCCAAGTTAGTGACCCTTGTTAAGGTTGTTGCATCCCTTAGATGATAAGGTGGTCGGTTGGTGTCAAATTCTTCTACTTGTGCAACATCGTTTGGCAACAATGGCATCATGTCTAGTTGACTGGCACTTGATGGCACCATAGTGTCATTGGTGTTGTGCATTGTTGTTTTAAGAAAAAAATTGTCTGTGCTTTCTTGGTTAATGTCCCATGGGTCCTTGGTGGGGCATTACACTTCCTTTGAATCCTTGTGAAGCAACCTAGCCTCAATGTAATATCCCCTTTTTTCATGAGCATTGGAGTTTAAAGGAATTAGCCTATTCTTGATCCTCATAGGCTAATAGGGCTTGATGAGAGGGTCGTTTGGCAGATACCTAGTTGATTGGTTGGCTCATTTCGTGACTTCATGAAGGTTTTCCTATTCTCATCATGGATATTTCTATTTTTGGAAACCTTAATTTTATATTATAATGTTATATTGCTCTTTAAGAGTTGATTAATATTTTATATTATTATAAAGTGCAATAATAAAATAATATTATAATATTCCTTCTATAAGCCGACTTGGAAAAGTTCTAGAAGGAGGCCGACCTCTTGAGGAAAAGAATAAACAGACATTAAGAGCTCATTTCCTATCATCGAGATTTGAAATTGATATTTGATAATTCATCTTGTGGAGCCAAGAGTTTCTGCAGATTTCTTCTTGATCATAGGAAATGAAAACTTCCTATTGATAGCAATTTTGAGGGTGTGAAATATCATCTAAATTATTGCAGCTATGGGAGAGGTTACTTCAGACTTCTTGTTGGTACAAAATTTGTGGCCATTGGCCAATTTTGCATAGATTGATTGGAGACATTGGAGTATTTGTAATGGTTGAACCATTGCTAATCATTTTGGCATTGTTGATTGGCATCTCTTGTGCATTTCGACTAGGAGTATAAGGTCTGATATTTCCTGACAGCAAATTGGAGTTATCACAGTCATCAAATCAGCTTGTAGAAGCCACAATTTGGCTCATGGTGATTCCTCTTTGCATCGATTCTTCCATCTCCAAGCAGCGCTTGAATTAAGAGCAGGTCGAGATCATTTTAGGAGCAATTGGGACGACTTTTGAGACTTCATCAATTTGTTGTGTGGGTCTGATCTACAAGAGCAGGGGCCGCCCATGTGAAGGTTCAATTCCAAGAAGAGAAGCATATAAAATTCAAATAAAACCAAGGAAGTATCATTAAGAGACAAGGAAGCTAGGCGCCCAATCATTGGAGGCAAGTCTTTATCCATCAAGGAGAATCGAGCTTTTCCTTACTGGCAGCTTGCATTTCCAGGTTCCTCTATATCAGTTCATGATATCAAATCTTTGTATATTTTCAGTTATAATCTGCATTGTAGAATTCAGTCATAATAAGAGTCACAAATAGGACTGCATTCACACATCATATCTCCATTGAGAAAGGCAATTGTAATCAGACTTTCGCATTTTAAGTTGGTTCATGTTGTAAGCCAAGAGTCTTGGCATTCTTATGATAACTTGTAAAGGTGATTGCATTTCAACAAGGACACCATCTTTGAGGAGTCTTACATGGTTGTAATGATCATTTGAATATTGTATGAGGATGTATGCCAACTGTTTGATATAATGCCAATAGGCTGTAAATGTTATTATCAGCATATCAGTTGCATGCCAATTGTTTGACAAAATGTCACTTGGCTGTAGGTGATTAGTTTGCATATAGAAGTCATGTAAGAGCATTGTAAAAGATGAAATTAGGCCATTGATGCATCTAGGATATAGTTTATACATTGTAGTTTTCATTTCCAAGCATTTAGAGTACTTTGATATCTTCTTGAAACAAATATAATCAGACTGAACTTCAGATCAGCAAGCAAAAAGGTTGGATGCAAAGTGTTTGACAATATTCCTTGAGCATATCTTTTACATTTTGTGGCTAGATTTGGCAAGGGATGTTACAGTGGTATCAGAGCGGTCTCCTGCCATCCTGTTGGGTGAAGAATGAAAACATTATGGCTTTTGTTAGATCCACGTATGAATTGATGCAGAATTTGTATGATGTGATGAGTGATCTTGAATTTAAAAGGGGATATCTAATGATGTTTAGATGAAAAGAAAAGGAGGAACAAGAGGTCTTTGCAAGTGAGGTATCTAGAAACCTCTACAATGAGTTTGCAGCAGTTGGTGACCAGCATACAGCTGATCCGAGGGAGGACAAAAATCAGACTAGCATAGAGGAAGAAATTGGGCACAAAAGATTTCAAAGTTGAAGAAGAGCAAATGGTGTTTGAAGACAAACCAGTTGCTTTGGAGCAACTACATGAGGGTATGGGTTCTTGTAATGCTTCACTAGATAAGTCTAGCAATACTTCATCCTATCATGATGAAGAAAAAGATTGTGATTTGAAATAAGACATTTTACAATAGCATGATGTCATCACAGATTTGTTTGAGGACAACAACATGGTGCATCATCATCCACATGAAAAAGAAGCTTGTGATCATGAACAAGCCAATGATATGATATCATCCTTTGATAGCAGCCCTACACCAATTGGTGAACATGAAGATATCAAGCATAAGAGGACCGATTTTGTGTATTTTGGCATTGAAGAGATTAAAAGGTCTGAACGGATGAATGAAGAATGGTTCAGAAAGGCCAAGGAGGCTAGGTTAGTGGCTGCAAATGCGAGACAACTCCTTCAAAAAGTGAAAGACAAGTTCAATCACATAAACTTAGCAAGGCAAAAAAGGATAGATCACATTAGAAGACTCCTCATTCAAATGAAGGATGAATATGAAAATGCACATTGTCCTAATGTTGGTGATGAGGTTGATAAGCTTGGTCAACCAAAGGACTTAGTACAATCTGAGGCTTCACCATATGATGTGGAGGTTGTTCGTAGCTTGGAGACTAAGTTGAAGGTAAAAGAGGATGAGATTATTGCCGCATTATCTCATCACGATAGGATGCACAAATCGATTGAGGAGCATCTTTGGGCAGTCCAGTTAAAGAGAAGACAAGAAGGGATTTGAGCAGGATCTTCTCATAATGATTTGCAGGTTGTCAAAGAAGGTATGTTGACAATAAAGTCAAATTTTTTGAACCTTCTTTTGGACAGAGACACCCTTCTTAGCCTAGTGGGGATCTATTCAGATTCCTTGATGAGGAAAGAAGAGGAAGCTGACAAGCTCTCTCAAGAGTTTGAAGGAATTAGGGATTCCTTGAGAGGTCGGGGGAATAAGGAGTGTTCTAGTCAGCTTTGGTATGACTTACTTCCGATCTCAAATGGTGATTCTAAGTTTGGAAGGTCTTCTACTTTGTTCTCTCATAATGATTACTATTTTCAGGACTTGGGGACTTGTGTTTTGGAGATGGGAGGTATCAGAGTGGCACAACAGGAAGCAATGGGTGGTGGCTTTCCAATAGTATGGGTGCATCAGATTTATCATCACAGTTTTGGGATTGAGTTGATTCAACAAGATGTGTTAGTGCTACAGGAGCCATTTGGTGATGTTTGGGGCATTACACAGATCTTCACTTGGGATCCAGGTCGAGAAGAGTTGTACTTTGCTGCTGAGACTGCTTGGGGACAAGCAATTTCAGGGAGGGCAGACTATAATGCCCCCTTTTTTCATGAGCATTGGAGTTTAGAGGAATTAGCCTATTCCTGATCCTCGTAGGCTAATAGGGCTTGATAAGAGGGTCGTTTGGCAGATACCCAGATGATTGGTTGGCTCATTCCATGACTTAATGAAGGTTTTCCTATTCTCATCATGGATATTTCTATTTTTGGAAACCTTAATTTTATATTATAATGTTATATTGCACTTTAGGCGCTGATTAATATTTTATATTATTATAAAATGCAATAATAAAATAATATTATAGTATTCCTTCTAGAAGCCGACTTGGAAAAGTTCTAGAAGGAGGCCAACCTCTTGAGGAAAAGAATAAATAGACATGAAGAGCTCATTTCCTATCATCGAGATTTGAAATTGATATTTGATAATTCATCTTGTGAAGCCAAGGGTTTCTGCAGATTTGTTTTTGATCATAGGAAACAAAAACTTCCTATTGATAGCAATTTTGAGGGTGTGAAATATCATCTGAATTATTGCAGCTGTGGGAGAGGTTACTTCAAACTTCTCATTGGTACAAAATTTGTGGCCATTGGCCAATTTTGCATAGATCGATTGGAGACATTGGAGTATTTGTAATGGTTGAACCATTGCTAATCATTTTGGCATTGTCGATTGGCATCTCTTGTGCATTTCGACTAGAAGTATCAGGTCTGATATTTCCTGACAGCAAATTGGAGTTATCACAGTCATCAAATCAGCTTGTAGAAGCCACAATTTGGCTCATGGTGATTCCTCTTTGCATCGATTCTTCCATCTCCAAGCAGCGCTTGAATTAAGAGCAGGTCGAGATCATTTTAGGAGCAATTGGGACGACTTTTGAGGCTTCATCAATTTGTTGTGTGGGTCTGATCTACAAGAGCAGGGGCAGCCCATGTGAAGGTTCGATTCCAAGAAGAGAAGCATATAAAATTCAAATAAAATCAGGGAAGTATCATTAAGAGACAAGGAAGCTAGGCGCCCAATCATTGGAGGCAAATCTTTATCCATCAAGGAGAATTGAGCTTTTCCTTACTGGCAGCTTGCATTTCTAGGTTCCTCTATATCAGTTCATGATATCTAATCTTTGTATATTTTCAGTTATAATCTGCATTGTAGAATTCAATCATAATAAGAGTCACAAATAGGACTGCATTCACACATCATATCTCCATTGAGAAAGGCAATTGTAATCAGACTTTCGCATTTTAAGTTGGTTCATGTTGTAAGCCAAGAGTCTTGGCATTCTTATGATAACTTGTAAAGGTGATTGCATTTCAACAAGGACACCATTTTTGAGGAGTCTTACATGGTTGTAATGATCATTTGAATATTGTATGAGGATGTATGCCAACTGTTTGATATAATGCCAATAGGCTGTAAATGTTATTATCAGCATATCAGTTGCATGCCAATTGTTTGACAAAATGTCACTTGGCTGTAGGTGATTAGTTTGCATATAGAAGTCATGTAAGAGCATTGTAAAAGATGAAATTAGGTCATTGATGCATCTAGGATATAGTTTATACATTGTAGTTTTGATTTCCAAGCATTTAAAGTACTTTGATATCTTCTTGAAACAAATATAATCAGACTGAACTTCAGAC
The DNA here is from genome assembly GCA_007258455.2 of Sequoia sempervirens. Taxonomy (NCBI): domain Eukaryota; kingdom Viridiplantae; phylum Streptophyta; class Pinopsida; order Cupressales; family Cupressaceae; genus Sequoia; species Sequoia sempervirens. The sequence goes on from VDFB02105785.1 coordinate 576,236,114, forward strand.
CAGCAAGCAAAAAGGTTGGATGCAAAGTGTGTAACAATATTCTTTGAGCATATCTTCTACATTTTATGGCTAGATTTGGCAAGGGATATTACACTCAAGGGCTTCAAACCTTCCAAGTGATTCATCATCTATATTTCCCTCCATCTCAAATTCCTCCTGCCTCTCCTTCCCTTGTGCACATGGGCTCCCCTCTAGGCCATTATGGTTTGCTCTGATACCCAAATGATGTAGACACTTCTCTATCTCTGATTTGCAACTTGTTAAACTCACTTAATTTTAAAAAAACAAATGCAGCAGACTGAAAAGAACAAGGCAAAAGAACATACTACTCTTATCCTTTGAAAAACAGAGCAGTTACAGACGATCTGATATACAATATGACAGCATAGTTTTATATATCCTAACTCTCCATCTAACAAACATTTCTGATTTGCAACTTGTTAAACTCACCTAATTTTAAAAAACAAATGCAGCAGACTGAAAAGAACAAGGCAAAAGAACATACAACTCTCAATAATATGCTTTGAAAAACAGAGCAGTTACAGAAGATTTGATATACAATATAACAGCATAGTTTTATATATCCTAACTCTCCATCTAACAAACATGTGTTGCTGAAAATACCCAGCGGAAGAGCTCTCTGTACACTGCAGCAAATGTCTGCTATTTCCCAGAAAAAAAAGGTCCATAACTTTCCACCAAAAACTATATCTTTTCCCCTCTAATCTCAAAAAATCAAAAACTAACTCTAAAAACTCAAAAACATGTGTTTACTCCCTTCTAACCTAATTCCCAAAATAGCAAATAGTTCCTCACCGTTCCTTTAATCTCCAACCTAAAATCAGAGCAGTTCAACAAAAAACAGAGCGGTTGACAAACTGCTATTTTTAGATGAACAAAATCCTAAAAAGACTGAAGAGTGGACTAAACAAATTGGTTGTGGAAGGGGTCTTCATTGAAGGTGCGCCACACCACAGATGTAAGTAGGGGATTGAATAAGTCTATCTTCAAACAAACTTCCATGCTTACAAATGACCCTTTCCAAAATACAATGATGCATAAACAAAAGGGTTTAGATGATTTGTTTGACTGTACAGAGCTTGTTGGAGATTCCACAAGAAATAATCATTATAATGGTTCTGGAAAATCTCACATTTTTGTGGGTTTGGAGAAACCCATTGGGGATTTCAAGGAGCTTTTGTTCAACAGTAAAGTATCTGTCTTTGGGGTGCAGTGTATGAGGGGTTGCTGGTAAAATGACATTGGTCTTGGCTCTCTGCAATGATCCTCATATTAAAGGTGAGACAGGCTTCCCTTCAATTTGGGTCATGTTTTCCTGTTGTTTTAAGCTTTTATTTGGAAGGTACTCTCTGAAATTTCTAGGGCCTCTGCCTTGAATGCCAACATATGCCAAGATTTTGGGTGTTTAAATTTTTTCCCCTTTTTCTAAGGAGAAGATGAGACTACTGAAATTGGAACATCCTCCTATGCCAAATTGTATCTACGTTTTAGGAATGATAGTTCTGAAATAAGTTATTTAAACTTAATTTGGTTGCCGTGACTCTACTTTTGGATTCATATGGTAGATTATAAATATAAATCTGTCTACTTCAGGATTTGATGCAGTAGCTTGTAGCTGCATGTCCAGCTGTAATTCTCTAGTTCATTTTGATAACAACCCCTAATTCTTTGATCCTAATGAGTTAATGTGTGGCTCCATATATTACTGGTTTCAGTCTGCAGTAGACAGGCTGCAATAGTTTGAGGTTGATCATTCCCTTTTCTTGCATGTTAAGGAATTTACCAACTAAACAGACTTGGTTTATTGTGGATATCAGGTTATTTTGGAAACAATGTATTTTTCATCACTGTTTCAGTGTCCCCAAATCTGAAGGGCATTTACACACAATGTGAGAAAAGATTGTTGGGTGGAAAAACCTGAGTTTCAAAAAGTGAAAGATGCACATACACATCTGAAACAGCAGACTTGAAGCCAACTCTGGATGATGTCTGGGCCAGAGCAATTCTGGAAAAATGCTATTTTAAGGGCCAGGATACAAAACTCATCACAACTAGAGACATTTCCACTACACCTAGGAACCCCTCTACTCAACTCTATAAATTGCCCTTGCTGGGACAGGAGGATGCTCTGTTCCTTTTCTGCTTATGTGCATTCGGACAGACATCAATTCCATGCACTGTAGTTGCAAATCTAGTGAAGGAGGCGTTTAGCCTTCTCAGAGCTCTTAGCTGTTTTTGAGAGTTGGATGAAATTTGTAATATTTATATATGCAAGTTTTACTTCGTTTTATGTTTTTTAATCTGGAACCTTTGCTACAACAAAATTAATCCTCTGATGTTTTGTTGGATTAGACACGAAGAAATAAGGACTGGGCAAGCAAGAGTGAAAACATTCAATCAAGCATTATGAGAAAAACAATTTATACAATCAGTCCCCCGAGCAATTAAATTACAGATCTACACACCCAGGACCGATTTTAGATGGTTATACGGTCCATAGAAATTAATCTGAAAAAATATGGCATAAATTATATGTGTAGTTTTTGTTGTCCAATTTGGGCAACCGATTTTATCTTCCATTCCATGAGTTACAGGTGCAAGCAGAATGTAAAGGCCTGTCACTAGCTCTTAAGGTAATTGGAAGCTCGTTGCATGGGGAACCCCACTTGGTCTGGGAGAGTGTAAAGAATAAGCTTTCCAGAGGGGAACCAATATCAAATTATCACAAAGGCCTTCTTAAATGCTTGGAGACCAGTATTGATTTTTAGATGATGTAGTGAGGGAATGTTTTGTAGACTTGGGGTCGTTTCCAGAGGACACAGAGATCTGTGCTGATACACTGGTTAGATATTTGGCTTTATGTTCGGAATCTGGAACTACAGGATGCCTTTGTCATCTTATTGGAATTTGTAAGCCGAAATCTGTTGATTTTAACTAGCAATACAAGGCAATTGACTATCTTTGTATGTAAAAAAAAATTTAATCAATTTTTTAACATTATGCTGACATGGTTGATGCACTTATCAGGAGCGGAGCAGCAATTTATCATGGCAGTGTCTCTGAGCTGTACTTTTCTCAGTTCGATGTAATGAGAGATTTGGCCTTTGTATTTGGGATGCCAAGATGATATAGTCTACGGGAAGTGGTTACTTATGCCCGAGAAGAAGTATAATTTGCCAGGGACATGGGCTTTGCTTTGTGATAGACAGTTTGATGCTCAAATTGTCTCTATTCAAACAGACGGGTTACAATATTTCTCAGAGATGAGATCTCGCTTTGCTTTGTGACAGACAGTTTGCTGCTCAAATTGTCTCTATTCACACAGATGGGTTACAATATTTCTCACAGATGAGATCTCACTAATTACTAACTTATTTCTGAAATACTGGCCATATATTTTGATAGATCGCAAAATTTCTGCTGGCCATATATTTTAATAGATCGCAAAATTTCTGTAGTTAATATTGCATTTTAATCATTGCTGTAAGTAACTCTGGTGTCACTGACTAATGTAAAATTTAAATTTCAAAATCCTCTGGATGTATTACGTGCATTTGTCAGGATAATGAATCTTCACTTGTCTCATCATCAACCTCTTGTTTGCATATCACGCATAGATTTTTGCAACTTCCTGATTTAACTTATACAGGACTACAACTAACCCAAACAAGTAGTATTTGTGTCCATTTTAGAATTCTCTACTTGATCATTTCCGATTTATACACGCAGGCCCTATGGAGGAAAACGAGTGGTACGACATGAATTTTCCGGAAGCAGAGGCTCTGGTAATACTCTTTGCTGCAAGTGAATATCCATTTTTGAAATCCATGAAGAAACCGAAATTTGACAAATTTCTCAAGGCATTCAATCGTGGAAGAAAGAAAGCAATAGTGAAAGGTCTAGAGACTTTATCTTCGCTCACTCAACTCAAATGTGTCTTCTTGGAGAGGGTGATTGCACCAGCTGTACTAAAACAGAGCAACGCACTACAGAACTTAGAGAAGCTATCTTTAGGCTTATGTGAAGGGCTCAAAAGTACATCCGCATTCGACAAAACAAGCTGTAAGATTTTAGCATGGATCACTGCGGTGATTTAGACGAGTTGTCCCAAGGTATTTGCCATATGCTTTCCGCTCAGATGTGGTCCATTGCCAACTGCCATTATGTTCAGAAGTTACCATATGACCTTGGAAATCTGAGCTCTCTAAGAGTGTTAATGTTGTAATGTTGTCGGCAGTGTCGGGCTTAAAAGAGCTTCCATCGTCGAATGGAAACCTGAATAGTTGGAATATCTAGACATTTCAGTATGTGTGGGTCTGAAAGAACTTCCAGAGGAAATAGGACAACTAAAGAAATTGAATGAGTTTGATATGGGAGAGTTATAGTTTGAAGAAGCTACTAAAAGTGTTTGTGAACTAGCTTCCTTGAAACATGTTATCTGTGACGGGAAGATTGGGAAACTGTGATTGCAGGCCATGAGAATTGCTATCCCAGGACTTTGAGAGCTGAAATTGTGGAAGCACAGTTCAGTTTGGATTAGCACTGTGGTTGCAGCTTGCAGGCCAAGAGAATTGCTATCCCAGGACTTAAAGAGCTGAAATTGTGGAAGCACGGTTCAGTTTGGATTGGCTTGATAATTGACTTGACATCCTGGTAAAACGTCAATACGCTTTATTTATTTTCCTATTGCTGTGGGTAAAGAATGAATGGTTTCTCCGTCCCAAAGCAGTTTGTTTCTGTTTCTATATATAGCTTGGAAGGGAGTGCCTGTAAATACGCGGCAATGAATCCCCTTGTTCATTTAGACATCTGTAAATTATTTTGGTTGGGTGGATGGGATTGTCTGCAATGCTAATTAAATTCCTCTTGAACATTAGTTTTTGATTTAAGTTTTTAGTTCTATGTTTTTAAAAATCTCCGAGGCAAAGAAAACAAATATTTAATAATAAATTCTAAATCAAATAAATTAAGTATTATGCATACAGATTTAAAACATAAAGTAATGTAAATGAAAAAACAAAGTTGCCATCAAATTGACAAAAAATACTGCAAGTGGAAATAGAATGTTTCCATCGATTGTCAAATTAATATTTATCTGAGTTTTATGTGATAAGTGAGATTTTGGAGGCTTTTATGTGATATTTTGAAGGCTTTTACCATTAAATGACAGTTGGTTTATCATTAAGCGACATCTAAAACTTGTTTTCCAACAACTCAACAATAGTGGTTTGCAGGTGTGAGACTTGTTTTTAGGTTCAAATCTCATACTATATGTAGCCTATGGACTAGCTATTTTTAATTTTTTTAATAATTTATTTTTTTGTAAAGATATTTTTGATTGTTTCAAATTTTGAAGTATGGATTACTTGTAATTTATATTAAAATATAATTTTTGTTATATTTGAAAGATTTTTAATTTGTTTTGTATTCTATATATCTTGAATGTTACTATATTATTGTTTTCTAAAATAGATCTTGGGTTAGTGTTTCTAATTTAAATATTTATCTTTTCACATTCTAAAATAGTTAATTCACTCCCAACAATGTAGAAAGATGAGAGCTTGCTTATAAAAGACGATATAATGGAATGGATCTATAAACGTTAGCATCACACACTTCAAAAGGATTTAGGGTACATATGGACATCTATAAGCATCAATTACATAAACAACAATCTATTGTTATTGGAGCAACTAATATCTTGCACATAGGTTTAATATTCACGCACTAATAGCATATTTTCCCATATAGCTATTGAACCAGCCTAGTTATTTGATTGAGGCAGAGGCCCAAATGTGTCACTCTTTATATATATATATATATATATATATATATATATATATATATATATAGATAGTAGGTTGTAAGTCTATACCAAAAATTGAGAAGATGTTAAATAATAGTCTTTGATAGATGTATTTAAGATATCTGTATTAATAATATTAATTATTACAACAATACTAACCACAAATAATTCAGATTTTTCAAATTTGATACACAATAGTTGATATTAGCAATTGATTATACTAAAAGACATTCTATAATGACAATAAAACATAAAATATGTGTCCCTGAACCTTTTAGAAAGATAACTAAAAAAAACTATGTTATCTAGGAAGAGACCCCAATATTTCACATAAAAACAACAGGGAAACATAGAGGGGAAGGCCGTTTCACATTTAATATGAAAATCATTGCAGAGGGCCAAGGCTAATGTCGTTTTAGTGAAATATGCTAACCAATTTTTTCAAAGGAATTACACAACATAACCAGAGATAGATAACTGGATTAGCGTTAGCATCAAACTGAAATCTGAACTTGGAATGAAAACTACTCAACGTCAAGAATGTGCACTCAAGATCCCACTGAGGGCGAGGTGCTAACATATGACGAAGTGTTGAAATTTGAAATTAAGAACTGATAGGTGGATAACCAGCCATGAAAAAAATTTCCACACTACCACCAAACAGTGGGGGGAAAAGATTACAATAAAAACAATTCGTCCGCTGCGGCGGGCATCCACAGAGCTGTGGGGATTCACCAATATGAAAGTGGGTATAAGTGAGTTACAAACAGTTTATCCACACTCGCGGTAAACCATCCAGGGGTAATTTAATGAGAATTTAATCAAGTAATTGCAGCAATAAAAATGGGTTAGATTAGTACTACTAATCAGAACCCTACAATTTTAAAAGAACTACAAAAACATGAATTACATTGATAGAGAATTGAGATAAGAAGATAAGAATGACTTCAATAATGTTCTTTGTTTTCCAATGACAGAAATATGATTAAAACAGGAAATTTACGAATCTGATGTAAAATCCTGAGTTCTGGAAATTTATAACAACAAACTGGAAATCAGTAAAATACTCATAACTCACTCATTTCACCTTCGAATTGATTGAAATCTGTTGCAAAGGTCTCTCAAAAGGTAGGCGACCAAACCAGGAGGAAGAAACAACAGCAAATCATGTTCTTTAATTTCTGGCACAATTCCCAATGCAAATAGAAAAGTACGGCCTCCTTGAAAAATCAATTTTGCAAGTAAAAAATAAATACATGGAATTAAATTCCACTTCTTTGAGGAAGGTGGCGCCTTGAGTCAACAAATGGATTGCCGAAATACCCAGAACAAATAAAAAATCACTCCAAAAGTTATATTCAAAAATCAGCTTCAGCTGTAGCAAAACCAGGAAACCAAAACTGAGAAAATACTCCAAAATTCTTTAATCTTTGATGCTCAATCTGGTAGTCTGATGTTGAGAAGTAGCAATGTAGCCAACTAGGTGTTATATTGCAAACACGAAATTGGATGAAAGGCTAGGAGGTAGACATCCTCCAAGCAATATGTCAATTGTCATTTCGACAGCATAACTTTAGCATAATTTTCATGGATGAAATGCTGGAGCAAAGACCTTCAATAAATAAGAGCTCACAAACTCTTCAAATGCCTGAGAAGTAGACCAAAAGACACAGGAGACCCTTCAATTTCCCAAAACCATTCAACTTCTCAAGGTGGCGTCCCAAAAAGCCTCATAAGAAATTCACTTTATTCAAAAATTCACTTTTATAAAAGTGGCATCCAATTTCAAGCTGAAGAAATATTTGAATAAAGAATATATAATCTTATAATGAAGGCGTACCCTTCATGGCCCCACTTTTAAAAACAACTTAAGTTATCTCCTTAGGCCAAGGGGGGGTGTCAACAGTGAATTAAAACATAATGCCTTTAATTAAATATTTTTCACCAATTAAAGCTTTCTGAAGACCAAACCAATATAACAACAACTGCTCCAACTGCAAGGGACTCAAAATAGACAACTGCAACTGCCACAACAAGCATTTACTAAAAATAGTAAATAAAATGAAATGCCACAAACACCAAGCCAAGAAACCCTAATTTCACCTCATTCCAGTCTACGGGTTCCGGAATAGGCTGATGAATTCCAATGCTAATCACTGATGAGAAGGGGACATTACAGTCCGCCCTCCTCGAAATTGTTTGTCCTCAAGCAACTGAAAAGATGGATGCAACAAAATCTGTTCACCTTCCCACGTGGCATCTTCAATAGGCAAATTCCTTCATTTAACCAAATATTCTTTGATTGTCCTTCTCCTCAAAGAACGTTCTTTAGTATCAAGGATTTCTTCAGGAATCAACACTAACTGACCTTCCTCATCCAATGGAGGTAATTCTGATGTAGCCACCACGTTGTGTCCAATTGCCTTCTTGAGGCATGACACATGAAAGACATTATGTACTTTGCTTTCAGCTAGAAGTTCCAACTCATAAGCAACTTCACCAATTCTCTTGGTGACTTTGAAAGGGCCATAAAAACGTGGCTTCAACTTTTCCGCGCCACTTTTCTTGAGAGAAGATTGTCTATATGGCTGAAGCCTCAAATAGACCATGTCCCCAACTTCAAAAGACCTCTCAACACGCTGCTGATCAGCGTATAACTTCTGCTGATTTTGAGCTTGTTGTAGATTTTCCTTGAGAGACTTCAAGATGTCTTGGCTCTGTTGTAACATATCCAATGCTTGTGGAGCTCTACTATCACCAAACACGAAATCAACAAAATTAGTAGCTTCATAACCATAAAGAGCCATAAAAGGTGACATCTTAATTGACATGTGATAAGAAGAGTTATAACAATACTCTCCTAAATTAAGCCATTTAATCCAAGCTCTTTGCTGTCCTGAAACATAATTTCTTAGGTAGCCCTCTAACCACTTGTTAACAATTTATGATTGCCCATCTGTTTGTGGGTGATAACTAGTGCTTGGAGTAAGCACTGTCCCACTCAATCTGAAGATCTCCTGCCAAAAAACACTTAGGAACTTGCTGTCCCTATCACTGACAATAGTTTTAGGCAACCCATGCAAACGGAAAACCTCTCTGAAAAATAACTCAGCCACTTGAGCTGCTGTAAATGAAGTGGTAACAGGAAAGAAATGAGCAAATTTTGTTAGTCTATCAACCACAACAAAAATACAATCACGTCCTTGCACCTTGGGCAACCCTATGATAAAATCCATGGCAATACTTTCCCATTTCTGATTTGGAATGGGCAAAGGCTGAAGTAGACCAGCTGGATAAGAGTGTTCATTTTTATTTCTTTGGCAAATAGGACACTCTCTAATGTAGTTCAAGACTTCTTCTTTCAATCCTTTCCAAGTGAATCTTTCACGAATCTGCTTATAAGTCTTGAAAATCCCTTGATGACCATTATAATATATTATACCATCAACCAACTTATACCTTTCATCAGCCAAATGACCTTCTAACAAGCTGGTTGCAAACTAATTTTTAACATAATCAGCAGCAATTAACTCCTTCCAATTTGCTGATAACTCACAAAGTGACTGCAAATGAGGCCTTCTTGAAAGAGCATCAACCACTATATTATTTTTTCCTTTGACATATTCAATGTCAAAGTCATATGCTTGGAGCTTACTAACCCACTTTTGCTGCCTTTCATTCAAATCCTTTTGGCGCATAAAATGTTTAAGACTATTGTGATCAGTCTTAACAACAAATTTACTTCCCACCAAGTATTGACGGAATTTAGACAAAGCATGCATGATGGCAAGCATCTCTTTGTCATAAATAGAGTAAGTTTTTTCTACCCCTCTCAACTTTCGGCTCTCGAAGACAATAGGGTGTTTGTCTTGCATTAGAACAGCTCCAACACCTTCACCTGAAGCATCACATTGTAATTCAAAAGGTTTTGAAAAATCCGGAAGTGCCAACACTGGACACGAACTCATGATTTGTTTGAACTTATCAAAAACCTCTTGTGCTTGTTTAGTCCAAAGGAAGGCTCCTTTCTTTGTAAGATCTGTGAGTGGTGCTGCTTGATGTGAATATCCTTTCACAAATCTTCTATAAAATCCACATAACCCTAAAAACCCTCTCAAATGAGAAATAATCTTTGGAGTTGGCCAATCAAGAATGGCCCTTATCTTTTCTGGATCCACTTTCACACCCTTTGAACTGATAATGTGGCCAAGATATAGAAGTTCTGTCAACCCAAATTCACACTTTGATTCTTTGGTGAACAAACATTTCGCCTCTAAAATGCTAAGCACTTCTTCCAAATGCTTAAGGTGCTCTTCCCATGACTTACTGAATATGAGAATATCATCGAAGAAGACGAGCACAAACTTCCTCAACTGTTGTCTAAAAATCTTGTTCATATAAGATTGAAATGTGGCTGGAGCATTTGTCAAACCAAAAGGCATGACAAGAAATTCAAAATGCCCAAAATGGCATCTAAATGCTGTCTTCTCTATATCCACCTCCCTCATTCTAATTTGGTGATAGCCTGAACGAAGATCAATCTTTGAGAAGAACATTGCCCCATGGAGCTCATCAATAAGCTCATCAATCCTAGGGATAGGATATCTATTCTTGATGGTTTTTTGATTCAATGCGTGATAGTCAACACACATACGCATTGTGCCATCTTTCTTTTTGATCAGCACTACTGCATATGCAAAAGGACTTTTGCTTGGTCTAATGAAACCACTTTCCAACAATTCCTTGATGGCTTTTTCAATTTCATCTTTCTGCCTCTTTGGATAGCGGTAAGGTGTAGTCATGACCGGTTTTGCTCCCTCTTCTAACTCAATCACATGCTCAGAACCTCTTTCAGGAGGTCTTCTAGGAGGTAGGCTTCCAAAGACTTTGCTCTTCTTTGAAAGTAAGGCTTGAATATCAGGATGATATTGCCTTTTCTCCTCTACTGGATCAGCTGGTAGAACCATACATTCAGCAGCCCATTCAACCTGATCATGGCGGATCAACCTTTCCATCCTATTCAAAGACACAATTCGAGGGCCTCCATTTGACATCCCTCTTAGAACAACCTTCCTTCCATTAGACTAAAATTTCAGCTCCATAGTTTGCAAGTTCAATGTGATCTCTCCAAGAGATCACAGCCATTGTATGCCCAACACAACATCAGTGTCTCCAATTCCCACCACATAAAAATCATCTTTAATCTCATGATTCCCTAATTGCAAAGAGAGGTTAGGAATCTTCCTTGTGCAAGACATAGTAAAACCATCAGCAACCATTACTTTGAAACCATCAAATTCTTCAGTCTTCAAACCTTTTCTAGCAACTAGTCCTTCATCAATAAAATTGTGAGTTGCTCCGGTATCAATTAGAGCAACTATCCTTTGTGAATTCACAACTCCATGAACCCTAAAAGATTCATTTTTTTGAAAACTAGATAGTTGTGCGAAAGCACTACCATCTCCCACCTCTTCGGACTTGTCTTCTGGAACTTCTTCACCTTCACTACTTGCTGATTCGTATTGCTGATCAGACGAATCAGATTCTGATCCATAATCAGAATATCCCTCCATTCGATTTGCTTTGCCTCTTCCATAGCAACGGTGACCCTTAACCCAAGGATCATGGCAAGTGTAACAAACTCCATCCTTCCTAAGCTGTTCTTTGAGCTCTTCTGACAGCCTTGGTGGAAACTTCTTGGGAGATTTGAAGAAGGCTTTTTATCTTTCTTATGGCTGAATGGTTTTGAGTGAAACTTAGGCCTTGGGGCTGCCAACTCCATGCTCCTAGCTTTCTTGATAGCTTCATCTAATGTTGGTGGATCGAATGCTTTGACCCAACCCTTCAAAGGCTCCATTAAACCTTCAACAAAAAGTACCACAAGTCTTCTTTCAGTAATGTTAGGCACCATTACTGACAACCTCTAAAAATCAACAACATAGTTTTCTAAAGATCCTTGCTATTTCAATTTTGCCAATTCTCTAAATCTCAATTCTGGATCTTTGGTGTCAAATCTTTCAATCAACTTATTGGTAAACTCTCCATATGTGCGAACAAGATTATGGCCAAGAGTGACCAAACCATGAGTCCACCATTCATGAGCTATGCCATCTAAATGCAAGGCAGCAAATTTGATAGCATCTTCTTTCGGCATGGGTCCGAGAGAGAGGTAGTTATCTAATTTCTGCACCCACGATCTAGCTGTACACTTATTACTACCATCAAAATGTTCCATATTGATTTTTTCCAATGCTTGGTAGAAGTCATTTCTAGGTGCCATAGGACGTTGTTCAGTCCTTCCTCCATTTCTTCAGCTCCTTTGATTCATGAATTGGTCAAAGGTCCAAGTACCTCTCAAGTCAAGAGGTAAAGAAATGTACTCCATGTAAGCTTGACGAGCATCATCAGCAAAGTTTGGAGCAGCTTCAACTGGTTGTTGCTCTTCCCTTGGTGTAAAGACGGGAAAAAGGGGTCTAGAGGATGACCCACTAGGACTTGCAGCATGCTGACCTACAATTCTGTCTCTTCATTATCTCTCCTTACAGAATCTGACATGGTTACAACTGTGTGATCAACCACTTCCACTGAATTATCTGAACCTTCCACTGTTTTACCAAGATCTCTTAGGACTTCTGAGAAGGTATCTGCCTCTAGAACAGGCGGAAACTGATGCTGATTTCTAGCCTGACTTCTGGTGTAAGGCCTAGTGTCTCTTTCACTCATCAGTTAACCAACTGCAAATTGCCACAGGATGGCAGGGTCTTCTGCTCTGATACCACTGAAATATGCTAACCAATTTTTTTGAAGGAATTACACAACATAACCAGAGATAGATAACTGGATTAGCGTTAGCATCAAAATAAAATCTGAACTTGGAATGAAAACTACTCAACGTCAAGAATGTGCACTCAAGATCCCACTGAGGGCGAGGTGCTAACATATGATGAAGTGTTGAAATTTGAAATTAAGAACTGATAGGTGGATAACCAGCCATGAAAAACATTTCCACACTACCACCAAACAGTGGGGGGAAAAGATTACAATAAAAATAATTCGTCCGCTGCGGCGGGCATCCACAGAGCTGTGGGGATTCACCACTATGAAAGTGGGTATAAGTGAGTTACAAAAAGTTTATCCACACTCGCGGTAAACCATCCAGGGGTAATTTAATGAGAATTTAATCAAGTAATTGCAGCAATAAAAATGGGTTAGATTAGTACTACTAATCAGAACCCTACAATTTCAAAAGAATTGCAAAAACATGAATTACATTGATAGAGAATTGAGATAAGAAGATAAGAATGACTTCAATAATTTTCTTTGTTTTCCAATGACAGAAATATGATTAAAACATGAAATTTATGAATCTGATGTAAAATCCCGAGTTATGGAAATTTATAACAGCAAACTGGAAATCAGTAAAATACTCATAACTCACTCATTTCACCTCTGAATTGATTGAAATCTGTTGCAAAGGTCTCTTAGAAGGTAGGTGACCAAACTAGGAGGAAGAAATAGCAGCAAATCACATTCTTTAATTTTTGGCACAATTACCAATGCAAACAGAAAAGTACGGCCTCCTTGAAAAATTGATTTGCAAGTAAAAAAATAAATACTTGGAATTAAATTCCACTTCTTTGAGGAAGGTGGCACCTTGAGTCAACAAATGGATTGCCGAAATACCTAGAAGAAATAAAAAATCACTCCAAAAGTTATATTCAAAAATCAGCTTCAGCTGTAGCAAAACCAGGAAACCAAAACTGAGAAAATACTCCAAAATTCTTTAATCTTTGATGCTCAATCTGCTAGTCTGACATTGAGAAGCAGCAATGTAGCCAACTAGGTGTTATATTGCAAACACGAAATTGGATGAAAGGCTAGGAGGTAGACATCCTCGAAGCAATATGTCAATTGTCATTTCGACAGCATAACTTTAGCATAATTTTCATGGATGAAATGCTGGAGCAAAGACCTTCAATAAATAAGAGCTCACAAACTCTTCAAATGCCTGAGAAGTAGACCAAAAGACACAGGAGACCCTTCAATTTCCCAAAACCATTCAACTTCTCAAGGTGGCGTCCCAAAAAGCCTCATAAGAAATTCACTTTATTCAAAAATTCACTTTTATAAAAGTGGCATCCAATTTCAAGCTGAAGAAATATTTGAATAAAGAATATATAATCTTATAATGAAGGCGTACCCTTCATGGCCCCACTTTTAAAAATAACTTAAGTTATCTCCTTAGGCCAAGGGGGGGTGTCAACAGTGAATTAAAACATAATGCCTTTAATTAAATATTTTTCACCAATTAAAGCTTTCTGAAGACCAAACCAATATAACAACAACTGCTCCAACTGCAAGGGACTCAAAATAGACAACTGCAACTGCCACAACAAGCATTTACTAAAAATAGTAAATAAAATGAAATGCCACAAACACCAAGCCAAGAAACCCTAATTTCACCTCATTCCAGTCTACGGGTTCCGGAATAGACTGATGAATTGCAATGCTAATCACTGATGAGAAGGGGACATTACATTCAGCGCCACCTCCCATACACTGCTTCCCAATGATAGTCACCTCATTGTTGAACAAAAGTTCCTTCAAATCTTCGATGGATTTCTCCAAACCCAACAAAGTACTAAAATTTTCTAGATCCATAATAATGATTATAGCCTATGGAATCTCCAAACAATTTCAGTAGAGTCAAACGAATCATCTAAACCCATTTGTTGAAGTATCATGATATTTTTGCAAGGGTTATTTGTAAGTATGGAAGCTTGTTTGAAGATGGACTCATTCAGTGCTCTACTTATATCTGCAACTTCCAATGGGTAAATGTTCTTCGGATCTGCCAAAAACCCTCCGCCATCAAGCAATATGTGAGCAGGAATTAACCCCAGGAATTCGTCAATCTCAGTTTAAGAATCTGCGAAGCATACCTATAATAGAGAGCAGATGCAGGTTAGAAGTTCCAGAATTTTTGCAAATTTTAACCAGATAACCTATTACAAGGGTGTTGTAAAACTGGTGAAAGATGGGGTTTCTCTCATCCTTGGGCAATTGCAGATCCGATTTATAAATTTCCTCAATAGCTAGGGTTAAAAACTTCACCACGAAACTTGCTCTAAATATTCTGTTATATTTTAAAAATTATTTTGAAAAATAACATTCACTAGCATTCAAGAAAGCGAGGCACGAACATAGGCACGCACATTTAGGACAAACTAATTTATTTTTGGATTATTTGAAAGATGAATTATTGTCTTATACATTATTTTGCATAAAGAAGAATGTGATTTTATATTTTTAAAATGTTAATAGAACCAGCAATTGCACCTTCAATGGGTACGCAGAAGTGGTGTGGAAGTCAATTAGGGAAAAAATTGGTTTATTTTTTTTTCATACAGGTCTTTTAAAAAATGATTTTGTTTTATATGAACAATTTTTTTTAATAATTACGTTCATCACATTAATCTCATATCTAAGTAATTTATTGTGTCTAGCTATAAACTTCTCTATAAATTTCCCTTCAATTCTTTATACCTTTGGATTAGATGCCTTCATTCAATAGGTGATTGATGCAGACACCAAGAGGCAATTCCTATTTGACAATTGGATGGGAACATTCTATTTCCATTTGCAATATTTTTTATCAATTTGATGGCAATTTTCTATTTTCATTTGCATTGGTTTATGTTTTAAATCTGTATGCAAATATTTCATAATCAGATAATACTTAATTTCTATAAAGAAAAAATGTAAATTTGTCTAAATTTATTTTATTCCACTATTTAGCACTTATTATTAATTGTTTAATCTAGCCACATGTAGTGTAGACACATTCTCTAACATATTAACATACATATAGTTTTCTATCGACATAATCCTTGAACCTCCTTTAAGTTCAAGTGTTAGTATATATACCTTTTGTAGACACGTAAAATGTACATGTACCTAATCCTGATTTTACGAACACTAGTTCATCTTGAATCATCTCTCTGCTAATCATTTAATTAAATAATCTCTATTTAATCAAATTCATCATATTTCATCTCTTAATTAAATAAATCAATTTTATCTGATTAAGTCATAATCTCCTATTAATTAAATAAATCATTTTTATTTAATTAATCCTATAGTCCCTCTTTTAATTAAATAATTCATTTTATTTAATTAATCTCTAAAGTCATTCTATTAAATAAAATAAATTGATCTTTATCTAACATCATCTCCTTTTAATTAAATAAATCAAAATCTTTACTTAATTAAGTCTACATCATTTTCCTCTCATTTTGATTTAAATTAATCCAAAAGTCTAAAGCAGAATGTTAAATCAGCTAATTTCCATTTAAATTAATCAAATCCTGATTAATCCTAAACTTAATCCATCAAATCCTCTAGCTTTTGCAAATTGTTCATGAAAATCATTTTAATTGATTTATTAAATCTCTTTTTCATTCAAAAAGGCATCAAATGATGGAATATTTCTCAAATTTGAAATCTCCCCCCCAAAAGGACTTGTCCTCTCCAACAAAACATTAAAGTCTCTTACATGTCATTTTCTTGAGCCAAGTGACATTAACTCCACTTTTCATCTCATCCTTCAAGCCATCTTTTGAATTTCAAATCCTGAGTTGGCCTAATGGTGGAGAACTTGTATTCTTGAAAGAGAGGTCACAAGTTCAAATCCTGCAGGGGGTAAGGTATGTACACCTCGTATTGTGGAGCACAAGTTAGGTGCCTCCCTCAATATTGGGAGTACGAGGAGTCTCATATTGCTGTAGGCCGTCTGTAGACCCAAAAACAGATTGCCGGGTATCGTGGACTATAAAATATTATTATTATTATTATTATTATTAATCTCTCCCCCTTTGCACATTGCCTAAAATGTGCTCCACATCTCTCCAC
Source organism: Sequoia sempervirens (assembly GCA_007258455.2). NCBI lineage: Eukaryota > Viridiplantae > Streptophyta > Pinopsida > Cupressales > Cupressaceae > Sequoia > Sequoia sempervirens. Next base: position 576,252,852 of record VDFB02105785.1, read on the forward strand.
TAGCATGTTGACAAGTGACGCTTTATCATTGGATTATCTTTAGTCCCACATTCTCCATGTTTTGCATTCTTCAATCTTTATCTCTTATAAATAGAGGCCTTCTCTATTTGTTTGGGGAGCCACAATCAATGTAAAATCATTATGCTCATTTGAGGAGGAGAATTGGAGCCAAAGTTATCATCTTCATCCATTTTTATTATTTCTTAGCTAGGTTATATAGGATTTTCTCCAAGGAAGCATCAAATTGTCATCAATCTTCATCAAAGATCAACAAGCTTACAAGGGATTGAGAAATGGCCATTTTCCACATCAAAATGGCACCAATTCCCCCATGGGATTGAGAGTTTGCATGCTCTAATAGGATTTAATAACTTTCTTTGTTGTGTTCTTCATTTCTTTCCTATCTTGAACATTGTAGATGAATTTTATGGGGAATATTAGTTCTAACTTGCATATGGATCTAATATGGTGTTTGTTTTCTATGTTTGTGCAGGTCTAGGATTGGGGTTCACACCTCTCTCTATATAGAATTGTGCCCCTCTATCTCTCTTTCTTTTTCCTAATCTCTTCAAAGATCAATTAAACTATAAGATTTTTAATATATTAATTTAATTTGATCTATATAAAAATATATTAATTATTAATTATTATAATTTCATATTTATATTTAATAATTTTTATTATAGAATATAATATATAATAATAAATATAATTATATTATATATAATTTAATTTGTATTATATACAATATTAATTATATTTTGAATATATTAAAATATAATAATTATTAATTATATTAATTTTATATATGTATTTAATAGTTTTGTTAAAAAATATATTATATAATAATAATAAATAGTATAAATATATTATTTATAATTTATTTTTTATTATATAAAATATACATTATATATTAATTATACTAATATATACTTAATTATGTAAGGTAAAGGATGTTGTAATGTTAAAGCCTAAATGTGTTCATTATTAAAATCTTGGCGTTAATTTCCATTTTAATAAACATATGCTAAAACCCTCGTCCAAACCTTATTTTCACATTGCAACTCGCCAAATTGGAGAAGTGAAAGCTCAATACCAATCAAGAAGAGTTTGGAGGAGCGAAAACTAATAGTGGCTGGAAAGCACTGAAAAATGGCCAAAAACAAGTGAAAAAAAGACGAAAAATGATGAACAACTCTCTATTGTTGTTTATTTTGGGGATTCAAACTTTGGAATGAAAGTTTACAATATTAGTATTTCGGGGCAGTAGCAAGTTGTGATGGCAATAGCGTATAACGTACACAAACATTAAATAAAGTGTCAGTGAATATTGTGGTGTGCTTTGAACAATGCATCGGGCTGATTTTACAAGTAAAACGATCAACGGTTAAAAATATTTCAACCTTCTTGTCTTCTTTCTCTAATAGATCCAATCGTTGGTAGACAAATGAAGCTATGCAAACTTCAAATAAGGAAACGCCTTCGACGTAAATATATTAGGGTATATGTTATATCATATTTAATAATATATAATATTGAAATATGTTAATTTAAAAATTTGGATCATATATTAAAATATGAAATAAATCAAAGAGTTGTAGTTCAATTGATTAAGCATGAGGGTGATGGTATGTTCCTTAATTACACTATCCACAAGGTTCAAAAGATGAGGTTGGAATCATGCCCTACATGACTTTGTTGGAACGAATACCCCTCAGATATTCACTCTTAATCGAAGAGGTATTAATATAGGTTTGCACTCTCACATCAAGTAGCAAAGAAAACTTGTAGATGATATTAAATACTCCATAAAAATAAAAATAAAAAATAAAAGTAATTAAATTGTTTCTAGTAGTAAGTTATAAATTTAGTAGGAGGCAATCATGCTTTTCTTAACAATTAAGAAAGTCTTGGTCATTTGTAATTAGCCCCCAATATAAAACATGTGTTGTCTTCATGAAGTTTTAATGATTGTTCTACTCCATGCCATTAGTTTGAAGATTAAACATATAATTTAGATTAATAAAAGTGATGTAACACAATTTTATATTATTGATTTTTTCCCTGTTCCATGAGTTCTAGGTGCAAGTAGAATGTATAGGCTTGTCACTAGTTCATTGCATAGGGAACCTCATATAATGTGGGAGACTGTAAAAAGAACTCTTTCCAAAGGGGAATCAGAATCAAATTATCACAAAGAAGGGATTCTTATATGCTTGAAGACAAATATTGATTTGTTAAATGAAGCGTTGAGGGAATGTTTCATAGACTTGGTGACATTTCTAGACAACACAAAAATCTATGTTGTAGCATTATTAGATAATTGAGTTTATGTTTGGAATCTAGAATGACAAGATGACTATACTCTTAAATACATCCATTTAACAAATTCAAAGAGATATTAATCTCAAGCTATTTTATTTACTTGAGATTTTTTATTTTACTTTAAAATTATTATTATTATTTACTACATACATACATAGACACACATTTTTCTACTATAAGATATGTTTTTTTGTATTGTTTACTTTATTTTTATTTGAAGAGTTATTTTTCAGTAATACATTTATTTTTTCTTTATTTTTGATAAGTGTAAATGTACACTTTTGAAAGGATCTAATTTTTTTTACAAAGTAAACTTTAGATATAGCCATGAAGCCCAAATGATACATCAATGAAACAATTAGACCATAAGAAATATTAAGATGTAGCCCAACAAACCACAAAAGACAAACACTATTTGATCTTAAACCCTTCTATGGTTTTTTTTCTATGTACTAGTATTCTTTCTATTTCTCTCCTATGAGGAAAGTTACTTGAGTGGTTATGAAACCTTCGGTATATGAACCTATGTTTATGTTCTTTATAGATTAAGGTTGGAGTGCCCCTCCAAATTGACCCTTCTGGGCGTTCGAGTAAGTGTTTATTTGTGATGTTGTTGTTTAATGTGTTATTGAATTACGCGATGAACTTAACTTTTTAAATGGCATTGTGTAATCAGTTAATTAAATTTAAATTGGTTACTATGTAATTTAAATAAATTTGGAATTAAAATTTAGATAAATCAATTTTGGGAAATGAAAAATAGAAGGTTTATTACCAAATAAATAAATTAAACAGTTTTATAAAAAGTATTGATTTAAATTATAATTAATAATAATTGATAATTATCTTGAGAGGATAATTATCAAATATGTAAATTAACGTGTTTTTAAAATAAAGTAAAATAGTATTATTATGGAGTGTTTTAATGAATAAATAGTATAAGCAAATAAAAGAATAGAAAGAATCGCATGCAAGGCATGCACAACTTTGTTGAGATCGGCAAAAAAAAAAAAGGAAATTTGATGCCTATTGGAGTTTTTTTGAGTTTTAATCGGATTTTTGTTTTCGAGAATAAAATAGTTTTATTTTGGGGGAATGAAAATTTGGGGATCTGCAATAATTTTTCTGCAAAATATCTCTGCTTATCAGATAATAATAATAATAATGAATGATCATAGCTTTAATGGAAATTGGAGATCCTCCGTTAACTGTAAAAGCCTATTTTTAGAATATGGTAACATTGATTTGGAGGGGAAACCTATCCAGTGCAATATGGATCGATGCAGGGAGTCCGCGGAGAAGATCCGATGGGCTCAAGTAACGAAGTTGTCATTGGTATGCGACAATGTTTATTCTTGACTCTCATTTCTCCAATCTTGAAAGCTATTTACTATCTTCTGTATTAGATATTGTTGGTAGGCGTCGAACTTGCTTTGTGTTGTAACTCTTGTGTACTATGCGCCTTACTTGGGGTTCTGTATACTCATTCTTATTGTCATAATCTTATGAGTGGGATTCTATACTAAGAATCGCATATCTATATGCTAAGCTTTCAAAGAAAGATTTATATAAGTGAACATTTGATAGCCTGTGATCATGTTACGCCTCTTCTTTGTTTGGACACTATGATAAACCATTTACTGGCATGGCCTACGCCTCCACATCTTTGCATTATGTAGATTCTAAAAGTTCGCATTTAATTGTACTCTTTGTAATGCAATCGCTGGGTGCAAGCGTGAATTAGGTTAACATTGAGTGATGTTTCTTAAACCATTGGTTCATAGCTTACAACAAAGGTAACCTGAGACCACGATTCTCACAGTCTTCTTATCATTCCGCTCGCTTGCCTTGTCAATGCCTATCCATTCGGCATGCATGGTTATCAAGACTGTAGCGAATCTCCACTTTGCCTGTATGTTAACCAGTGCATCGGGTATTTATTAATCACACTTCTTTGGGGCATTCTGTTAAATGATTAATCGCCTCTTCTCTCCTGTATATTAATATGGCACAATTCTAAATTTTCAGATTGTTTCATTTAGCATCACCATTATTCTCCGCTAGAACATTGTACCTATTTAAAATTAGGGAAATGGTTCACATCGCTGTAGGCATTCTGTCAAACAATTTGCGTGCTTCCACTTTTTGCATTCTAGACTTCGAGTGCACATGCAACCATAATATCTGATCTTTCCTTGTCATTATTCTTGCGCTAGCAAATTACATTGGTCGAATAGGAACAAGACCTTTTAGCAAATCCATTATGTTCTTGGCCAGCACGGGCATGAGGGTCAGCTGCGCTCACCTAATGATCATCTATTTATGCAATGCAATAAGGATTACTGTTGTGCGCAACCCTCATCCACCAAACCTGCATGACTGTGTGCGTCTGACACAAGAAAAGTTTACAATTTTAGGACATGTTCCAGAGTGCTTCATTAAATGAATATATATATGTTTCGCTGAATCTGCTTTTCTATATGTATTTCTAATTTCATTTGTTTTCTGCGCTTTACACCTGTAATCTTTATTTACATGAAAATTTCTAACGCCTCTCCTTCAACACAGTTCATTCATATCTTGCTATCATAGCATTCCGTGAGCTCACTTAGGTGCTGGCAGTAAGGTCATGCTCCGTCCGTCCACACACTTTTTCAGTTATTATTTTATCATTATACTTATATTTGGTCTTCATTGCTAACCTCTTTGATAAATTCTTTTAACATGTTGCCTTTATGTAGAGTTTGATGGTTTGGTGGGTTAGATTCTGCAATAGTGAAATGCTTGTAAATGTTTACTTCTGTACTTAGCGCCCAAATTAAATTGCTAGTCATTGTTAGAGTTACATTGTTAGAGTATAGTAGTTAGTCATTGTTAGTCATTGTTAGAGTTACATTGTCTTGAATGGAGTGTCGCCATCGTACAGTAGTTATCCTTAGTCACTGGAATGCTCTCCCCTCTTATCATCCAATGTTTAAGCTGATGTTCAGTATATTGGCAGTACCATTCTAGGGAGACTTCTAGGCGTTCATAATGAAGGTATAGTAGCTAGTCAGATGAATAAGCATTGTCATAAAAGGGATTCTACTAATTAAATATTCAATAGATGGTAATAGTAATATAATTAGAACTATTATTTATTTTAGAAAGTAGACACTTGAATTAGCTCAAGAATCAAATATTTTAATGTCGATTATTTTATGATTATGTGTTAGTAGAGTTTTGAAGAAATTAATTAGGACAAATAATTAAGCTAATATTGTGTTAAATAGTTTTGGCGAATTAAACTACCTTACTTATATGTACATTTGGGAATTTAACTTGATTTCTATAATGGACTTTATGATAGGAATTGAATTGGTCTTATGTGTTGTATAATTGTCGTGGTGATTAGGACCCTTGTTAAAGGAGTATTTGCATGGTTATAATGTACATTTATTTGCCTGTATTGTGTTGATCATTTGGATTAGGAGTTTTAGGTAATTGTCTAATGATTGAAGTACTTTTGTGTTGAATATGGAATTTGATTTAATATTATTAGTGGACAACTTGATACCTTGGTTTATCTATATTCTGTAAATGAAGGGGTTTGATTAAATAAGTGAAATTAGGTTTTCCAAGGATGTTGGGTTGTGGCATTGGGGTGATATTTGTCATCGTTAAATAGTGGAAATTGAATGTATTATAGCTAAAATGGAAAGATCTAATTGAATACACAAGTAGAATATCTTTTGTTGGTTGATTATGTTTTCACTTATTTAATGGTCCATTGCATTGAGAATTCACTAGGTAACTAGTACAATTGTATCGTAGTGGTAATTGCTCATGTTATTTTATTGGGTTGATTGTTAGAATTGAGTTATGAATTGACTGATTTTTCTATTGTTATCGCGATTGTTTGGTATTGAGAAGATTTTGATTATAGCTAGATTATATTTGGCTACTATTTATTGGAGTAAGCCCTTTTGTGCCAAATGTTTACGAGGAAGACTTTGATGTGGTGAGTTAATTATGTTGGTTTTTTCTTGAGTCGAAGATCTTGTTGTTATGCCATCACTTGTTGATTTGTAAATTGTGGTTTGATTTTAGTCCTTTGAGATCTTAATGATGCTGCCATGGGGAAACTGTTGTGTTAATGATCTAGTATTCCAAGGGATAGAGGATACTATGGATTTTACTTGCAAGAGTTGGTATGGGGGCCGATGACCTAGGAGGGTCTGCCCAGGGGTAACCCATATCAAGTATGAAGTATTTATTTGAGCTTTATGTTGTTTCTCCTAAAAGTGGGTGGTTTCATGTTTTTGTTATTTTGACGATGGTAGACCTTTGCACTTGGATTGTGTTTACGTGGGTTTGAGCCTTTCTCTTTAATGTGGTTTTTGTTACTCTGAAGTTTTTGCATGAGATTGTGCATGCCTCACTTGGTGCTATTATTTTTGTTGGATTTGGTATCTTGTGCAAGTTGGCTTGTTGTTTGTGATTTTGAGATATTGTTGTTAATTTGGGGGAGTGGCTCTCAATGGAGGTCCGACGCCCAAAGTGGTTGGTCCAAAGTAACCCTTAAGAGTTTGATCAAGTGATAAATTAATTAATTAATTAGGGGGTTTGGGTAGTATCTCACATTAATTCAAATAATGTAGCCTCACTCATGGACCTCCAAGTGCTCGTTTAGGTTTTTGTTATTTTGATGATGGTAGACCTTTGCACTTGGATTGTGTTTACGTGGGTTTGAGCCTTGCTCTTTAATGTGGTTTTTGTTACTCTGAAATTTTTGCATGAGATGGTGCATGCCTCACTTGGTGCTATTATTTTTGTTGGATTTGGTATCTTGTGCAAGTTGGCTTGCTGTTTGTGATTTTGAGATATTGTTGTTAATTTGGGGGAGTGGCTCTCAATGGGGGTCTGACGCCCAAAGTGGTTGGTCCAAAGTAACCCTTAAGAGTTTGATCAAGTGATAACTTAATTAATTAATTAGGGGGTTTGGGTAGTATCTCACATTAATTCAAATAATGTAGCCTCACTCATGGGTCCAAGTGCTCGTTTAGGCTTGGGATGAGTGAGAAGGCCTGGAATGGCAAGGTCAACTACCTTGTCTCTGCATAATAATTTGCAAGGCATGTTGATCCCACATAGCGGCATGGGGGTCTGACGACCGGTAGAGGTGGCCAGGGTGATCTGGTAGCCTAGGAAGGTTACACTAGGTAACCCATAACACCTATGCAATGACACTCCACCCCTTTAACAACCTTTTATGCTATTGTTCCCCTCTTGTTGTTTTTGAGCCTCTGGAAGCAGATATTTTCATGTGTTCATTGATGTTTGGTTATGTTGTCTTGGATTGGTTATTACTTGTGATGAAGGTTATCTTGTGTAATTGTTGTTCGCAATGTGAAGTCTTATAATCCTTGTTTCATTTGATGGTATTTGTTGAGGTCCTTCTTGTCTTCTCCTAGCACGGGGGGTGGGCCTTCAGGTCCACACGGTTGGGTGGAACATTTTATGCACCCCATTGGGTCCCTAGTCATTGATCAAGTAGTGCAAAGTTGAAGGCAGATGCAAAGACTGCAGAGATATTCCAGTGATGGATCTAGTCTTCATGACTTGTACTCACACATATCATTTGTATATTCCATGTTATTGTACTATTCCTGTTCCTGTTGGGAAGTACTATTGTATTGATGTTATCCTAGAATAATATATCTTTAGGTTGTTAATGTTTTGTCCTTGATCATGCTATTAACTTATGGTTACTGGTGTACCTTATCTTTCATGTAATGTAATGATGTCGAGTTGTAAAGTAATGCAATCATGTAACCCCAAGGGACTTTGTTATATATTATTCATGTATAGTTTCATTTCATGTGATGTATGTTATTATAATGTTGCATGTTAGTTAATAAAAAAAAGTACCATAAATGTGTGATGTATTAGTTTCCTTTGGGGTTGCGTGGCGAGGCATTACAAAGGTGAAGAGAACAACACATGACTTCAATACTGATGCAGCTAAGTTTGGGAAACTATATTGAATTTCCCAATCATGCATCCAAATACATTATTCAACAATATAAAATTTGATTACAAAACATATGAACCATAATTTGATTGTCTAGTAGTAAATTCCTAATATAGGAGCATAATCAAATTGATTTCTATCATTATCACCATCTCTGCAACTCACCAAATATTCCAAAATGTGTGCATCAAATCTTCATTTTATTTCTCAATTTATTGGAAGTCGAATTGGATTTGATCTTGGTCATTATAACCAACAATTCATTATAGAAATGCCAAAGTGCTCTAATAGGTCGAGAGTCTACAAAGTGAAACAAGTGGAAAATATGCAAATAATTGGTTCAAACATGAAATGCCACTTCAAGTTCAGTTGGGTGATAAGACCTCATAATTCGTATATGGTGACATCATCATCCAAATGAAGTCAACTTATGCCATATTGATGTCATTTTTAGAACTATTCATCTAAACTAGTTAACATTTGAAATATTTAAATGTTTAATACACTTACTTTTATCCATAAAGTTCAGATGGTCGTGAAAAACTTGTTGTGTTGCCAAAAAGTGTATACTTTGCTTGATATGGGAATAATTGATGATAAATTGGACTTAATAAGGCCTTGATTTGGTGTTGTGAGGTATCTACACATCCACATTAGGTCTTTGGCCCTTGCAAACTGAATACAATACATTTATTGATGTCTTGCAAGAGTGTTGTAAGGTGTTGTAACACATCTTCACACTTTTCTAGGACCATAATGTTACAATTCACCTAAATAACCTTACCAAGACCTATTTCAAGGTGTTATAAAGTATTGAAATAAAATTTCACACTTTCCTAGGCTTTTCATCAATATTGACACCTTTCTTATGTTTTAAATGGCCCCTTTATGCACTTGCAAGCCTTAATTAAATGCCTTGTTGAAGAAGAACCCAATAAAAAATATTTAATACATCTTAATCTCTGACATCCACTCAAAATTTCCCAGGGCGACTTAGTCCCATTTGGCTCAAAAATAAAAATTAATTCAAATTTCTTTCAATTTTTTATTCTTTAAGACCTAAGGTTGGCCTATGATGAGGTATTTTTGGGAATTTAGGCATAATTGTGTATAAATAATGGTTTTTCCCATCATTTTTCACCCTCCTAACTCATCTTAAGTCATAACTCACTATCCCTCATCACTCATCATGTTTTCAATTCAAGCAAGCTAGGGTTTTATCATTGCAAGACATCAAGATAGCTCCCAAGGACATTCAAAGGTAGATTATTCATGTTTTGCTGTAGAAAATCAAGATCAAACATCATGGAAAGGTAATAAACTCCATTATTTCATGTTTCATTCCATTCTTTCATCATTTTGGTTTAATTACCTAAAAGGGGTTTGACCAAGGCAAACCCCCATGCCCTAACATTCAACATTTCTTCTTCTCTTCTTGTGTGTTTGTAGATTTAGGACTCTTGGTAGCTTGGAAATCATTGGAGATCAAGTTTCAAGGTTTCTCAATCCTTCTCTTCATTCAACAAGTCAAAATATCAACAAAAATCATTTTTAGGTTCGGAAATCAGAGTTTTAGAAGCAGACACCTACAGGAAACTGAAGTGCCTAGACTTAGAGTATCTGTTTCCACTTTTGAATTTTCAAAGATTCAGAAGTGGACTAAGTCACCACCTTGGGTAACTTAGTCCCAATGGACTTGATTTTTAGTGATTTTTATAGATCTAAGCACCCATTTGGCAAAAACTAGTTTCTGGGCAGTTTTTCCAAATTTGGGACTAAGTCATCCAAATTGGCACAAGTGTCCCAGTTGAATTCTTCATCAATTTTATCAGGATTTCAGACCTTCATTCCATCCACTTTTAGTCTCCAAGTGCATACATTCTATTTCATAACTTTCTATTTAGTTTTGTTTGCATTTCTAGGTCATTTATCACATGTTTGCATATCACAATATGTTTTCTAGCACTTTGTATAATTTCTTAGGTTTCACATTAATAATCATCTTTCTATTTCAGTTTATTTCACTTAGGACATTATATTTAGACACATGTCATCCCTCATTTCATTAATCTTGAGTGCAGACATTTGCATTTTGGCCCATCTCTCTCCTTTTCGGTGAAAAACCTTAGAAGAATTAGAGAGCATTTGGTTTGCCAAAATCATTGTTTACATTTTGGTGAACTTGCCTTTAGAATACCTTATTTTCTATTTTGGAGTACTTCATAATCCTAGATCTAGCTCATATTATCCTTGCATTAAGATTTGTATTGCTTAATTTGCATCTATGGTTTCAAATTTTTCCATTAGTGAAAGTGCATATAGGTTGCATTTTTACATCTCCAGTCATTTTATATCATTGAAAAATTGTATTTACATGTTATTTTTACATCATACAATACATAAATCATCAAAATCCATTCAAAATTCCTGAAAATCCTACAAAAATCCCTTATTGGGACTAAGTCGCCAGTCTAGGTGACTTAGTCCCTATCCTGATTTTTCACTATTTGTTACAGCATCAGAAACCTCATTTTTGTGCTTCCTAAGCCTCCTAGTATCATATACTATAAGTTTGGAAATTTTTGGGATCATTTGTTTCATGCATCTAGCTCAAAAACATCAATTTAGGATAGTCATTTTTTAAATCATTTCAATTACAAGCATCATTAGATATGAAAATGTCACATTTCTAAAATTTTGCATAACATGGATAAAAGTACTTTTCACTTTTGCATACACAATGTTTCTATTCATAAAAAATTGCATAAGTTTGATAAAAGTGCTTTTCATTCTTGGATATACATTGTTCAAATACATTCTTAAAGTTTTGCATCTATTGGATAAAAATGTTTTGCCTCTTTGGATATACATTGTTTACATTGTTGAAACATTACACGACATGCTTACAAGTACTTTTCATTCTTATTCAGACAATCTTAGTACCTTACATATGTAGACATGTTAAGAAAAAAATTTTGTCCCCCCCTTATGAGAGTGTTTTAGTGAAAGAGACTACAACTTGGGCCATTCCTAACAATCATACTTGTTCTTCTCAAACTATCTATCTTCTTGGTGATGAAGATATTTTAGTCGAAGAATCAATTAATGAGAGTTTTGAGAATCCTAGTTGTTTCTCTCCTTTTACCTCTCTTACTGGACAAAACATTCCCCTTAACCAAAACAACACAACCATAGGTAATCATGACACTAACATTTGTCCTTCTCCTAGTATCTCTCCTATTTGTGAAGACGATACTTTGTTGTTATAAAACACAATTGATGGTGGTCATGAATATCTTAGTTGTCCCCCTTCACCTAGAGAAACCCTTATTAAGCACAACAATTCAACCATTGATCATTCCCCTACTTGTGATGAAGTTATTTTAGAAGAACCAATCTATGAATGCCAAGAAAATTTGATTTGTAGTTCTCCTAAAAACTCTCCTTCTAGGGAGAACATCATGGTACAAGCAAATGAAAACAATAGTAATGTGTCTTCCATAGATAAAAAGGTGACTCTAGATTTCCCCTCATTAGAGATACATCAAACCAAGACCGTTGAGGTTATGAATGCGAAAGTGTCCATTAGATCCCCCTCGATCAATGGACCTCATACATACCCCGTGGGACATCCTAAGAACTCTCTAATTCTCTACCCACCTTCACACAAACAACAACCTGAACTCATCCTTTACCCACCATCGCATAAACCTCCACCTTCACCTAAACTCAAGTTTACCCTTTACCCATCTAATCATGATGTTGCTCACACATACTACACTAGAAACAATCCATCACCTCAACAACCCACCCCAACACCATTACCTTTGCCTAATCCCATATTGCCTAGTGCTCCTTGATTAAATTCACACATTAGGGAGTATGATCTTGTTGAACAACTTAAGAATACTCCTACAAAGATATCCCTATGGAATTTACTCCAAAATTCACCTGCCTATCACACTATGCTTCAAACAGCCTTACAACAAGTTCCTATCCCTTCTAATGCCCAACTGAATGACATAGTAGCCATAATTCAAGGATTGAATGTTGACATTGTTTTCCACTAGAGTGAACTCCCCCCTTTGGACGTGCAAAAACAAAATGAAGCTTTCATAATCCTATCTGAATACAAAACAATAGGGATAAAGCGAACCCTTGTTGACAATGGTTCCACTCTTAATGTGTGTAGCGTAAACCTCTTGGATAGGCTTCGTGTGGATAGATCACAAATTCAATCTGATTCTTTATCCATTAAAGGCTTTGACAATTAAGAAAAGAAACCACTTGGTGTGATCACTTTGCCTATTATAGTTGGAGTGGCCACATTGAATACACCAATTTATGTCATGCCTCATAATCTTTCATATAATCTTCTTCTAGGTAGGTCGTGGATTCATGCAATGAATGGTGTGCCTTCCACTCTTCATCAAAAAATGAAATACATTCACAACAACCAAGTGCACATCCTTGATGTTGACCCTGATCCAAATAGTTGTTTGAACATTGAGAAAAATAATGCGAATCATTTACACACATTAACACCAACTATACAAGTACAACCCATTCAACAACAAGACAAACAACAACATATTGAACAAGTATGAAGTTATTAGATGATGGTTGGGGTTCCTTGGACTTCACACCACCACTCATGGATGAACCTTCGAAAGCATCCAACTCAACCACTTTAGACCAAACCATAACAAATTATGCATCAACCTTTGATGATCACAACAACAAACAACCACCTGATTCACATGCAATGAAAAAGATTTATGGAAAAGGTTATGAGATTATGAAACAACTTGGATACAATGGAAAAGGATGTGGTGCTCATGAACAAGGTATCCACAATCCTATAGATACTAAATATTACACAACAAAAAACACATGGTCTCGGTTATTGTCCTTTGATAGAAATCGCCAAGCTTTCACTCAACATCAATGAATCTTCCCTTAATGTCAATGTCATCACACAAAACACTAATGAATTGAATTCGTTAGATTTTACACCCTCCTATAAAGGAGAGAACAAAATCTCACAATTTAAAGAGTCTTGAATAAGTATTCCAACTAATACTAAGCAAGATGTATTTTTGAAACAAACTACATGATCATCTTCTCCCATTGACCAAGAGGGTATCTTGTCAAGACTCTCCAAGATTACTTGCTATCCCTTCCTCCAAGAACTCGAAAGAAATTTTATTACAAGAATTCATTTTGTAAATATCATAAAGTTCATGGTCATTCTACTAATGAATGTAAGGCTTTGTGTCATAAAATCCAACATTTTTAGGCTCGTTTGGTCTTCTTCCTTTTGTGGGGGCACCTAATTCCTCTATTTGATACCGATTTTCACTCTAAGCATCCATTTCATTAATCATTTCAGCTCACCTTTGTCTTGCACTAAGTGGGGGCAAGGGGTTAGGTAGCCTTGTGCTCATATGTCACTAATCGTTGCCTCTTCCAACTAGTCATTAACCTTTCATAAAAATATAAGAGAAAGATTGGGATGTGGATGACATGCCTTAAGTCAACTCACATGTGGCATGCTACCTTTTTCATGATGTAGCTTATTGGAAAACATATGACTTGGCATAGGGCTTTTTGAGTAAGCTCTCATGTTCTTCTTCTTCTACTTTAAAGCAGTTTCTCACAATATTGGTGTTCACAACTGCTTTGAAGTGGGGGCATACATCGACACTCACATTTCATTGTGTGATTTCTTTCTTCTTGCGATGCATCTTTTTTCTTGGTGGTGTCATTGGGCTTGATTCCCTCCAAGACTGTGATACTTCTTTGACACATCCTCTCTTGGTGACATTAAGCATGATGTTCCCTAAGATGAGACCTTGCACGAACTAAGCAAAATCCCTTTGAAAATTCCTTACACTATTTTACATTTACAATGTCTATGTGTGTCAAGCATATGAAGTTTTGCTTATCTCATAGAGCTCGAAAATATTTTTCATTATGGTGCCTTATCAAAGTTATCAGGAGGTATAACTTCGGTATGGTTTGAGCAGGAAGCCCATTCTGAGGCATGACTTTCCCCATAGCCACCTTTTGGGATTTCTCACCCCACGGACAACCAAAATTTTTGTGGCCCTAGAGTGAGTATACCTTTGGCCTTCTCACCCAGCAGATAGCCAAGATTTTTCGTCGGCCCAGAGTCAGTATGAATTTCTTATTTCAAGAAAACAAGCCTAGATCTAATCCACAACATGTTGGACAGATATTTGAAGCTTGATCCACCCCATTTTCATTTCCTTCTAGTTCTTTCAATTGTATGATCATGTATCTTGTCTTGCTGCAAATCATTTACCTTGCATGTGTCTTTTCATACTTATGTTGGCTTAACTTAGGATCTTGGATCCTGGGGGCTTGGGCAACCTCCTTTGATCTTTGTCATCTGCATTGGTACGATTGGACTCCTCTTGAATGACTACTTTACTGAGAGTTTGAAGAAAGTTCATCCTCTCACTAAAGTGGGGGCTTAGTGTGTTGCCAAAAAGTGTATACTTTGCTTGATATGGGAATAGTTGATGATAAATTAGACTTAATGAGGCCTTGATTTGGTGTTTTGAGGTATCTACACATCCACATTAGGTCTTGGGCCCTTGCAAATTGAATAAAATACATTTATTGATGTCTTGCAAGAGTGTTGTAAGGTGTTGTAACACATCTTCACACTTTTCTAGGACCATAATGTTATAATTCACCTAAATAACCTTACCAAGACCTATTTCAAAGTGTTGTAAAGTCTTGAAACAAACTTTCACACTTTCCTAGGCTTGTCATTAATATTTACACCTTTCTTATGTTTTAAATGGCCCCTTTATGCACTTACATGCCTTAATTAAGTGTCTTGTTGAAGAACCTGATAAACAACATTTAATACACTTAATCTTCGACATCCACTCAAAATTCCCCTGGTGTACTAAGTTGCCACCTTGGGTGACTTAGTCCCATTTGGCTCCAAAATAAAAATTAATTCAAATTTCTTTTTATTTTTTACTCTTTAATACCTAAGGTCGGCCTGTGATGAGTTATTTTCAAGAATTTAGGCATAATTGTGTATAACTGAGGGTTTTTCCCCTCATTTTTCACCCTCCTAACTGATCTTAAGTCATAACTCACTATCCTTCATCACTCATCATGTTCTCAAGTCAAGCAAGCTAGGGTTTTATCATTTCAAGACATCAAGATAGCTCCCAAGGACATTCAAAGACAGATTATTCATGTTTTACTATAGAAAATCAAGATCAAACATCATAGCAAGGTAATCAATTGCATGTTTCATTCCATTATTTCATCATTTTGGTTTAATTACCTAAAAGGGGTTTGACCAAGGCAAACCCCCATACCCTAACATTCAACATTTCTTCTTTGCTTCTTGTGTGTTTGTAAATTTAAGACTCTTGGGAGCTTGGAAATCCTTGGAGATCAAGTTGAAAGGTTGCTCAAGCCTTCTCTTCATTCAACAAGTCAAAATATCAAAAACAACTCATTTTCAGGTTTGAAAATTAGAGTTTCAGAAGCGAACACCTGTAGGAAACCGAAGTGTAGGGCTAGAGTATCTGTTTCCACTTTCGAATTTTTAGAGATTAAGAAGTGGACTAAGTCGCCACCTTGGGTGACTTAGTCCCATTGGACCTGATTTTTATAGATTTGAGCACCCATTTGGAAAAAACTAGTTTCTGGGTAGTTTTTCTAGATCTAGGACTATGTCACCCATGTTGATGTGTTTTTTATGCACTTTCTCAACATAGGCATTGCATAGGCACACTACCTCTCTTGAAAGGTAATCTCCAACAACAAGTTGTTAAAAATTGCCCCAACGTCTCTCAGGTGTCAGGTCATGACGTGCATGGAATTTCTCAGTTGATGTTTAATGTGATTTTGTTGGTAATCATAGGGAAAAATTATGGAGTTAAGTTGGAGGAAAGGTGAATCTTAAAATGGAGTTCCTGAGATGGGAAGTTAGTGTGCAATTTTCTACAGGTTCAAACAACAATCTTAAACTCCTATTTTCCCTTAAGATTTGGCTTTACAATGTGCAATGAACCTTTGCATAGGTTACTTATTAAAAAAAAAGGAAAAGGACAGGGAAGAGAAGAGGTTCCTGAATCTGAAACTAACAATGAATAGTGATCATGGAGGGTTCTAATGTGGATAGCTTCCTTAAAACAAAATTTCATTTAACTAGAATAACTCACAGTATCATGAAACATGTGCAAGCTTCTAAGGACTACAAATATTCAACAATTCATTCACCATAAGCATGCATGAACAAAAGATAGAAGTTTGGATAAGATCTTAGTTTATGCCCAAACTAACCTTACACAACTTTCTACCATTAGTAAATAGCAAAAAGTATGGACAAGAAAGGCATCAACACAACAAAAATCTACACAACCATTGAACAACATTAACTAATCTATCAAAGTAATTCAAAACATGAAGAACAACAAAGTAAATCTATCTAAATCAACTAACTATGGGAGATGAACCATGTAACATGCAATAGAAACTCAAGAGTCCACCAAAAGCTAATGAACTTCTATTAAAATTTTTGTAGCATGCTTTTACAACAACTCAACTCTCTCTTGAAAATAAGAGGAGACCCCCTATTTATAGTGTTCAAAAAGAAAAATGAGTGGCCAAGATTGATTTGCATTGTGTGGCCAAGATTCACTACAAACGAGGGTTTCAACTACCCCCAAATATATTACAATTTAAAATACATCTTTGTCTTCTTCCCTATTTTGTCCTCTTATGACAACACTGTAGCACTTTTGTCCTCTAGCTGATTTCCTTTGTTGTAGCTATTTTGTGAGGATATTTTCATCAATAACAGGATTTCCTTCCTGCTTCTTCGACACGTCATACTCTATGAACTTGCTAATTAATGTCTGGAGCTTATCAATCTCCATTATACTAGATTAGAGCACCTGGTAGTTCCATTGCTTGGATCAACCTATGAGTGTATCCCAATCTCCATCACACTTAGCCATGTTGTCCCTAACTTTTTTAGATTGGGTGAAGGCCTGGGAAACAAAACTCATAAAATCCATGGTAAGCTCGCCCGACATTCCATCTTCTATCTTCTTATGGAAATAAGGCTTTATCTTTTCTGGATCAATCTTGACGACGGGCATATCATAACTAGTCATTAATTTCAAATACTAAATACAATCTTCCCTAATGTCTTTTTCCTAAACAATGTCTAGCTCCACTTTATAGAGCACTTGCTCCAATTTCTCTTTTATGTGATCGAAGTCCAGCTTCCACATATCCACCAGCCAATGATTGTCCTTTGTCAGTGCAAGTTCCTTTTCCCATGTTTTCTAAGGCAGCTTGAGGATGGCCTCAATTTTAGGATAAGTGGACAAATATATCTTTGGGAAGTTAATGCAAAACTTCCTCGTACCCTTAAGGTAGTTTTGTACTTCTAAGAACTTATTTGTTGTCCTGATAGCACGATTGATGCCCATGTTTCCAACATACAGGACCTGTCAGAACCAATCCTTCGTAGTCTTAGTCCAGTTCTTTCTTTACTCAAGTTTGTCGATATAGTCCTTGGACAATTATATTTCTGGCGGCAACAAGGATGTGGTGGAGAGCTCCTCCACTAATGACCATTGCTTAATATAGTCAGTCAAATCAACCAGCTGCGCCTTTAGTTCTTCCTTGGAGACCTTATCATTCTGCATCAGATGTACCACTATGGCAACAAACTCTTGGAGATGATCTATCTTTTGTTCTCTGGTAGGTGTCCCCAAGTTGATGGTGGAGACATTGTAACTTATTCCTTCCTCTCCCACCATCGATGTGGCTACTTGCATGGTTTTGGATCCAAAGGCGTCCATAGTTAGCTTGGATCTCACTTTAGGCTTCTTTTCTTTCTTGGTACTGATCTGGGCTTGGGCCAAGATGGCCTCCAATCTTGCTCTTAGATCCTTTGGGGTAGGAGCTTTCTTCTCCAGTTGTTTCTCAAGCCACTCAAGCATCTGAGATTCTCCCCTTGGTGACTCATGATCATGTTCTTCTTCATGGGTACGTTCAATTTCCATCACCTTACCAGCCATAGTCTCATGTTCGGTCCTCTCTCCTTCTTCATCTGAATCATGAATGAATACAATTTCCTTTTGTGGAGACTCAATGGCTGTATGTTCTTTGGGGCTATCTTCCCCCTTCACTATTTCCTTTTCTTCTTCTTCTTCTTCTTCTTCTTCTTCTTCTTTATGCCCATGTTCTTCAAGTTGCTCCATTCCTGGGCTATCGTGGGTTACAGCCTCTTCTTGGTATTTATCTTCTTCTTCCTTTTCCTCTCCCCTACGTTGAGGCGACACATCTTCTTGTTCCTTCTTTTCTTGCTCTTCTTTCTCTTATGAGAGATACATTTCTTCATTGTGTTTGGGGCTTTTATCATGCTCCCTAGTTGGAGGTTTAGTGTCCTCCATCTTATCACTTGATTCGTTTTCATCTTCAAAAGGTGGCTTTTCTACCTCTTCTCCAACATCCTTCAACTGTTGAGCTAACTCCTCCTCAAGATCTGCATCAAAGGTCTCCACAATATATTTGGCACTGGCATCTTCTTCATCACTTTCGAAAGACTCTGTTTCTTCTCCTTCGCAGACCACCTTATGAATTTGCAAATGCTGGTGCTCTAGGTGCTCATGGTAATTGTTTGCTTCCTCCTCGAGATCTTTTGTGGTTTCCTTCTCTTGTCGCTTCAATTCCTCAGATATTTCCATTGTGGCCTTCATTTTGGGTGGTTCAGTTAGGGCAGTGGAGGCGGGAATGTTTTCCAGAATCAATACCAATGCATCTTGAATAGTTGGGTTCATTAGTACTCCAGACAACTTTGAAGGAACATCCTTGATATGTCAGGAGAATGCCTCCGACAATGAGAGTGTGTGCATTGGTATTGTTGTTGTTGCTAGGGATAGTGATATTTTTGGAGACATGGAGGCAGAGGAAAGTGGAGAGGTGGTGGTAGAAGAAGATTCAATGGTCACAACCTATGCGGTGGGTGGAAAAGAGGCAAGGTGGACCAAGATATCCAACACAAGTGGAGAAGTTGCAACCATCACTTGAGAAATGGGTGGAGGGGCAACAATAGCGGAGGCAGCAGGAATAGATTTTGGTTGCTCAGCCTCCATTTCCTCTCCTTCTTGGAGAGGGTCCTCTTGAATGGTAGGCATTTTTGTAAAACTTCCTGACTTCTTATGTTTCTTGGAAGGTTCACCTTCTGAAGCCTTTCTTGCATATACCTTGCGGTTGGGTTGTTGTTCTGCAGCTTCTTTTCTTTTCCCTGACCTGGTGGTCAGAGGAGATGTTGAAGTTTCTCTTAATGGGGCAGTAGCTGTCCCACTATTTGTTTCACTTGTTGGCTCGTTCTTGAGCCCCTCATAGGTCAAGGTGAGCCCTTGCTGCTTCAATTGGGAAATTTGTCCATCAACCCACTCTTTTTTTATGGCTTCAATGAGTTGGGTCAAAATATCGAGGTCATCAACCACTTGCTCATCCCAGTCAATTAGTGGCAGTGGGAGATTGGCCACCACATTGTACCGAGAATCCATGACTGCGCTTTCATCTTCTTCCACCTGGTCCAGTATGGGGAACAAATTGACCTTCTTTACGAAATATGCATTCATTCAAATATACTGCCTCATCCGCACTTCATTATCATCTTTACAATTATCCTAGAAATCCTTAACGCTATGTAGATGGGCGTATTTAGGTCCAGGTGCCTTCTTGAGTTTACCATAGGGGTCCATCTGGGGCCAGGCAATATGGAGTCTCAAATGGTATTCTGCCAGTTTCTTCTCTGAATTATTGACACACTGAGAGGTATGGAGTTCATATAGCCCTTTTCCTAAGGAGAGGGGATAAGGCATCCTTGCCTTATGCTTGTTGCTCAAAATGGTGTGTGCATGCCGAAACTGCCGAGGGAGTTCTAATAGTATTATCTGGTCATTGGGATACTAAGGCAGCTTGTATGGTCTTTTTGAAAATCCTTTAGCATGGATATAGGTGAACATTGCACACTGAATGAATAAGACGGTGAATTGTTCTAAGAATGCATTGGCACTGTGGTAGACTCTTCTCTCAAAGTCACCCTCGAGCAATCTGACAATATGACCTATGAAAGCATCATTGACACTGCAGTAGTCCCTCTTGAAGTTTCTGAATTGTAGTTGAGGGTACTTATCATAACTTTGATTTCCCTGTCTGGTTCTTCATCTGGAGCTCTGAATAAGCCTTTTTATTGCATCTATTCGGCCAAGGAATAGACCAAGTATGAGGTCATGTAGAATCAGGAGGTTTTCTTTACAGCTACGAATTGCTCGTGGAAGTAATCACTTATTATCCCGACCTAGTAGAATTTGGCCTCTCTGCAAAGAATCTCTTCAAAAAAATACATCCATCCTTGGAAGTAGGCTCACCAAATCGTCGTAATCCTCATAAAAGTCATTGCAAAAAATCTCTTTGGGAACCTTTGCAGTGCTGCCCCTCTTCTCCTTCAACCAATACTGATTGATAAGTCGTTTACACTTTAGGGAGTCCTGATCCCACATGGCTTTGCCATCATCCTTGGTAGGTATCTCCATCTCTCGAAAGGTAGGGATATGAAAAGTATTTTTTATTGCCTTGGCTAACATGTCAGCTAGAATATTTCCATCCTTGTCCACAATTTTTTTGGTCTCTTCCTAATATGCCTCTCTATAGGCCATAATGAGCTCGGGGGCAATGAGGGTAGGATGAAAGCCTACAACTTTAGCCAACACACTACTTTTGATATTTCTTGCATTTTCTATTTTAGGGCTGATCCAAACTCTACTTGAATTCATCAAGGTCTATATGTCCAATGTTTGTGTCGGAGACCTCCTTCCATGTTGAGGTGACTTTGGAGTTTAGAGGTTCCCCTTGGAACTTATACTTCATTTGATCCTTATCATCCTTTCCATGGGGTGCCTTGCTTGTCTTCTTTCCTTTATCTTTCTCCATAATCTCTCCCGAAGGTCCTACACCTGATTCCATATATTCTGCGGGAAAAAGGGAGGTGAGCATATTCGAGCATGAAAACATGGAATGCTAACCATAACCCTACAAATATAGTTAGATTGGATAATTCAAAATTTGAGAGATCTAACATATAATCCAGATTGACATTAGCAGTTCATGGGAAGGAGTTTGGATGATTCAGTCCCCAGGGGTCAGACTCCCTTGGCTTGATGGTTGTTTTTGGAGGGGTTGTAGGAGGGACGACAACAGGGCACGACGTCCTGTCTGTCCCGACCCACCTTCATATTTGGGCCGTTTGAGGAGTTCCTTAAAGGGAATGCCCTATTTCAACATGTGGGTCAAAGTCAATTTGGAGATTGGAGGGAATTTGGATCATCTCTTGGGCAATCAGGACTAGAGAGGAGCTTTGTTGTTTGAGTCTGCCGATGACTTTGGTAGGGTGGCATCCCGGGGATAGAGTTCCATCATGCGGGACCCATGGTTTTGGAGGGCAGTTAATATCTCCTTGGTCATTTAGGTATTTGGGGTCGGAGGAGGTGGATGTTCATGAGGTGTTTGCCATTGGAAACAACGGAAGACATACGAAGGTCCGATGGGAGCCACCCAAGGAATCAAGTCCAACTAAGGGCTTGGCTTTTGTGTTTTCTTTGTTTTCGCTTAAGGAAGCTCATAGGCAAACGAGAGGTCGGGTTCTAAGTAGCAGAAGGATAGAGGCAGTTTTCCCTTAAGTTATGACGGTGATAGGACAAAGTCCTGATCATGGCGACCTGACATGAGTGGTCCAAAGGAGGTTGAATACTTAGCATTTTCACTATTTCATTCGTGTAGTCGTGAGGTGAGTGGAACCCGGAGGGCAGAAGGACGGAGGTAGGCAGCCACAAAGAACGACGAGTTTGGCATGGTGGCCCATGGATGGAAGTCTGTGAGGCAGGACCTAAAGGATACTTGGTGCCTGGTCGTTTGTGCATTAGGTCGACAATGTTACACAACAGATGAAGGAGCAAGGCCTAAAGCATCAAAAGGTCACCTGGATTAGACTGCTGCTTGGGACAGTGGACTATGAGTAGCACCCCGAAGATGAAGCCCCGTGGGCACGAACCCAGACAGCTTGTTGAACTCTGCTTAGTTTGTGACGACCAAGTTTAAATGATGAAAGGACATAATCCTCCTATAATGGTGGACCTGATAGAGTGGTTCACCATTTGGAAGTTATATCTGTTTTCAAGGTTATCGGCGGCGATGAGGGGTACGAAGCCCGCAGAGTGTGAACACTCTAGTTGAAGAATGGCACCAGGAGGACAAGGTTTCCCGACCACAAAGTTAGTTGATTTCAAGGATTTCTCAATTTTTTCTCATATGGGTTTTGTGCGCGGTGTTTTTCTCTATCTATTTCATGTGTTTTTCCTCCTTTTAATTCATTGTTTGCAAGAAATTAAAGAAAAACACCAAACGGGGTGTAGACAATAGACTCACCTCAAGAACCCAATGAAAGAGGAAATCAAATCAGCTAGCAAACATGCTGGATTAGTGGCAAAACTCATTGGGCTCAGAGGTAGCATGGGGAGATAGCTCTCTAATTGGCTCTGATTCACTCTGATCACATTGAAATTTGAAAATGATAGTTCAAACTCACCTATTTAGTGAAAATAGGGCATTAAATGCAGCCATTAAATGCTCGTATGGAAGACCAAAGGTCAGTGGGTTACAAATTCAAAAACAGTCGCGGGAGCACTGGGATCTGATGGTCGGACGGTCATTGGCAGATGGTAGGCAGATTGCTTAATGAGAAATGGATGACATTGAAGGGTCCAGGTTCTGACATGTGGAATGCTACTAGAGAACGACTGTTAGAAACAACGAAAAGGTGACGGAAGTCTAGGAGGGGCGGCCCGACAGGGTGGGCCCAACAAGCTCCACGGACACCACCTTCAAAGAGCTAAGGAAAAGAGCCAACTAGATTCTGCAAGGACTAAGGACTTTGAAAATTTGAGGGGTGAAACATGGTCAGATCAAGATTAACTCTTTAGGACTCGCTGACCATTTTGCACACTAAAACATGGTCAGCTCAAGATTAACTCTTTAGGACTCACTGACCATTTTGCACACTAAAACAAGGGGCACACAAAACGAGACGACAAAAAAATGACCCAACGAGGTGAAGTAAAGAGAGGGTCCCCATTCTGAACAGGGTGTGTGTGTTGAAAGAACAACAAATGGTGACTTTTCTGGGGAACACTCCTGAGCATTCTAAGGATAAGTATTTATTCAGAACACAAAATCTTTGGTTTCACAGACTAGGGGCCGACTTCCAAAGGTGAACTAGAAGAATGAGATCCTTAGTTGAGTCAACCTACGAAACATCTTAGAAGTGTGTGCTTGGTGAATTCATTCCTTTTGCTTAGAAACTATGACAAACAACTGGTAATCAAACTAGGCAAGCTACATGAATTGTCCAACCCCAAAAGTAACCTGGACATTGCCTCGCTGCCAGTCAGGCATCCATAGCCCAGACGGAGTTGTCGCTATGACCCCACAGATATTGCTCTACTACTAGCCGGGAGTCCATAGCCCTGGTAGAGTTATTCACACACCCATATGGTTGCTTGATTTCATCGTTTTCTTTTCTTTTCTTTCTTTCGATACTTATTTTAATGCTTTCTTCTTTTGCTCAATTGTGTAAGCCTTGAAGCCTACTATGGGTTTGTGAACCACAGTGGTCATTGGAGTGGACTTGAGATTTTTCACTTACTAAGTCATCATAACAGCAGCTATACATCCCATTGGAAACCATTAATATGCATTTTGTGCAGAATCTGAGATGAACATAAAAGGATTCAACCAAGGGTTGAGTTCTAAGGCAGAGTTCAAATGAGGAAATCATTCTGAAGTAGCTATCAAGGACCAATGGTTGAGAGTGAATATTTAGCTAAAGAACATTAAGAGCGGGCAACAAAGTGAACTGTTTGTTGAACGAGCACGACCATCACAGCAGAAATGAAGAACACCCTCATCAAAACAAAAAAGTCGAGAAACAAGCAAAAAATGAAGTGAGGCAATGCAAAGTAGTGAAACGAAAGCAAACCGAAAGTAGCCTAAACTAACCTATGTACAAGTATTTACAGGAACAACTCTAAAAGAGCTCAGGCTTGGAAGTATTTCAAGTGGATGGGGAATATAGGCTCTAAGTCATAGACAAGGTGAAGTGGGGAATCACCAAGGGTAGCCTTAAGGTGTGTGCGATCTGCCCAAAGGGAAAAATGGAGCTGGGTGTGCCAGTCTTTGGGATTCTTGTCAAGCAATTTTTTGATCACAGTGATCAGGTTCTTATTAGTAGATTCTACTAGGCCATTTCCCTAGGGGTAATAATTAGATGAAAACTTGAGGGAAATTCTATAATCAAAGGCCCAATTGGAAAATTTGAGTGAGGAGAATGTAGTGCCATTATCACATACTAAAGCATATGGGAAACCAAAATGATTTAATATAAAAATTTCAAAAAAAATTGTAACTACCTCTATTGTGCATTGCCTACATGCAATGGCTTTTGTCCATCTAGTGCAATAATCAGAAGCAGTTAGAATGTTCCTGTGTTCTACAGATGATGGTGGGCTTCCCGAACCAATGAAGTCGAGACCCCATTGTGTGAACGGTCTCGCCTCCAAAACTGGTTGCAACGGGACAACAACATTCTTTTCTCTGGTTGCAACAATCTAGCAGATATGGCATGTGCGGACATTATTATGAGCATCCTTGAAGACTATCAGCCAATAGTATCTTGCTCGTAGGATTTGATGAGTAGTCGAAGGGCCAGATCCATGATTGGTGCCAAACTTGTCACAAAATTCTATCAAAACTCGGTCAACTTCTTCCTTCCCGAGGCATCTCAGGTAGACACTTTCGTGATTCCTCTTGTATAGTATGGATCCCTACAACACGTAGCTGCTACTTTTCAGTCTGAGATCATGCTTCTAAACTCCTTGCAAGTGAGGCAGACACTTGTGATTCAACAAATAATAGACTATGTCATCATACCACTCTCCCGGGGAAACATCCTCAAGCTAGTATTGTTGCACTGTAAGTTCAAGTCCTACTTCAGCTATTGTTTCAGCTATTGTTCGAGTGAGTACCTGTCCTTGTACCAACTTCATTGGTTGGATTTCCATTTCGTACTCCTGCAGCAAAGTAACCCACTTGGCTCTTTGCTCTCCCAGCTCATTTTGCATAAGCAACGTCTTCACCATTAGATCAGGAACGATGGAAAACACCTTATTGCACAAGATGTAATTCTTGAACTTCTTAACTCCTCTAACAAGAGCATATTCTTTCTTTTCTATGTTGTGGTACCTTAGTTCAACATCTTTCAAGGGAGCACTCATAAAGGAAATCGGGTGCTCATTTCCTTCATTGTCCTTCTAGGTTAAAATGTTGGCACATGAGTGATCTGAAGCAAATGAATCAATGTAGAAGGGAATATATAGTGATTTACATTGGGATCCAATTCATTTCTCCCATGATATTGACCTTTGTCCTGTCTAGTTGAGTCACTTTTCTCCTTGAAGGTGTGGGGGTAATCCCAAGAGCTTTGCACACTGCCAGGGGCATGACATTGGCCGACGCTCTTGAATCAAGTAGGAAATTGTGAAAATTCTTTCCAAATATCTAGATGGTGGTAAGGAAGGGTGGTGTTTCCAACTTTCCTTGGAAAAGGCCCATAGGTGTGTCCACTTGAGCTACTTGAGCTTTGTTCTTATCGTCAACCTTATCTTTAGCTTGTCTAGAGGGTTGATCCTTGGGGTTTTTCCTATTATTCTGATCTGATTCTTTTACAGGATGCTTACCTATTGATTGATTTTGAGGTGTATCTACCTTCTTACCATGGATTTTTTGAATGATAGGCTCACTTGGAGGGTCCTCGAAAGAGACTCTCTTGGCTGGTATTTCTTGCGTTGCCTTAGAAGAAGGGGTTCCATTGATAACTCTAAAGAAGGCATGCCTAACTATAGGAACCTTATGTAATTCCAAGGTGGACAAGATGATTTTAACTTTCTTGAACTCCTCTGTGACATATTCACCCATTTGTTCAATTTTAGTTTCAAAGGCTCTTCTTATAGCAAAGCTAGCAGGTTGGGCTTGCATCTGGCTTGGCTCATTTTGGGGTTGGCCTTGAGGCTAATTTTGTGGCTAATTTTGTTGAAGTATTGAGTGGGCACATGGGGAAGACTAGGATTATTTCTGGCATTGGGGTCAGGCAGGGTACTGAAGTAATTGGGCGGAGTGGAAGTTGTAAAAGGTCCACCTACCTGTCTATTCCTAAGGTAGTAGGGAGTCGCTTTCTAGTGGAACATATGAACCTCATCTACATATAATTTGTCCTTGTCTTTTGGACCATTGTCTACTGAATCAAAAAGCTGAGACAAGGTTTCTTCACTACTTACCTCTTGGATTTTGTCCTCTTTGGGTGGAGCATCTTCACATTTCGAGACAT
This sequence comes from Sequoia sempervirens, assembly GCA_007258455.2. NCBI lineage: Eukaryota > Viridiplantae > Streptophyta > Pinopsida > Cupressales > Cupressaceae > Sequoia > Sequoia sempervirens. The sequence continues at coordinate 576,279,713 of VDFB02105785.1, forward strand.
TGTTCTTGTTGTATGGGAATGGCGGTATATTGACCACAAGACATGAGGAGTCATAGGGCTCGAATGGAACTATGTCTTGGCATCCAACATTATCCACAACATTTTGAACCTCCACTTGGAAGATTTTTTGTGGTTGTGAGGAACTCGAGGCAGTCTAACTCAGAGTGCCTGCTAGTTTTGTGAATCTAGCACCATCTAGAGAGAGTCGCTTCAAAAGGTACATGCCACTAGTTTTCTTTTCAGTATTTGTAGGTTGGTCAAGTGGAGTAGGAACACCCCCATTGTTGGGCCTAATATTCCATGTTCTATTTTGTCTTTGGGCTGGCCTCCTTTCAAAATTTTGGTTAGAATTTTGTCCTCTTGCATAGCTTTGTCCCGAGGAAGGACCTACATCATAGCCATCCCTGCTCTCTTTGTTAAGGTTGGCTTGAATGCTCCACTAGGAATCTTGCAGCTAATTGTTTTGATTTCTCAGGTGTTTCATCTCTATGGACATTTTCTTGATCATTTCGGTCAGCTCATCAAGTCAATCTTTCTCAATGTTACTTGGTTACGATACTTGATTAGAAGAAAAATGGGCAAGGCAGCTGATTGATTTTGATGTGCTAGAGGAAATTTTGGTCCCTGCAGGTATAATGGTGTTTGAGATTGCTGAGAGTACATCTATTGCTATTGGGGAGCCTAGGAGTAGGTCTCCTATTGTTGGGGCTGCACATACGGTGGCATGGGAGGCACCTGGTTCATCGGTTGCCTTGAATGTGGGACTATGGGCAGCTGAGCACCTGGTTCATAAGAGGTGTCTAATGAGCAAACGCTTGGTTGAGCCCTTGAACCTGCATTGGATGAGCCACTGGACCCAAGGAGGGCAGTGGACTAGAAATGTTTTGCCCCAAGTCTATACTAGCAATAACTACCTCTGCATAAGCGTCCACCATTCTGGTGAGAGGTGGTCGCATTCTCTTTACCAATGTAGCGTGAGGTTGTCCAATGTTGAGTAATAAATCAGCAAGGGAGCACCATCATTGAGCACATATGGGGCATGCAACCTTGTGTAGGCCTGGTGGAATCGATCGTTGAAGGAGCTGATTGGCTCATTGATTTCCCTACGAATTGATGTGAATTGTCTATACATCTTTGAAGGGCTGATCGGGATCTTGTACTTCTACAAGAAGGTGTTCATCAAATCTCAAAATGTAATGGATCCTTCCGGCAAGTTAATATACCAATAGAAGGCCTCTTCCCCCAATGAGTAAGGGAAGATCCTACATGCCACATCTTCCTAATCGATCTACATGTCTTTCAATGTTGTTTGGAAGATTTTGATGTGCTCGTCAGTTGTCCTTTGTGGATCCTGAGGATTGAACTTTGTAAAAAATATCTTTGAATTCTTAGGCATGTCATGGTAGGCGTTGAAGTGCAACGAAGAAGGGTTATTCCCTAGCCAAGCCATGAGGGGAAGCAAAGGTGGTATTTGTTGTTGAACATTGGCTTGGGGCTGCACAGGGGTAGTGACAATTGGGACTGCGCCTTGGACTTACAGGGTAGGGGAAGGGGCAACACCTTGGCTGTGGGAAGCAAGAGGTGGAAATGTTGTGAGGTATGATTGAGTGAAATGGATAAAGGTGAAGGAAGTCAGTTGAGTATCAGGTGAATGGAAGGAGGAGCAAGGTGAAGGAAAAGGTGAGGAGGGTGGAACAGAGGAGGAAGAATAGGCTGCATCCTCTCCTTTAGTTCTTCTAGCCCTTTTTGGAGGTTGTAATTCCTGAAATTCCCCTTTGTTTGGAGTAGACCTTAAAAATATTTGGGACCTCTCAAGGGAAAGTGAATCACCTCGATCTAGCTTAGCTCAAATGGCCCTCCTTCTAGCACTAGTTCTGTTGATATTTTTTTTATGCACTTTCTCAACACAGGCAGTGCATAGGTGCACCACCTCTCTTGAATGGTAATCTCCAACAACAAGTTGTTGAAAATCACCCCAAGGTCTCTCGGGTATCAGGTCATGATGTGCATGGAATTTTTCAATTGATGTTTAATGTGATTTTTCTAGTAATCACAGGGCAGACTTACAGAGTTAAGCTAGAGAAAAGGTGAATCTTAAAATGGAGTTCCTAAGATGGGAAGTTAGCATGCAATTTGCTGCAGGTTCGAACAACAATCTTAAACTCTTGTTTTATCTTAAGATTTTTCTCTACAATGTGCATTGAACCTTACTATAGGTTACTTATTAAAAAAAAAAAAGGAAAAAAGCAGGGAAGAGAAAAGGTTCTTGGATTTGAAACTAACAATGAACAGTGATCATGGAGGGTTCTACTATGGACAGCTATCTTAAAACAAAATTTTAATTAACCAGAATAACTCATAGTATCATGAAACATGTGCAAGTTGCTAAGGACTACAAATATTCAACCATTCATTCACCATAAACATGCATGAACAAAATATAGAAGTTTGGAGCAAATTTTAGTTTATGCCTAGACTAACTTTACACAGTTGTCTACCATCAGTAAACAATAAAAAGTATGGACAAGAAAGGCACCAAGACAACATAAATCTAAACAACCATTGAACAACATTAACTAATCTATTAAAGTAATGTAAAACATGAACAAAAAATTAAATCTATCTAAATCAACTAACTATGGGAGATGAACCATGTAACATGCAATAGAAACTCAAGAGTCCACCAAAAGCCAATGAATTTCTATTAAAATTTCTACAACATGCCTTTACAACAACTCAACTTTCTCTTTGAAAATGAGAGGAGACCCCCTATTTATAGTGTTCAAAAATAAAAATGAATGGCCAAGATTGATTTACATTGTGTGGCCAAGATTCACTACAAATTAAGGTTTCACCTACGCCCAAATATATTACAACTTAAAATACATCTTTGTCTTCTTCCCTATTTTGTCCTCTTGTGGCAGCACTATAGCACTTTTGTTCTCTAGCTGATTTCCTTTGTTGTAGCTATTCTGTGAGGAGCTTTTCATCAATAACAGGGTTTCCTTCCTTCTTCTTCAAGGCGACATACTCTATGAACTTGTTGATTAATGCCTGGAGCTTATCAATCTCCATTATATTAGATTGGAGCACCTGGTAGTTCCATTACTTGGATTAGCCTATGAGTGTAACCCAATCTCCATCACACTTAGTCGTGTTGTCCCTAACTTGTTCAGATTGGGTGAAGGCCCGAGCAGCAAAACTCATAAAATCTATGGTAAGCTCACCTGACATTCCATCTTCCATCTTCTTATGGAAATAAGGCTTTATATTTTTTTGAACAATCTTGATGATAGGTATATCATAACCAGTCATTAATTTCAAATACTGAATACAGTCTGCCCTAATGTCTTTGGCCCAATCAATTTTTGGATCCACTATACAGAGCACTTGCTCCAATTTCTCTTTTTTGTGATCAAAGTCCAGCTTCCACATATCCACTAGCCAATGATCGTCCTCTGTCAATACAATCTCCTTTCCCCATGTTTTATGAGGCGGCTTGAGGATGGCCTCAATTTTAGGATAAGTGGACTCGTATATCTTTGGGAAGTCAGTGTAGAACTTCCTTGTTCCCTCAAGGTAGTTTTGTACTTCTAAGAAATTATTTGTTGTCCTGATGACACAATTGATGCCCATGTTTCCAACATACAAGACCTGTCAAAACCAATCCTCCATAGTCTTAGTCTAGTTCTTTCTTTTATCAAGTTTTTCAATATGGTCCTTGGACAATATTTGCAGTGACAACGAAGATGTGGTGGGGAGCTCCTCCATTGATGACCATTGTTGAATATAATCAATCAAATCAGCTAGCTGCGCCTCTAGTTCTTCAAGTTGGAGACCTTATCCTTCTACATCAGATGTACCACTATGGCAACAGACTCTTGGAGATGATCTATCTTATGTTCTCTGGTAGTTGTCCCTAAGTTGATGGTGGAGATGTTGTAACGTATTCCTTCCTCTCCCATTGCTGGTGTGGCTACTTGCACAGTTCTGAATCCAAAGGCATCCATTGTCAGCTTGGATCTAACTTTAGGCTTCTTTTCTTTCTTGGTACTGATCCAGGCTTGGGACAAGATGGCCTCCAATCTTGCTCTTGGATCCTTTGGGGTAGGAGCTTTCTTCTCCAGTTGTTTCTCAAGCCACTCGGGCATCTGAGATTCTCCCCTTGGTGACTCATGATCATGTTCTTCTTCATGGGTACATTCAATTTCCATCACCTTACCAGCCAGAGTCTCCTATTCGGTTGTTTCTCCTTCTTCATCTAAATCATGAATGAATACAGTTTCCTTTTGTGGAGACTCGGTGGCTCTATGTTGTTTGGGGATATCTTCCCCCTTGGTAGTTTCCTTTTCTTCTTCTTCTTCTTTATTCCCATGTTCTTCAAGTTACTTCATTCTTGGGCTATCGTGGGTTTCAGCCTCTTCTTGGGATTTATCTTCTTCTTCCTTTTCCTCTCCCCTACGTTGAGGCGACACATCTTCTTGTTCCTTCTTTTCTTTCTCTTCTTGCTCTTCCGAGAGAGGCATTTCTTCATCGTGTTTGGGGATTTTATCATGCTCCCTAGTTGGAGGTTCAGTTTCCTCCATCTTTTCACTTGATTCCTTTTCTTCTTCAGAAGGCGACTTTTCTACATCTTCTCCAACATCCTTCAACTATCGAGCTAAATTCTCCTTGAGATCCATATCAAAGGTCTCCACAATATATTTAGCACTGACATCTTCTTCATCACTCTCGGAAGACTCCATTTCTTCTCCTTTGTGGACCACCTTATCAATTTGAAAATGCTGGTGCTCTGGGTTCTCATTGTAATCTTATGCTTCGTCCTCAAGATATTTTGTGGTTTCCTTCTTTCGTTGCTCCAATTCCTTGAATATTTCCATTGTGGCCTTTATTTCAGGTGGTTCAGTTGGGCGAGTGGAGGTGGGAATGTTGGCTAGAATTTGTACCAGGGAAGCTTGAATAGTTGGGTTCATTAGTACTCCAAACAACTCTAAAGGAACATTCTCCATATGTCAGGAGAATGCCTTCGACAGTGAGAGCTCGAACATTGGTATTGTTGTTGTTGCCAGGGATAGTGATGTTGTCAGAGACATGGAGGTAGAGGAAAGCAGATAGGTGGTGGCGGAAAAAGAGTCAATGGTCACAAATTACATGGTGGGTGGAGAAGAGGCAAGGTGGACTGACATATCCATCGCAGGTGGAGAAGTTGCAACCATCGCCTGAGAAATAGGTGGAGAGGCAATAGTAGTGGAGGCAACAGGTGGAGATATTGGTTGCTCAGCCTCCATTTCCTCTCCTTCATGGAGAGGGTCATCTTGAATGGTAGGAATTTCTATGAGACTGTCTGATTTTTATGTTTCTTGGAAGGTTCACCTTTCAAAGCTTTTCTTGCATATACCTTGGGGTTGGGTTGTTGTTCTATAGCTTCTTTTCTTTTCCTTGACCTAGTGGTCAGAGGAGATGTTGAAGTTTCTCCTAATGGGGCAGCAGCTGTACCACTATCTGTTTCACTTGTTGGCTCATTCTTGAGCCCCTCATAGGTCAAGGTGAGCCCTTGCTGCTTCAATTGGGAATTTTTTCCATCAACCCACTCTTTTGTTCTGGATTTGACAAGCTTGGTAAAAATATTGAGGTCATTAATCTCTTGCTCATCCTAGTCAATTAGTTGTAGTGGGAGATTGGCAACCGCGTTGTACTGAGGATCCATGATTGTGCTTTCATCTTCTTCCACCTGATCCGGTATGGGGAATAGATTAACCTTCTTTATGATATATGTGGTCATCCGCATATAGTGCATCATCTGTACGTCATTATCATCTTTACAATTAGCCTATAAATCCTCAACGCTATGTAGATGGGTGTATTCAAGTCCAAGTGCCTTCTTGAGTTTTCCATAGGGGTCCATCCGGGGCCAGGCAGTATGGAGTCTCAAATGGTATTCTACCAGTTCCTTCTCTGAATTATTGGCACACTGAGAGGTATGGAGTTTGTATAGCCCTTGGCTAAAGGAGAGAGGATAAGGCATCCCCGCCTTATGCTTGTCGTTCAAAAGGGTGTGTGCATGTTGAAGCTGTCGAGAGAGTTCTAACAGTATTATCCAGTCATTGGGATACTGGGGCAGTTTGTATGGTCTTTTTGAAAATCCTTTAGCACAGATATAGGTGAACTTTGGATACTGAATGAATAAGAAGGGGAACTATTTTGAAAATGCATTGGCACTGTGGGAGACTCTTCTCTCGAAGTCACTCCCGAGCAATCTAAAAATATGACCTATGAAAGTGTCATTGACCCTACAGTAGTCCCTCTTGAAGTTTCTGAATTGTAGTTGAGGACCTACTTATCATAAACTTTGAGTTCCCTACCTGGTTCTTCATTTGGAGCTCTAAATAAGCCTCTATATTGTGTCTGTTAAGCCAAGGAATAGACCAAGTATGATGTCATGTAGAATCGAGAGGTTTTCTTTACAACTACGAATTGCTTGTGGAAGCAATCATTGATTATCCTTGCCCAGTAGAATTTGGCCTCTCCATGGAGAATCTCTTCAACGAAATACAACATCCATTCTTGGAAGTAGGAAGAATTAGGAAGGCCCATTACTCTGCTTAGTAGGGTCACCAAATTGTGGTAATCCTCATAAAATTAATTGCAGAAGAGCTCTTGGGGAACCTTTGTAGTGTTTCCCTTCTCCTTCAACCAGTATTGATTGATAAGTCTTTTACACTTTAGGGAGTCCTGATCCCACATGGCTTTTCCATCATCCTTGGTAAGTACCTCCATCTCCCCAAAGGTAGGGATATAAAAGGTCTTTGTTATTGCCTTGGATAACATGTCAGCTAGAATATTTCCATCCTTGTCCACAATTGTTCTGGTCTCTTCCTGATATGCCTCTCTGCAGGCCATAATGAGCTCGAGGGCGATGAGGGCAGGAGGAAAGCCCGTAGCTTTAGCCAACCCACTACTTTTGATATTTCTTTCATTTTTTGTTTGAGGGCTTATTCATACTCTCTGCGTGAATTCATCGAGGTCTATATGTCCAATGTTTGTGTCAGAGACCTCCTTCCATGTTGAGGTGACTTTGGAGTTTAGAGGTTCCCCTTGGAACTTATACTTCATTTGATCCTTATCGTCCTTTCCACGGGGTGCCTTGCCTATCTTCTTTCCTTTATCTTTGTCCATAGCCTCTCCTAAAGGTCTTGCACCTAATTCCATATATCCTGTAGGCAAAATGGAGGTGAGCATATTCGAGCATGAAAACATGGAAATGTTAGCCATAACCCAACAAATGGAGTTAGATTGGATAACTCGGTATTTGAGAAATCTAACATATAATATAGATTGACATTAGCAGTTCATAGGAGGGAGTTTGGATGATTCGGGCCCTAGGGGTCGTACTTCCCTAGTCTGATGGTTGTTTTTGGAGGAGCTGCAGGAGGGATGGTAATCAGGGCATGACAACCCACCTGTCCTGACCCACCTTTGGATTTGGGACATTTGAGTAGTTCATTAAGGGGAATTCCCTATTTCAACATGTGAGTCAAAGTCAATTTGGTGATTGGAGGGCATTTGGATCATCTCTTGGGTGATTGGGACTAGAGAGGAGCTTTATTGTTTGAGTTGGCTGTTAGAGATGGCTTTGGTAGGGCAGCATCCCAAGGACATAGTTCCTTTGGGCAAGACCTGTGGTTCTGGAGGGCAGTTAATATCTCCCTGGTCATTTAGGTATTTGGGGTTGGAGGAGGCCGATGTTCGCTAGGTGATTTTCGTTGGAAACGACGAAAGATATGGAGAGGTCCTATGGGAGCCACTCTAGGAATCGGGTCCGACTAAGGGCTTGGCTTTCGTGTTTTCTTTGTTTTTGCTTAAGGAAGCTCATCGACAAACTGGAGGTCAGGTTCTGAGCAGCGGAAGGATGGAGGCAGTTTTCCCTAAAGTTACGGTGGTGATGGGATGGAGTCCCGATGACAGCGACCCAACACGAGGGGTCTGAAGGAGGTTGAGTACTTAGCACTTTGACCATTTCATTCGTGCAGTGATGAGGCGAGTGAAACTTGCAAGGCGGAAGGATAGAGGCAGGTGGCCTTAAAGAACAATGAGTTTGGCATGGCGGCCCGCAGATGAAAGTCCGTGAGGCAGGACCCGGAGGATACTTGGTGCCTGGTCGTTTGTGCATGAGGCTGAAAATGTTAGATGATGGATGAAGGAGCGGGGCCCAAAACAACAAACTATGAGGGGCGCCTCGTGGACCCGAGCAGCTTGTTGAACTCCGCTTAGTTTGTGAGGACCAATTTTAAATGGTGAAAGGACAAAATCCACCCGCAATGGCAGACCCGATAGAGTGGTTCATTGTTTGGAAGTTATCTATGTTTTCAAGGCTATCGGTGACGATGAGGGGTACTAGGCCCACAGAGTGTGAACACTTTGGTTGAAGAACGACACCGGGAGGACAAGGTTTTGTGGCCACAAAGTTGGTTGATTTCTAGGGTTTCTCAAGTTTTGCTCATATAGGTTTTGTGTGCTGTTTTTTTCTCTATCTATTTCATGTGTTTTCCCTCCTTTTAATTCATCATTTTGCATCTAGAAAACACGTTGGATTGACGACAGCACTCGTCAGGCTCAGAGGTAGTGCAGGGAGATAGCTCTTTGATTGGCTCTAATTCGCTCTAATCAAACTGACATGTGAAAATGATAGTTCAAACTCACCTATTTATAGAAAATAGGGCATTAAATGCAGCCATTAAATGCTCATACAAAATACCAATGGTTGGTGGGTTACAAATTCAAAAATGGCCATGGGAGCACCGGGATCTAACGGTCAAATGGTCATTGGTGGATGCCACTCAAATTGCTTAACGAGAAATGGATGGTGCTGAAGGGTCCGAGTTTCGACGAGCAGAAAACTGCCAGAGAACATCCATTAGAAATGGAAAAAAGGAGATGGAATTCCGAGAGGGGTGGCTTGACAGGGTAGGCCCGACGAGCTCCATTGACACCACATTAAAAGAGCTAAGGCAAAGAGCCAACTGGATTTTGCAAGGACTAAGGACTTTGAAAATTTCAAGGGTGAAACATGGTCAACTCAAGATGAACTCTTTAGGACTCGCTAACCATTTTGAACACTAAAACAGGAGGCATGCAAAATGAGATGACAACAAAATGACCCAGCGAGGCGAAGGAAAGAGAGGTTCCCTATTTTGAATAGGACGTGTGTGCTAAAGGCACAATAGCCCAAACTGACACAAGTGTCCCAGATGACTTCTTCATTAGTTTTATTAGGATTTCAGACCTTCATGCCATCCACTTTCAGTCTCTAGGTGCATACAATTTGTTTCATAACTTTATATTCAGTTTTGTTTGCATTTCTAGGTCATTTATCACATGTCTGCATATCACAATGTGTTTTCTATCACTTTGTATTTCTTAGGTTTCAAATTAATAATCATCTTTCTATTTCAGTTTATTGCACTTAGGACATTACATTTAGACACATTTCATCCCTCATTGAATTAATCTTTAGTGTAGAAATTTGCATTTTGGCTCATCTCTCTCCTTTCAGGTGAAAAACCCTAGAAGAGTTAGAGAGCATTTGGTTTGCCAAAACCATTGTTTACACCTACATACTTCAATTGGTAGTGAAATTTATACAAGGGAAAATGGAAAGAAAATTCTTGCAAGAGAAGATGACGTCAATGTTACCACTATGTGAAAAAATACATCAAAAATAATCAAATACTTAAAACCCAATGAAAATTATTAATTCAGTAACAAGTTCTCACATAAGTCTAAAGCATATCAAACATCCACAAGGCGAGATCAGTAGCAACTCAAAAGTTTGCAATTGGTAGCAATCCAAACTCTCGCAACACCAAAAATTAGTCAAATCTTATCCGAACTTCATCAAATTTGACCTGAAGATACTGTTTGGCTCTTCTTCGAGGTGACATGATTGCATTAACCAAATTACTTTTAAAAATCCTCATAAGCCACTAGCCAAAAATAACACTAAAACCAAAATCAATTGAACTGAAAGGAAATATTTTGTTGATGCAAGATTGCTTATGGACCCAAATCCACTCCTACATTAGACATGTTGGATAATTGAAGCATTTCATGATTTTGAAACTCATGAACATTTTTCCAAGTTCAAAATATGAATTCCATGATTAGCCAAATATACAACACTTATCCAAGAGGCTTCATCATTAGGTTTATTCTTCCGATGAACTTGATATTTCATATCCCTTTTCCCTCTAGCTTTCTTTGCCACTTGAGAATCAATCACCTTATCAATTTCTTCAAATTTATTTTTGAGCATTTTATCTATCCACTCTATTGAGTCCTAAAAATCTACATTTATATCCCTTGGCTCACTTGTCTCCCCTTCATGATAATTTTAAAGATCAGCAGTGCTAAATATATGAGAGATATCTATACAAGTTTGGAAGGTCAATCTCATTAGCATTTTCTATTTATTTTTTAAGACCCTAATAGAACTTATCTTCTTCCATATTAGTTTTTTATATGTTCCCTATTGAAACCTTTCCTTCCCCAAGTGTGCTAAAACCAAATCTCCAAATCTGCAACCTAAAACTCTTGCTTTGTGTATATCAACATAACTCTTCTATTTGGTGGCATTTTTTCTCCAAACTCTCTTTCACTTCTTTAAGAAAATTATGAATGTACCTAGAAAAGTCCTTAGCTACAATACCTTTCCTCACCAAATCTACACTATCCCTTATTTCATCCACACCTCTTAGGTTGTACCCATACACAATGCAAAAGGGGTGTTTTCCCGCATTCCTACTTATTGAGTTATTGTAGGAAAACTCTACTTGAGAAAATTTCAAATCCCACTAATTTGGCTTTTTTCCTATTAAAAATCATAGAAAATTACCCAAAATCCTATTCCCGACCTCAATTTGACCATTAGTCTAAGGATGGTAGGTTGATCTAAAATCTAATTGTGTTCCAAATCTCTTTCATAAGGCGTGCCAAAAATGACCTACAAAATTTGCATCTCTATCTGAAACAATGCTCTTGTAGGCCATGTACCTAACTACCTCCTTGAAAAATAATGTGGCTATGTGGGATGCATCATTGATTTTTTGACATGAGATAAAACGATTCATTTTAGAAAATATATTTGTGCAACAACAACAAAAAAATCATGACCTCATTGTGTTCGAGGTAGTCCCAAGAAAAAAGTCTATACTAATATGTTCCCACAACTTCTCTAGTATAGGTAAAGGTTGATACAATTGTAGCATCAAAAATTTTACTCCCTTTTAGGTGAAAGTACAATTTCATGCTCTATTTAGAACCTGCTTTAGTGACCATTTACATCAATGCATCTTAGGAATTCCCTAGCCCTAAAACTCCCTATCAACCTAGGAGAATGTGTTTATGTAACGCCCCACCATGAAACCCCAAAGGAAAACACATCTAACTAACAAATATGACACAATTTTTTATAAAAAAGTGAATCAACGTATAGATCATACTAATAATAACATAGAATGTAATTTACATGTACATTTACACTAACTATGTCCTTTAGGGTATCATGACTGCATTACGAACACCTCAATTATCCAATCATAAAATAACTACAACAAGAGTTCATTTACATCCATTGCATTATATATATATACTTCCACAAATACAACACCATTAAAGATCATAGTATACGAACTGATGAATACGCATATAACTTCCCATACATGGGATAGATCATTACACTATTTACAAGATTACATCAAGCTCCCTTATAACAATGGAAAGGATACAACAAATGCATGGAAGGATACAACTGAAAGGATTACATCACATAACATCAACGCTAACTCAAGTCTACTACAAGATTTGGAAACTCTGCATTAGGTACCACATCCTTGCTCATGAACATCAACTGGGAACCCAATGGTGTGCAAAGCATGTTCCACCCAACCATGTGGAACCCTAAGATCTACCCCCCATGCTAGGAGATAACAATAAGGTCCCACCACCAAAGCATAAAAGAAGATAGTAGCACGACACAAAGAGATAACATGACTCCAACATATAATACCACAAACAACTCATAACAATGACACTGTTTCCAGAGGTAATGGCAACAAAGTGAACACATGACAAGGGAATGCTAGGTTGCTATAGGGAGGAGTGTCATCACATAGCTTGTTATGGGTTACCCTGACGTAACCTTCCTAGGCTACCAGACCCCCATCCTAGGTTACCCTGGCCACCTCTACCACCCACCAAACCCCCATACAAACTCATGCAGGATCAACATACCTTCCAGTCAGACCATATAATTGATCTTTCCATTCTAGACCTTCCCACTCATCTCAAGTCTAAACAAGGACTTGAGCCATAAGTGAGGCGTTGTCTTGATTAATGTGAACTACCCAACCCCCTAATTTATTTTAGGTTATCACTGATTAAGAAACTCTCAATGAGTTACCCTGGACCTACCACTTTGTGTGCTAGACCCCCATTGAGAGCCACTCCCCCTACTAACAACTAGAAGACCCAAAATATCCAACTAGGTAAAGCCATTTAAACAAAATCAAAAATCACATGCACATACACATAAAGTGAGGCTTGAACCCTCTTGCTCTCAAAGTCTCCATAGTTAACAAATTCCACAATGCAAGGATAGAACCCACATTTATCATAAATCCAATATAAGAACATCAGTTCACAAAACACTCAACAAGAAAACCAACAATAAGTAAACTCTTTCCCCAACCTCTGGAAGTCCAATCAACCACTATGCACAATAACTCCCCATCGAAGAAATGACAAAAGCATGATCATGAAAAAGACTATTTACAAATAACACTCACCATCAACCGTATGGAAACAAGAGTGGAAACGTCATCAAGGGGATCATCAACTTCATTCATAAAGAACAATTTCGCAAAAGGACTCCCACTTTAAACAATGAACATAATTACTTCGATGTACAAAAATCAACAAAGTATTTGCTACGAAGAGGCATATCCAATAATGAAAGTCATAAAGTAAATGATAGATTTACTTTTCAACCGCTAATAGTTATCAAGAATTCAACAAAACATCAGATAATCTAATTTCCTCATATAAACAAATCCCTCAATTATTTATCTATGTTTAAATCAATCTTAATTCCGTAAAACAATCTCATAATAAACAAGAACATAATAACCTAAAAAGCTATGAAATTAACATAAAATAACATTCATTTGTTAAGTGAATTAAAATAATTCAACATTAACAAAAATTATCTAATTCATTCATTGCTTAACTCCTCATTTATCTAAAAATAATTAATCAATTTCCCCCATTTGGTCTTCCAATTCGTTTATCTATTATATAATGTCAATATACAGTTTTTATACAATATTTGCAATTTATAAAATGGCAACATAAAGTTGGAAGTAAATAAGTGATCTATTTACATAAATTATTTCACTTTCATGAAATTCGGGGAAAATAGAATTAAATAAATATTTTCAAAGAAACAAAAATGTTCCTTTAAATTCTAGATAACATAAATAAATGGATCTATTCCTTCTCACTTAATAATTCTATTAATGAATTGAATAATCATTCTATCTACACGAAAAGGATATTCACATTTTCATAAATCCCCGACTCTTAATGTATTACATAATTATTCTCTCTATTCTTTTAAGGTTTACACCTATATTTCAAGTAATATAGGGTTGATGGAGTAATAAGACATACTATACTTATCTAAACATAAAGTTCTAGTATAAACCATGATATTGAGTCGTATATAAACATTCTTAGTCCCATTATATTTGTAATACTAATGGAGGAGAAGTAGGTATCTAATGTATGGAAGGGACATCTACTCACTGCACTTAATAAAGAACTCCCTAACCTAAATGGCAATGGACTGAATGAGATGGTAATGAGAGACTTCTTGTTGTGGATTGCAAAGATTTTGGCATGCATGGACTACATATTTACAATGTTCAAATAATGAATAAGAATCTTATTGATTGATCACCATTACCTAATGTATACGAGGCATGAGGATGAACTCGCGGGTACCCAAGGTCCACATTCTTTCATTCGAACCTTCAAGAGAGAATCACAGGTTTGGGTTCAAAATTGAACCTTGATGAAATCAACTTAGAGATGAATTAGAAGGTATAAAATAAACACCTTCAAAACTTACAGGCAGACACAAGTAATGGCAAAGGAACAAAACGTTGATTGCCCCTTTCACAGACCAAGCTACGAGGATTGCTAACAGAAAGAAGCCATAATCACAAAGTCATTAAAATTGACACATAGAGATTAATTTCTTCGCTAAAGACATTACCAGAAGTATAATATAAATAGATGTTGTATGTCGAAATTGCACACAAGAACACAAGGTGAAGGAGAGTACAATGAACAGGTTGTTATGAAGAGATGTGAAGATAAGGTTATTCATCGCTTCATAGTTGGCACCTTAATCACAGTCAAAACTGGTTCAGCATCAAATTTTCTCAAGGAAAGCATTGAGTACCATGAAGACATCAACTGAAATCACTATGTAATATCAAAGGTAAGAAGAGCTATCACAATAAGCAGTAATCAAGATATATATATATAGAGAGAGAGAGTTTTTACCAAGCACCAAAAATCATCGAAATAAAACCCCAACAGAGTAGAGAATACAGATTATAAACGGATTAAATCAAATTTCTACCCATAGGGCATGCTATAAAGAATGCAATAGGCGCACAGTGTGATTCGATTGTAGAGTATGGTCAAAATGGATTTTGCTAGGAAGCTCTGAAATCTTCAAATAAAAATGAACTCTAGGTCGCAAGGATTGCATAAATTCTATTTTGTGCGAAGGTCTTGCAAAAGCGGAGATTTCAAACGAATGCAAAGGGTGAAGGCCCAAACCATAGCTCAAAGCTTCCATCATGTGGCAGACTACTGAGTCGGTTTGCAGATAAAGCTTAAATCGGGAGAACATAATGTATTAAGGAGATTGATGTATTTAAAGGATATAAACTCTACACATACATCACTCAATAAAAAACTCTAAAATTGTAGCCCCAAGAACAGAGCTGAAAGTTTCTACGTAAGATTGATAGAAGGTTCGCTATGCAATTTATGTAGTCAATCTAGAAAGTGGAAACAACACATTTGATTGGAAGAAATTCGGATTAAGGGTAATCATTAGGGCTTTCTTGAGGGATCTGCAAAAATAGATCTTCTTGAGTGATTTGGCTCAAAGTACAAGTTCAAATATTTCGAGAACATCAACAAGAAACTGCACAAAGAAGAAATACATTCTGGGGTCGAATGGGCTAAAGATTTGGTTGAAAACTTCTAAACCTAGATGCCTAGAGAACGGGATGACTCAAAATGAAACTAACTGAAATAATCTCTAAGCATTGCCAATGATTCAACGAAGGTACAGTTATAATTTAGAAAGCCAGACACCATCATTTTAGCTAGAAAAACCAATATGTATGCGGCTAAAGTCGAAATGAATGTACTAAGCATACCTGTGAATGTTTCCCCCAATCCTTCAATGCAATCTTCCTCCCTTCCCTCTTTCGAAGGCATCCCTATTCTACGCAATCTTCTGTATGTTTCCTTAATTTGCATGCATATCCCGTCTTTCTCTATTCTCCTATGCTGACCCAAGGTAATAAGCAATTGCCACCCTACTGAAAATATTCATTGTGTCCTTCATAGAAGAAGCTGAGAAAACGTGATAACAAGGACCAGGTCACCCAGATTCTGAAACGGCCCAGACGGCTTGTAAGAGATGAGCCAATCTACGACCAAACCGCTCTAACCATTTTCCTGTTTCCCCCCATGCACCCGTTTTTCCCTCCCTTATCCTCCAAAAGGGAAAAGTATTTGATATTACATTGCACTATCAAAATTATTAACAATTTTAATAAATATATTTATATCTATTTATAAAATACTTTTACTTAATAAATTATTTAATCCACCAATTAATCAAAAACAACATCTATAAAACAGCCAAAACAATATTTATTTTAATGAATCAACTATCCAAAGCAACTTTTAACAACATCGACAAACCAATCAAATGAACAACACTGACAAGGTGAGTCACATAGGGGCGCTACAGTTTATACTACCTTAGAAAATGTATTATTGATTAAACATCATCAAATTAACTTTGACAAATGCCCTCACCTTGGAGAAGTCCTGATTTTAGGAGACTCAAAATACCCAATGCAAATCTTTTTGAGTGTGAGAAGGCTAGTCTAGCTCACACTGCACCCTATATCAACTATTTTTCCCAACAGATTTCATTTCTCATTCTTTTTGGTCTCTAATTTCAAAGATGCAATTTTAAACTTGGGCCTTGGTGGTAGCTTAATCTCAAAAATTCAAATTTAAATGAGTCAACCTAAACTTTAATTTATCCTATGTTCCACTATATAAGCATGAATTATTATTTCAAAATTAAGGAGAAGAATCATAAGCAATTATACTATGCCAAAATATATTCAAGTTTACAAGATTTCATGATGATTAGAGTTTGATGCCAATAGAAGAACATGATAGACTCTAAGTTTTGAAGATTTCTTTGGCCCTCTTCAACCACCTAATGAATTGTTTTTAGAGTGTTCTCGTCTTTGACCTTTGATCTACTTGCTTCCCTAAGCACTTTGTATTGCTGCATTTTATATTTTCTTAAGAGCATTTTACTATCTCTCAGGTTGATCTCATTTATGTCATCTAAGAGTTCTTCTCTAACACATTTAAGCATGGTTTCTTGCATTTTAGCTAATGACATCCTTAGATGCACTTAAGGTTGAGATAACACACATTCTTTCAGTTAATCAATAAACTATTCGTGGAGGTAGAAATACCAAAATGATTTTTGCATATAGCCACCCCTTACCCATCTTATGATTTTTGCAGGTTCAAATTTGAAGACAAAATTTTTAGAGTAGTATTGTAGAAGGAAGATTGGGATTTATAGGATTGTGAAATTAGATCTAGAAAAGGAGGAGCTTAGCATAGTATTGTAGAAGGAAGATTGGGATTTATAGGATTGTGAAATTAGATCTAGAAAAGGAGGAGCTTAGTATGGGGTGCACTACACCCTAGACTAGCTATTTTAGCCCGAAATTATTATCAGAGGTGCACAATATTCTACCCTTCTTAGATTTTTCCCCTTTTTTTGTTAATTAATTTCATCGGTACATAAATCTTATATTTTCATATTAGGTCTTGTATTCAAATTAATTCAAGACAATCCACCTCAATTTCAATCAATTTGCAAGGCAATGAAGGATCGGATCTAGGGTATATTAGCTCTCCTTTTAGGTTGTTAGTCAATCTCATACCCTTGTTGATTTGGATTGTCATGATTGGGCCATGGTTAAAATTTATTTCTCTGGGATGTTTTGCTAGTTTTATCATTTACTCTTAGTTGTTAAAGTGTTTACTTTTATGATTACTTGGTATAAATTCATGAAAACGTATTTTGAATTCATAACCATATTTTGGTAAATGACCTATGACAAGGAGATTGTGGGTAGTCAAAAGATGAAAATATGAATGATATTACTCAATGTATTTGTTAAAAATTGGAAAATGTATATTGAAGTTCATTTTGAGAACTAGAGAGATTTCTTAAGTTACCATAATGATTTTCTAATCAAAATAATAAATAGATATTAATATGTTTATAAAATTAGTATATTAATTGTTTCATTTATTCCATATGGTTTTTTTTAACTTATTTCATATTTTAAAATTCAATTTATTCAATTCATTTCACATTGAAATGTTATGCATAGGTTTTATTGTAAAAAGAGATTTTTTTTCTCTTTTAATTACCAAATAATCTTTAATCCTTAATTATATAATATTTTATAAATTTATCTTTTCATATTTTATCTCACTTCCTTTACAAATTTAAAATATATATTAAATTCTTATCAATATTGAGGGGCTTTCAACTAGATAAAATCATATCAGATTTTATGCTTTGAAATTTTAAACGAGCAGGGATTTGGTTGATTTGTGTCAAGGGAGGTATCATGTCGAGAAGGGAGGCATGAGAGGTGTCTCAGGGAAAGGTTTCCATAAAAGAGTTGTACTAGATTTTATTTATTTTATTTCTTTTAATATAATACATTCTCCACTGTCAAAGAGGGGGAGGATAAATACAAGAGGAAGGATTTATTTTTTGCATATATAGATTTTTGCTTCTTGCACAGAGAATTACGAGAATGATAGGAAAGCTAGGAAATAATCCTAGGTACGTAAATCTTGACTCTGCCTATGAAATTTTTAAAGCCTATTTAATTTTACTTTGAATCTTGACTTTGTCCGTGAAATTTTTAAAGCCTATTTAATTTTACTCTGTCTTGAAATTTCTAAAGCCTAGTTAATTTTACTCTTCCGTGAAATTTCTAAAGCCTATTTAATTTTACTCTATCTGTGAAATTTCTAAAGCCTATTTAATTTTACTCTATCTGTGAAATTTCTAAAGCCTAGTTAATTTTACTCTTCCGTGAAATTTCTAAAGCCTATTTAATTTTACTCTATCTATGAAATTTCTAAAGCCTAGTTAATTTTACTCTATCCGTGAAATTTCTAAAGCCTATTTAATTTTACTCAGTTCGTGAAATTTCTAAAGCCTATTTAATTTTATGAAATTTCTAAAGCCTATTTAAGTTTTCTCAGTCCGTGAAATTTCTAAAGCCTAGTTAAATTTTAATGATCTGTGGAATTTCTAAAGCCTATTTAATTTTACTCAGTTGAGAAATATGGCTCCACACTGCAAGGAATATATATATATATGGATTTACATTTACAGTTAATAATTGGGAATCGGTTGCAGTAAAATGTATTAATCAAAGTTTATTTGCTTCGAGTGTTGATAATTGGGAAATTCATGTGCAAGCTTTATTTTATCCTAAAATATATGCATTTATATGTATTGTTAATTAAATACTTTTGGAAATCATGTATTTTAGGTTTAATTAAATAAGTTTTCCGAATTTAGTATTAATCAAGTATATTTTAGAAATGGGGTTTTTAGTTCAAAACTAGTTAAATTAAAACATTCCTATAAATTAGCCTACAATAGTGAAAAGATTAGTTGTGGTATTGAGTAATAATAGGAAATGATTTAAAATTTTAAAAATTTCATAATTGTTTTATATAAGCTAACTCTTTATTTTCTTAAAAAAGAAAGAAAATAAAATGTAGTTTTTAACTTAAATTCAATTAGTTACATTATTATTTTTAGATCTTTGAAATATAGATTTTAAATTTTAAAAATTTTATTATTGTCATATCTTTAGAATATAGAATTATTTTAATTAATTGACCCATTGGTATCTTTTATTGAATATGAGAGGGATCTATCATATATTTATATGCATATCTTTAGGAAGCATTTATGGCACTTTCATTTGGCTAAATTGAGAACATGAATTTTACAAGTTTGAACTATTCCTTTTACTTTAAACATAGAAGCATGGTATTTACTCTAAAGTGTCCCTTAGGCACCCTATTTTGTACATTGTGGAAGAGAGAGACTCCTATTATGTAATTGTTTAGGTTGAAATTTTGAAGTTAATTAATTCGACTTGAGTAAACTAGGTTTCTTGAACCAACACCTGATAGGGTTTCCTCCACACTAGGATTAATTGAAAACACCTCTTTAGGGTGCTTGTGGTAGTGGACTTTTTTTCGTCCCTATTTCACCTAAGTGGGTGGGAGTCGATGAAGAACTGTACGGGACTAGGGAATAACCCTAGAAAGGGTTGGATACCCACTCACACTTACATAAAACATAGTGCAAGACAAAACTACATATTTGCAATACTCGTGTTAGTCACATTTGGTGGGGCCTTGATCCCATGGATACAAAGTATGTAGGAAATCTAAATGGAAAAGGATGCCCCCAGTACTTGGGTTCCCTGGATATAGGGTCCTCTTAATAGAAGACTACATAAATTCAATCTCTAATCTAAAGAAGAATAATTAGATAACTAAAAAAAATATCTAGTACTCAAACGAATCCTCAGGAGGTCTAACCTTGTACCTGTCATTTTCCAAAAACTGAGGGAAGGTACATGGTCCTCAAAAAATTTCTCTTATCAAATGTACTTACGAAAATTCCTCGATGCAATATATGGGCTTATTGCATAAATTCTTGTAAGTGACCTAGGGTCTGGATTGGCCTTAATGAGTCTAAGTCTCTGGCCAGAGAATATTAATGGATCATGTTCTTATTTAGCCACATGGAAAATTTGTTTACCTATCTCGTATTGGATTGGGTTTCAGTTCGTTGAACCATTTAGGCCTGTTGGCCATTAGTTGATCTACCCCAAATTGGGTAGCGATAGGGTCCATTAGACCCAGTTCTGTATGAACCAATTTTCCCAAAGAACAGAAGAGCCCACTTGGCTTTGTTTTAGTATGTCTCATTTGGACACCATAGCTCAAATTGGCTAATTGATATTTTTTGAGTACTCAGACTAAACTAAAGTCCAGAAAACAAAAGTTAAGGATCTAGACAACTAGTTAGGACATGAACGAGAATCTCGTAACGGGAAACCAAACTTTAAATTTCTTAAGAAAAATAATTTCTTAAAAATAAAATAAAATAAAATTCTCTAAGGTCCTTGAAACTGGTCTTCATATGTGGTAACCTGGTCCTTACATGGGTCCAAATGTTGGATTGGAAAAGGATTGATCTTAGTGAGTCCTAGGATCCCTTTTTCACCTATAAATTTTTTGGTGAACTTGACACTCTAAACATTAATTAAGTCTTCTAATTTTTAATCAAATACCTCTAGATCTAAGATATTGAATAAAATTTGCAAAATTTCAAATATTAGGTCACTTTTTGTTTGCAAAAAAGGATTTTTTTCATTTGAAAACTATCATTTATTGAATTTGTTACAATTTTCAAAACATATTGTTCATTTTAAGTTCTAAAATACATTAGATATTTAAGGAAATTTAATAATTTTTTTTGCATGATTAGGGTTAAAATGAACATCATTTAGGTCACATTGCATAAATTTAATAAAAATAATAGCAAATTAACTTTTAGATTTGGAACAACCTTTTCTCAGACCTCTGTCACCTATCATTAGTGCCTCAAAATTTAGAATTTTAGAAAAGAATCAAACCAGTTTGGGGGTGTACTGTGCCCTAGACCTGCTAATTTTAGCTCAGATTTCAATCACATGTTGATATCTATTTCCTCCACAAATCTGGAACGTATTTCTTAGTTTTGTTACTATAACAAACCTATGAGGCTATATTTGATTGTAGTTAATATTAACAACCTTAATTTGGAATGGAACATTAATATTGCTAAACCTCTTGGAGAAAGTATAGTAATATGATCATGTCAGATCTCTTTTTACAAGTTTCCTATACATACAAAAAAATATTTTAGTCGTGATAATTTTGATATGTTTAATGATTCCCTTGAGGATTCCATCTCTCCTAATTTTTACACTAAGGCTTGTAAACATGTCAAAGAACAATAAATTCAATCACACCTTGCCTAGTGATTTACCCACCTTCAAACCAACCTCAACTACAAAACAAACTAGTTCTCATTATAGGACCACCATCGAACAAACCAATAACCCATGGTCATATCCTAAAATTTACAATATAATTGACTCAACACAACCATATGCAATAAGATGCATCAAAAAAATGTGACAATATCATGTTGTGACTCATACATAAAACACACGAAATAAAAAGAATCAAAAAAATCACAAACCATCCCTACATCAATCCCTTTCGCACAACCCATTCTCCCTATTGCACCTCATTTGACTCAACATAATGGTAACAAGTATGATTTTGTGGAGAAACTTTGTGCTACTTCCATTAAGATTTTACTATGGGATTTGGTTCAACACTCATTGAGTTAACTTAACATGCTTCAAGAAGCTTTACAAAAATTTGTTGTGCCTTCTAGTGCTAAAATAAATGATGTAGTAGCTTTACTTGAGAGTATGAATTCCACAAACTTGGACATTGTCTTTCATCAAAATGAATTACCCCCTCTTGAGATACAAAAAAAATTTATGCCTTAATGAAAATGGTTGCTATTAACAAAGTTGGCATTAGGTGTACTCATATTGATACAAGGTTAGGTCTTAATGTTTGTAGAATTGATCTTTTAAACAAGTTAGGTGTGGATAAGTCTCTTATTCAACTTGATGCTCTAGCAATTTGTGGGTAGACAACCATAGGGAATAGTCACATTGCATGTTAAAGTAGGTCATGTTTGTTGGCATTTTTCATTAATGTCAAATGAGACAAATGGAACTCAAAATGCTATATCCTCTTAAGTGAAAAAAATGGAAATCAATGTGATGTGGTTTCCTAATCCAAAAAACATTAGATGTGTCTTCATGTGTGGCCAACATTTTGTTGTTTCTCATCAATGAAAAAGAGGGAGATTATTGTATGTTGTCATTGATGTCAAAGATGCCCATTGATGTCAAAGGTGTATGGTTAGCAAATTAGTGAGAGCTAAATGAAATTATATTGTCATATCATTTTGAGTTGTGAAAGTATATCTTACTAGCTATATTAATAAAATAAGTTGAGGATTGTCTATAGTATCATACCACATCTATTCATGATGAAAAAAGTGTTCCGAAAGTCTGATCTAGAATGTTGAAAGTTAGTTTCTCAAGGTAGAGTGTTTTCTCTAGAAATATGGTTATGTTATGTATTCTCTGGGTTAATGTAAGATCATGGGGGTCCAAACTAGGCCTCTAAATGGCGATGAAAATTCAGAAAATCAAAGTTAGGCAACTTGACATAAAAATTTGAATAGGTTATTAACATAATTTGAAAAATATGTAAGAAAAAAAGTTGTAGCAAATTGAATGTAGTTTCTAGGTTACTAGTCCTTTTTTGGAAAAAAAGTAAATTTGTTTTGAGAAAATTTGAAATTTCAATGCAGTGGTACTAAATTTTCAAGAAAAAGATAAGAAGCAGGTGTATGTTTGACCACCCTAAGTAGAAGAAAAAAAAAATCTGAATTTTTCAATATAAGTAGAGGACACATTCCTAGATGTGCCAGATTTTTTTTTGTATTTTTTTTCCATGTAAATAATTAGTTATGATTTTTTTATTAGGACTTTTTAGATTTATTAAAACGTCTGTGTCTGAACACCATAACTTAGTCAAAAATTTATGAAATTTAATTTTTTTTATCCTATAGTATGTAAAACATAGAATGTGGTGCATCTTGTAGATTCAAAAAATGTTAAGTAGTTTGAAAGTTATAGAAGTTTTTCAATCAACCTAACAATTAGGACTTTAGATGTAATGTAGGTAGAAAATAAATAATAATTATTTATTAAATTCAAAATAAGTAAAAAGTTATATTGGTGGAAAGCTGACAATTTTTTCTATAAACCCTTTTTGTGTGATTAAATTCGGATAAAAAAAGTCATTAGCCACAAAGGTGAACTTCATAAAACTAAGCAAAATTTCAAAACACATTTTTTGCGTTGACTTTCTAGGTCAAACAATCCTGAACCAAATCCTGAGCCAATATTTGTTTTGGTTTGGTAATACCAAACCAAAACAAATATTTGTTACTTGTATTATGTATAATACATAATATTATTAGATATCATATATAATATGTATTATGTATTATATATTATATTAAATTATACATTATTATATTATATATTATATGTTATATTGTATACTATATAGTACATATATTTTGTATAGTATATTATATATTATATTGAATACATAGTATATATTATATATTTATTGATGTGCATCCAATTCAAAAGAGAGAGAGAGAGGGAGAGGGAGAGAAGGAGGGAGATACTTGAGATGGAGAGAGAGAAAGAGACTTAAAAGGGTGAGAGGGAGGGAGGGAGACCAAGAGAGAGAGACTTGAGAGTGAGAGAGGGGGGCCTAAGAGTGAGAGGGAGAGAGAGAGAGAGAAATACCTAAGAGGGAGAGAGAGAGAGAGAGAGAGAGAGAGACCTGAGAGGGAGAGGGAGAGAGTTGAGAGGGGGAACGAGAGGAAAAGAGGGATAGAGAGAGACTTGAGAGGGAGAGAGTGAAAGATAGAGAGACTCAAGAGGGAGAGATCTAGAGAGAGAGACTTGAGAAGGAGAGAGCGACTTGAGAGGGAGAGAGGGAGGGAGAGAGGGAGAGAGACTTGAGAGAGAGAGACCTGAGAGGGAGGGAGAGAGAGATACTCGAGAGGGGGAGAGGGAGAGAGACTTGAGAGGGAGGGAGGGAGAGACTTGAGAGTGAGAGAGGGAGGGAGAGAGAGAGACTTGAGAGGGAGAGAGGGAGGGAGAGAGGAAGCTATGAGAGACTTGTGAGAGAGAGAGACCTGAGAGTGAGAGGGAGAGATAGATAGTGAGTTGAGATGGAGAGAGAGAGAGAGAGAGATGCCTGAGAGAGGGAGAGAGAGAGTTGATAGGAAGAGTGTTTTCCCATGTTGGTACCCTCTAGAATAAGAAGTTATACAACCATCAAACAAAACCATTACAACTCAATTCAACATTCATTCTGTTAAAACCTTCAAGCTCAATAACATGCCATTAGATCATTCATGTAAAAGGTATAAAATCATCATGAATAAGAATCATTATCTTTCAATCATGATACATAAACAAGAAAATTATGTACACCAAAGGGGTTTGATGCAATTTTCAAACAAAATCATTAGAAGACATCAAGATACATGTTCATTAGATTGTTCATGTGAAATATATACAATAATTATGATCAACAAATAAGACATCAATCAACCATGATGCATGAATAAACATTATATATGCACACTATATATGAACAAACACTAAATTAATAGATTATTTAATATTTATTACTAAATTTTTGTCTCGTCATTATACTATTATATCCATAAATTCAACATTAAAAGTATCCATGGATCTAACTAAATTCTTTATAAAATATCCATCCAAGATCAATTTTTTTATTAAAAAAAAAATCATTGTCTTAATAATTTTTTGTGGCTCTCAGTTGCATCTCTTCATTTCTTTGTGTTTTCCTCTTTAGATTGGGACTTCCTCCTTTCCTCTAGCCATCGTTGATGCTCATCTAAGTCCACTTCCATGGACCTAACCGCATCAACAATAGTTTATATTTTTGATGCAAAATGCCTCAATAATGGGTGGACACATTCTTCATTTTGAATAGTGTTAACTTGATCCTAAATGGTTCTAACATTCACATTGACTTGTTCTCAAAAGTGAGCACCATCAGATGCAGGTGGTGGAGGTGGGGGGTTACAAGGGTGAGTGGGTGGAGCTGGAGCCAGAGGGTGTGGATCCATGATTTAGATATAAGTGAACTTGCATTAAATTTGTAATCTCAAAATGTAAGATGCATGTTTAAAAATCCCCTTAAACCATTCAATATAAATGACTTAATTGAATACAAATGAAAAAATGTGTAAAGCTCATTTTATCTCTAAGGTATGTAAATGAAAAACAAATAATTGTTAAAGTGATGTGAAATCTCATTTTTAAAATACATTAAATTTTTACCTCACTACAATGTGGAAGTGTTAAGCTCCAAATTGATTCAACAAAGGTGGAAGTGTTAAGCTCCAAATTGCCAATACTCAATGAATCTGTATACATAGTTATTAATGGTTAAACAAAACTTGTCCTTGCAGCCATAGGGAAATGGAAAAATTTAATGGGTAATAATCAATGGGTTGTGTAGGAGGCTATCATACAATATGATACAATATGATAGCTTCCTGTACAACCCATTGATTATTACCCATTAACATCACCCATTTCCCTATGGTTGCAAGGACAAGTTTTTTCTAGTCAGTACTAACAATGTATCTATATTCACCAAGTATTGGAAATTTAGAGCACTTCCAACAAGGATCCTTTCTATTTTGAGAGCTGAGGAGAGTCAAAACAATTAAAAAATTAACAAACAAATTGTTTAGCAAAGAAATATTAACTTAAGAATAAGAAACAAAGCAAGAATTTAAGAAACATGAGAATAAGTGATAAAGAAGGAAAAATAGACAAGAATGTAAAACCATTTTAAAAAATGTAGAAAGGGGGTAATGAAGGTTCAATTTCATGTTTTTTTTCTCGTAATGAAGGTTCAATTTTTTTGCTTGATATTTTTTTTGTTTTCCACTAACGAAGGTTTCAAATTTTTTTGTAAGTTTAGATAGAAATGAAAAAAAATCAATAAAACTACAAAGAATGCAAAAAAATAAAAAAATCACTAACTAGCCAAAAAAAAAGAAAAAAATGCAAATAACACATACCTGCAACTCATTGGAGGAAAAGAAGGTCGTGAAAATGAGGCAGGTTCAGGTTATAAAGTCCTCAAGGAAACGGATATCCATTATAAACGAATATTTGTTTTGTAGCATTATATTATATTCCCATGAGGCTTGAAATTAAATAAAATCAATAATGGATATCCATTTATTACACAATAAATTTATTGTATATAAATACACAATAGTATATTTCACATATACTATATATTATATAATATATATTAAATATTATATTATATATTATATATTTATATTATTTATTACACATCATATGTTATATATTATATATATTATATAATATATTTCATATATACTATATATTGTATAATATATATTAAATATTAAATATATTATATAAAATATATACTATAATATATATTATTTATATTCTAGATATATTGTATATATATTAAATATATTATAGTATATTTATATATAATAAATTTATTATAGAGCAAACGGATATCTGTCAATAACATAGTCTCCCTTTGAATTCTTCATCTCCCTTTCAGATCTTTAATATATATTTAATCATTATATAATAAAGAGATGGAGAGAGAGAAAGAACTGAAAGGGAGAGAGGGAGAGAGAGAGAGAGAGTGTGTGTTGAGAGGAAGAGAGGGAGAGTGAGGGAGAGAGGGAGGGAGAGGGGGAGTGGGAGACAAAGAGAGAGAGGGAGAGTGTGTGAGAGAGAGAGAGGGAGGAGAGGGGAGAGAGAGAGATGGAGGTGGGAGGAGAGAGAGTGGGAGGGAGAGGAGACTAAGAGGTGGAAGTGAGAGAGGGAGTGAGGGAGAGAGAGAGAGAGAGGGAGGGAGAGGGAGAGGGAGAGAGGGGAGAGGTGGAGAGAGGGGGCAAGGGATGAAGAATGGGGAGAGGGAAGAGGAGATTGTGAGAGGAGAGTAGGAGAGAGAGTGGGTTTAGAGTTTATGGTTTAGGGAGAGAGGGAGAGAGGGAAATACCTGAGAGTAAGAGAGAGTGGGAGAAAGGGAGAGTGGGAGAGAGGGAGGGGGGGGAGAGAGGGGGGGCAAGGGATGGAGAATGGGAGAGAGGGAGAGAGGAGGTGTGAGAGAGAGTGGGAGAGAAGTGGGTTTAGAGAGTTTATGGTTTAGGAGAGAGGAGAAATACAAGAGGAAATACAAAAAGAGAGTGGGAGAAAGGAGAGTGGGGGAGAGGAGGGGAGAAATACTTGAGAGGAAGAGAAGGAGAGAGGGACAGTAAGAGAGAGTGGGAGAGTGAGAGAGGAAAAGACCTAACAGGGAGAGTGGGAGAGTTTTATGTTATACTTTTTAGAAACGGAACTTGGGAAATCAATCCACCTCAACCTATTGATATGTGGCAAATGATCATGCTATACTATACACTCTTCATGTATCCTTGCTGGGGGGTCTAGGG
Organism: Sequoia sempervirens; assembly: GCA_007258455.2. Lineage (NCBI taxonomy): Eukaryota > Viridiplantae > Streptophyta > Pinopsida > Cupressales > Cupressaceae > Sequoia > Sequoia sempervirens. The sequence continues at coordinate 576,307,443 of VDFB02105785.1, forward strand.
GTGGCAGCCCCTGAGAAAAAAAAATCCCATTTTTTCCGCGTCGTCACCAAAAAAGGAAAAAACTGACTTTGCAAAACCCTAATTCTGGAAGCTTCTAAAAAGCTTGTTATAAGTAGTTTGGATGGGGGTTGCAATAGGAAATTATTAGAGAGTTTTTAATATGTTTTACACTAGATAATAAAATTATTGGATGGATGCAGTTTTTTAGATGTAGCCCGGATTGGGTGAACCATGTTAAATTATTTAGGTTGTCTTGTTTTTGCTATAATTTTATGTGTGTTTTATTTCTCTATTTTATCAATCAAATATGCATTTAATTGTTAGATACCTACCTTATAACCCTAGCAAGTAGTATCAGAGTAGGTTGTGTTTGATTATCGTCTATAGGAAGGTCTCATGGTTGAGTGGGAGTCTCACAGTTAAGTGGGAGCAATGGCAGATGAGGTTAAATTGAAGGTAGATAAATTCAATGGGAAGAACTATAAGTTATGGAAGATACAGTTGGAGGATTATCTCTATCAAAAGGATTTATGGAGGCTATTGGAAGGAATAGCCAAGAAATCAGAAACAATGAGTGATGAGGATTGGAATCCTTTGGAAAGAAAGGCACTGGGAGCCATTCATTTATGCTTGGCACAATCAGTGGCATTCAATATTACAACAATAAAGACAACTCAAGATTTGATGGAAACCTTGGTGAAGTTATATGAAAATCCTTCTACTTTGAATAAGGTATTTCTTATGAAGCGTTTATTTAATATGAAAATGGTAGAAGGTGGGTCAGTTGTTGATCATTTAAATGGGTTTCATACGATTATTAGTCAATTAACTTCTATAAATGTGAACTTTGATAAAGAAGTTAGGTCTCTTTTGATTCTATGTTCTTTTCCTGAAAGCTGGAATAGCTTGGTAATGACTATTAGCAATTTTGTTTCTAGTTCAAATACATTGAAATTTGATGATGTTGTTGGTGTTATTTTGAGCGAGGAAATTTGTAGGAAAAGCTCAGGTGGAACATCCACATCAGGTAGTATTTTGAATGTAGAAAGCAAGGGCGGAACAAAGGAGAGAGTAAACAATTTTGGAAATCATGGGAAGTCATGAGGAAAATCAAAGGACAAAAGGTCCCAATCTAGAGACGAGAGATTGTTGGTACTGTGGTAAGCCGGGTCATTTAAAGAAAGATTGTTGGTCTCAGAAAAATAAAGGAGACAAAAAGGAAGCAATAAAGAGGAAAATGTGCTAAGTAATAAATATGATGAGGATGCTTTGATTCTTTCCCTTGATAATGTTGATGATTCTTGGGTGTTAGATTTAGGGTCTTCATTTCATGCTATGCCCCATAGAAGTTATTTTCTTGATTATGTCCAAGGGGATTTTGTGCTAAATTATTTGGGAGATAATGAACCCTATCAAATTGTTGGAAAGGGAAGAATCAAGATTAAGTTGTAGAATAGGAATCATTGGCTACTACATAAGGTAAGGAACATTCCAAAGTTGAAAATAAATTTAATTTTAGTAGGGAAACTAGATGATGAGGGTTGTGTTGTTACATTTAGCACAAAAATTGGAAGGTTACAAAATGTGCCTTAGTGGTAGAAAAAGGTGTGAAATTAGGCACCTTATATCTTTGTACATGTCATATTAATCCTTCTAATTTAGCTATTACAAATAAAAATCAATGTTCAGGAATAGTTGCAGTTCAGCAGGTAGAAAATCAGACAATTGTTATAGATTTTGAATTAGCATTGTGGCATAATAGACTTGGGCATATGAGTGCAAAAGGTATGAAAGTATTTCATTCAAAGATTGTTTTACCAGGTTTGAAATGTGTCAATATCAATTTTTGTGAAAGTTGTGTGTATGGAAAACAAAAGAGAGTTAGTTTTCTCAAGGACAGGAAGCAAAAGAAAGATGAGAAATTGGAGCTTGTGCATACGGATGTATGGGGACCAACTCAAGTATCTTCTCTCGGTGGATCTCGGTACTATGTCACTTTTATTGATGATGCAACAAGGAAGGTATTGATTTATTTCCTTAGGTAGAAATCTGATGTATTTAAAAATTTTAAGAAATAGAGAAGCTTGGTTGAGAATGAGATAGGTAAAAAGTTTAAATGTCTCAGATCTGATAATGATGGTGAGTATTGCAACAAAGAGCTTGACCTGTCCATCCTCCAACACTGACCAAATGAAATGATATCTCAAAGTTGTATGTGTTTGGTTTTAGAATGCAAGGTAGAATTCTTTACAAGATGTATAACACTCTGGCTATTGGTAAATAAGTAATTTTAAGCTTGTTGTTTTCCCAACTCTTCCATGAAAAGTTGTAACCATACCATTTCCTTTGCCACCTCTGTTGCAGCAACATACTCTTCCTTCATGGTCGATAAAGCAACCACCTTTTGCAATTGAGAAATCCAACTCACTATTGTCCCACCAACTATAAATACATAATCTGTGGTACTCCGCCCGGTATCTACATCCCCTACCAAATCTAAGTCAACATAGCCTTTTAAATTAGTATTAGAGCCCCCAAAACATAAAAATTTATTGTATGTACCTCTTAGATACCTAAGAATCCATTTTACCGCATTCCAATGCTCAACTCTAGGATGACTCATATACTTGTTAACAACTCCTACAACATGTGCAATATCTAGTCTTGTGCATATCATGGCATACATTAAATTTCCTACAGCTGAAGCATATGGTACCTTGGACATTTTTTCTTCCTCCTCTTGTGTTTGTGGAAACATATCCTTAGTCGATTTGACATGATTAGGCAAAGGTGTGCTGACAACTTTTGCATTCTCCATATAAAATCTTTGCAACACCTTTTCAACATAATCGGCCTAAGATAAAAAAAATTATATTTTTCCTATCTCTTGTAATCTTCATACCAAGGATTTGTTTTGCTGCCCCCAAATCCTCCATAGCAAATGAATTTGCTAACTGCTTTTTTAACTCCTTTATGTGATCCATGTTAGACCCCGCTACAAGAATATCATCCACATATAAACATAAAATAATGTAGCTATCATCATCAAACCTCTTAAAATAAACACAATGGTATGAATTACATCGATTGTAGCCATGCTCAGCCATAAAGCTATCAAATTTAATATACCATTGTCGAGGTGCTTGCTTCAAGCCATATAAAATTTTCTTCAATATGCACACCAATTTCTCTTGAACTTTGGCCTCAAATGTTTGTGGTTGTTCCATGTATATCTCCTCTTCCAAATCACCATGGAGAAAGGTTGTTTTAACATCAATTTTTTTCTAAATACAAATCTTCAGCAACCACAATACTTAAAACAATGCGTATAGAAGTCATTTTAACAACTAGAAAAAAATCTCATCAAAATCAATTCCTTTTTATTGTAAAAATCCCTTTACAACTAACATGGCTTAAAATCTCTTCTTACCTCCATCCTCCTCTTTCAACCTATAAACCCATTCATTTGGTAAATCTTTTTTTCCTACAGGCAACTTGCATAGCTCCCAAGTTTGATTTTTTAACAAGGAGTCAATTTCTTCTTCCATTCCATGCTCCCACTGAACCTTGGTATCCACCTGCATAGCTTCATCATAACATTCTGGTTCACTAGCATCAATCAATAAAATATAATACAAGGAGGGAGAAAATATTTCTAGAGGTCTACTTATCCTTGAAGATCATCTAACATTCACTGGAGTTGGTGGTATTTGTTTTTGATGTTGTTACGGAGCATGAGGAACCACTGGAACATCGTTGTTTGGTGTATCATCCAACACTACATAATCATTTTCTTTCTTCTCATGTTGTTGTAACCGATCTTTGTACAACACTTTCTCATTGAATATGACATCCTTGGTTCTCACAATTTTTTGATTTCAAAATCCCAAAGCCTATAACCAAATTCATCAATGCCATATCCAAAAAATATACATTTCTTTGATTTTTCATCAAGCTTGGTTCTGTTTTTAGAATCTACATGTGCAAATGCTTCACAACCGAAGGTCTTGAGAAAAGAATAACTCACCCTCTTACCTATCCATGCTTCCTCTAGAATACCACAACCCAAAGGATTAGAGGGACCTCTATTGATTAAATAAACAACAGTGTTTACAACCTCTTCCCACATGTTTAAAGGAAGCCCAACATGCAATCTCATAGTCCATGCATCCTCCATTATTGTTCTATTCATGCGCTTAGCCACTCCATTTTATTGTGGAGTCCTTGGAACCATTTTCTACCTACGAATACCATTAGAGGAACAATAGTCTTCAAACTCTTTGCTACAATAATCACCACCATTATCATATATGAGGCATTTTAACGTTTTTCCTATCTCATTCTCAACCAAGCTTCTCCATTTCTTAAAAGTTTCAAATACATCATATTTCTACCTAAGGAAATAAATCCATACCTTGTTGCATCATCAATAAAAGTGACATAGTACCAAGAGCCACCAAGATATAAGGTACCTAATTTCACACCTTTTGCTACCACTAAGGCACCTTTTTTAACCTTCCAGTTTTTACCACTAAATGTAACACAACCCTCATCATCTAGTTTCCCTACTAAAATTAAATTTCTTTTCAACTTTGGAATGTTCCTTACCTTATGTAGTAGTCAATGATTCCCATTCTACAACTTAATCTTGATTCTTCCCTTTCCAACAATCTGATAGGGTTCATTATCTCCCAAATAATCCAGCCCAAAATCTCCTTTGACATAATCAAGAAAATAAATTCTATGGGGTGTAACATGAAATGAAGCCCCTAAATCTAACACCCAAGAATCATCAGCATTATCAAGGGAAAGAATCAAAGCATCCTCATCAGATTTATTACTTACCACATTTTCCTCTTTATTTCCTTCCTTTTTGTCTCCTTTATATTTTCGAGACCAACAATCTTTCTTTAAATGACTCAGCTTATCACAGTACCAACAATCCCTCTTGTCTCTAGATTGGTACCTTTTTTCCTTTGATTTTCCCTATAACTTCCCATGACTTCTAGAATTGTTTTCTCTCTCCTTTTTTCTGCCCCTGCTTTCTGCATTCAAAAAATTTCTTGATGTGGATGTTCCACCTGAGTTTTTCCTATGAATTTCCTCACTCAAAATAACACTAACAACATCATCAAATTTTAATGTATTTGAACTAGAAAAAAAATTGCTAACAACCATTACCAAGCTATTCTAGCTTTCAGGAAAAGAACACAAAATCAAAAGAGCCCTAACTTCTTCATCAAAGGTTACATTTATAGAATTTAATTGACTGGTAACCATATTAAACTCATTTAAATGATGAGCAACTGATCCGCCTTCTACCATTTTCATATTAAATAAACGCTTCATAGGATATACCTTATTTGAAGAGAAAGGATTTTCGTATAACTTTTCTAGGGTTTCCATCAACTCTTGAGTTGTCTTTTCTATTGTAATAGTGAATGCCACCAATTGTACCAGGCATAAACGAATGGATCCTAGTGCCTTTCTGTCCAGAAGATTTCAATCCTCATCACTCATTATTGTCAGTTTCTTGGTTGTTCCTTCAAATGACCTCCATAAATCCCTCTAATAGAGATAATCATCCATCTACATCTTGCATAACTGATAGTTCTACCCATTTTATTTGTCTACCTTTAATTTAACCTCGTCTGCCATTGCTCCCACTTAACTGTGAGATTCCCACTCAGCTGTGAGACCTTCCTGCATATGATAATCAAACACAACCTACTTTGATACCACTTGTTAGGGTTAGAAGGAAAATATCTAATAGTTAAATACAAATTTGATCAATAAAGCAGAGAAATAAAACACACGAAAAATTATAGTAGAAACAAGACAACACAGAGAATTTAATGTGGTTCATCCAATTCAGGCTACATCCAGAAAACTGCAACCATCCAATGATTTTATTATCTATTGTAAAACATATTACAATCTTGCTAATAATTCCCTACTATAACCCCCATCCAAACCACTTAGAACAATCTTTTTAGAAGCTTGCAGAATTAGGGTTTTACAAAGTTGGTTTTTTCCTTTTTCGGTAACAACAAAGAAAAAAATTGGAATTTTTTTTTCTCATGGGCTGCCACCCCCGAACCCTCGCCCGGGGCTCAAACCAGCCCCAGACCCCAGTGAGGATACATAAAGAGTGTATAATATAGCATGATCAGTCGCCACATACCAACAATCTCCCACTTGGAGATTGATTAGGCTCCACACCAAACACAACCCCCTTCACCTCAATGCCCTCCACCTCTACCCCTTCCACCTCCACCTCCCCCTCCACTCCCTCCATCTCATAACCCCCCACCTCCACCACATGGATCCAACGAGGCCTTCCTACAAGTGTGATCAATGATAATGTTAGATCAATTCAAGATCAAATCAATGCTATTCAGAATGAAGCATTGATTCCACCAAACTTGAGGCATTTTACATTTGTGATGAAAAATGTTATTGATTTTGTTAGGTCCATTGATGTGGACTTAGACATGCATCAATGATGGTGAGAGGAGAGGAAACAATTTTATTCTGGTGGTCTCTCCTACAAACAAAATTTGGACCTTAAAATAACAAAAGCCCATTTTGCACCTTTTTTTGTGACCATGTCACCAACCAACCCATTCCTACAAACAAACCAAGAATATCAATGAGGTGGTGCAAACATCAGCAAATGTCTACCAATTTGTGGGACTAATGATAGATGGTATTTGACCAACCACCACATGCTAATTTGGAGGTCTCTCTATATGTTTTGAGGATTTAATTATATACAGAGTTTGTGTTGGGTCAAAAACTAAACTATTTTGATATCAAATCATTTCAGGGTGTTGGTGGTGGCATGCCACAATAGAGGTTAGGGGCGCCGGTTGATCCCCAATGACCTATGCATGCTCAACCTCTTGTAGATCCTCCTGCTCCTTCCATTCCTACACTGATGCACCATCGTGCGGTGGTATCCTCACTAGGATCTTTGAGTGTGCTCATGGCCAACCTTGACAAGAAGACTTTTGTGATGGCAGCTAGGGCTAGAGAGCAAGATCATGGAGGGGCTTTGTATGGAGCTAGTCCTAGTACCTCTCCACTTATGTTGATGCCTCACGTATGTACCAGTTGTCATAAACTATGTTATGGACCTCATCAAGCTACACCTAGTTCAGGTGCACGTGGAGATTTTCATGATATCAATTCGTACGTTGAGTTTCTTCCTTCTGAGCATTAGCCTACAAAAATTTCAACACAAGTATAAATATACGTGTACATGTTGAATTTATAACAATTTTTTAAGCACATGTGTTTTTAATGAACATATATATCAAAAAAATGAAGACTTATTTAACAATCAAATTGTTTGGTGTAGATGGTGACCACAAGGGCATTTTCTACTCATCAAGTTTATTTTATGTTGACACTAGTGCAAGTCAGAAACCCTTATGGGGTATTTTGATTGATTTTTTAAATATATTAAATAATTTCTTAACTTGGTTTTAATTTGTAATTCAATCTTGAAAATGTGTTTTAAATATTTATGTTGGTTTAGGGGAGTCATCCAACTTCCATGTCAGTTCCACTAGAGGGATCATTGTCAAGTGCTCCTCCATTGTCGAGCATCTTGCATGAGGTGCTCATACATGTATATTGTTTTATTTAAAACTATACTTACAATTTTTTATTTAGAATTCACTATATCAAACGTGCATGTACTTAAATATTATATGTATTAACTTTCAATGTATGTAGGTTGGCACCACCATGAGGATGGGAATTGGGCACCCATTTGATGCACAAGCAATTTAGGAGATAATTGAATCTCAGGTTGTTTAAAAAAAATTCTACATATGTGCAAAATTTGTAGGTACTTTAAATAGAATAAAACACCTAATCCTATACACTTGAATATATATGTTTTAACCTAATTTGTACACATATGCTTTAAATTTGACCTTGTACGACTTTACTGGTGGCACTTTCTATCTTGCTGATGTCACACCACCTCAACCAGGACATGCATAGCAACCTCATATGGTAATTTATAATTTTGATTATATTTTTAAAGTTAATTACAAATTATACATTGTGAATGACTTAAAATAAATTTAAAATTGAATATATATGCTCATGTGTTAAATTCTTTTTCTTTTACAGCATGAGGCAAGTCTTGTAGTAGAGTATGTAGAGACAAGTCCTGTAGTAGAGCATGTTGAGCAGCCTCATCCAGTAATTTAAATATGATTTTATAAATTAAATGAATTAAATCATTTTTAATTGTCTTAAATTTGATTTCAGCTATCTTTCTCTTGTACAGATTGATTTAGAGCATGCAGAGATAGGTCATGTACCAGAGCATGTAGAGGAACCTTGCATGATAATTTAAATATGATAAATTATAAATTAAATATCCATCTTAAATAATTTTTAATCATCTTACATCTGATTTCAACTTTCTTTCTCTTGTACAGAGTGTTTCAAATCATCTAAGTAGTTTGTGTGGAGTGAAGAGGTCTCTTGATTATAGAGACAATATGAGTTAGATTATTTCATGGGTTGTATTTGATGGAATTAATCTATATACATGTGTTTCCTTATTTCATGGACTACATATATGTACATGTTTCAGTATTTCAGTACAATTTCATGGATTATCTAGATCTATATATATGTTTCAATATTTTTATGGAACTAATATATTGTTTCATGGACTTTATTAATTTTAGTATTTTATGGTCTAATATTGTTAGATAGTAATTTACACATGTACATATATGCATTTTAAATTAAAAAAATTAGTTATCGTCATTCAAGATAATATTTTCTTATTAAATTTTAATATTTTTCATACATGTTATAATATGAAATTGATATGACATTAATGTGAAAGTATACAAATGTGAAATTAATATGAAATTGATAGGACATTAATGTGAAATTACACAAATGTGAAATTGATATGAAATTGATAAGACATTCAAATATTTGTGCTTTACAAAAGATTCATAGTCAAGACATTAATAGGACATTAATTTGAAATTGTACAAATGTGAAATAATAAGATGTCTTAAGGGTATCAAAGAATTCAAGCGTCCTAATTTAGGTTTCCTTAAGGGGGCCAAAGAATTCAAAGTACATGTCTCATGTTCAATCACAATTGATATAATTAAGTATTAAATTTAGGATGACTCATCATAAAAATTGATATAATTAAGTATTAATTTAGGATATGTCCTAATAGGATGCTAAGGGGATCAAAAAAGTTCTCAAAATTTGCTTAAGGGTATCAAAGTCTTCAAAGTACATGTCTCATTTTTAATCACAATTGATATAATTAAGTGCTATAATTTAGGATGACTCATCATAACAATCACAAAAATACAAAAATAGTGTTAATGTTAATATAATTTATGTGGTAATAGGATGTCTTAATGGGATCAAAGAAGTTCTCAAAATTTTCTTAAGGGGAACAAAGACTTCAAAGTACACGTCTCATGTTTAATCACAATTGATATAATTAAGTACTAGAATTTGGGATGACTCATCATAACAATCACAAAAATTATACAAAAATGGTGTTAATGTTAATATAATTTATGTCTTAATAGGATGTCTTAAGGGATCCTAATAGGTTGTCTTAAGGGGATCAAAGAATTCAAAGTGCATGTCTCATGTTCAATCACAATTGATATAATTAAGTATTAGAATTTAGGATGACTCGTCATAACAATTGATATAATTAAGTATTAATTTAGGATATGTCCTAATATGATGTCTTAAGGGGATCAAAGAAGTTCTCAAATTTTTCTTAAGGGGATCAAAGAATTCAAAGTACATGTCTCATGTTTAATCACAATTGATATAATTAAGTATTTGAATTAATGACTCATCATAACAATCACATACTATACAAAAATAGTGTCAATGTTAATTTAATTTATATCGTAATAGGATGTCTTAAGGGGTCCTAATAGGATGTCTTAAGGGGATCAAACAAGTTCTCAAAATTTGCTGAAGTTGCCCAAGGCAACCAAATTTAACAATATTATGCATTCAATATTTAGTGATTATACATTCAACTTTTAAGTTTTAAAGTAGGAAAACATTCACATTTAACGAAAAAAATATATAGAATATTGATTTTGATATATAAAAGTGTACAGTATAATTATCTATGTACATATACAATTTTTTACAAAATGTGTAATTGTGTAATTGTGTATGTACATATATGCCAACTCAAAACAATTTTTATAAAATGTGGCTATGCCATCTCAAGAAAATCTAAAACTTGTGGGGAATCATCAAAATAACAGGTTTGCATACAACTTGATATCAAAATTATTTAAGCAATATCAATATAACATCAAAACATGTATTTTAATTTATGTATGTATGTATGTATGTATGTATGTATGTATGTATGTATGTATATATATATGTATGTATATATATACATACACATACACATATATATATATACATATATATACATATATACATATATACATACATACATATACATATATATATCTACATATACATATATATCTATATATATACATCTATATACATGTATGTATATATATGTATATATATATATAGACACACACACACACACACAAGTACTTGTATTTACAAGTATTCCACACATGTGTGTAGGTTGAATATGCATCCTCTTCTTTTTTTTTAAAAGTATGTGATCAATGTGATGATGGCTTAAGGATACAAAAAAAGATAATAAATCAATTTTAACTGTTAACACAAGAAAATCAATATATGATCATAACACGTATTTAAACATATAAAACTAAAACTATACTTACCTGTATTTACCAAGTATTCCATGTTGTCTAGGTTGAATTTGCATGAACTTTCTTTTTTTCTCGAAGTGTGTGATGAATTTGTGATGATGGCTTAAAGATACAAAAGGACAATAAATCAATTTTAACTATTAGCATACAAAAAATATCAAAACATGTATTTAAATATATAAAACTAAAACTATATTTATCTATATTTACTTATTCCATTGTACCATCTGCATCCTCTCTTTTTTGCAATGCATCTATGATTGTCTCATGCTCTTCCATAGAAATTGTACATAGCTCTTTATTTCTAGGTCTTCCATGATACCTCACCAATTTTATATTTTCTGCCACCACCAAATGTGAGTAGGGTATAATCTTATTTTATGTTTCATAATATTCAAAGGTAGGCAAACCATTCTTCCTTATTAGCTATTTTTGTATCCAAGTGTCAACAATCACCACTAAACCTGTTGGATAATGATAGTGATCATCATCTTCTTGAGGTGCTATTAACTTATGTTTAGTCTCCACACAATGAGCCAGCCTCTCTCTCTCCCCTTCCCTCTCTACTCTCCATCTCACCATTTTCCCTCTACTTCTCCCTCTCTATCTTTCCTTCCCTATATACTTATCTCTATCTCTCTCTCCATCTCTACCTCTCCCTCCATCCTTCCATCTCTATTCTCTATCACACTATTCTCCCTCTCTCTACTTCTCCTTCTCTATCTTTCCTTCACTATATACTTCTCTCTATATCTCCCTCCATCTCCAACTCTCCCACCCTCCTTCCCTCTCTCTCCCTCTCTCACAATCTCCCCACCTTCCACATCTCTCTCTCTCTCTCTCTCTCTCTCTCTCTCTCTCTCTCTCTCTCTCTCTCTCTCTCTCTCTCTCTCTCTCTCTCTCTCTCTCTCTCTCTCTCTCTCCCTACCTCCTCTCTCTCTTTATCTCACCTATCTCTTTCCCTCCATATTATTGATCTAAATGGAGAAATTTCATAACTAGTCATTAGTGAGGACCTATTCACATGATAAGTTTACTTAGGAGTTAATGGGGCCATGTATCATTATTTACTTTTAGTCATTTAGGAATTTAATAGTTATCTCGTGCATTTAATGTTTGTATCAAGGGTAGTTATCACCCCTTATCACACCTTGCCTATATAGACAAGGTGCTTGTACATTGTAAATTATCTCAAATATTCTAGCTATCAATCAATAGATCATAATTTGATCAATATCATTTCTCAATCTTCATGCAAGATCATGTTGCAACACTTTCTTGTGGATGGTATCTTTCTTGGTTGATCCAATGAATATTGCAACTTTATTTGGGTTCATTAACATTTGCAACATGATATCAGAGCCTAGCCCTTGAAAATTCTATCTTATATCAAAGAGTTGATAGTTTTCTTTAGGAGAGAATGCATTGAAAGTTATTGAGGGTTTGCAACATGAGCTAGTTATCGTCATCTAGGAGGTAGCTAATTTCAAGAGCATAGTCAGATCTGACCTTTCCATTGCATTTAGAAGGCCAAAAAAACCCTAAAACACTTGTCAAATCATTGAAATTCAATAATAGGGACTTGGTGAACTCAAAGTTCACATTAGTTGCCAATTCCCAAATGAGTGTTGAGAAAGCCACAAGGATCAATCTGATACCCAACACTTTGAAAGAAGGAGAAAATATTTTTATGGAGTTTGAAACTCAATGCAAAATGCTTGGCATAGCTAAGAGAATTTGGGAAGAGGGAAAATAGGTTTGGCAAGCCCATGTTGAGAGGCTCAAAGAGTTAGCCTCCTCTTATTTACAGTATTGCTACTTTTTTGACAAGTGAATTCTTCTATTGGCATGGGAGATGATAAAAAACTAAAGGTGCATGGTGGAGCCTATGTCAAAGATCTAGTGGTGTAGAATAGAGAATTGAGCACTAAATTCATATGGTAATGTATAAAAATATAGAAGCACCAATCCCACATGGGTAGCAGAGTTAGCTTGGGTCGTGGGTTTTCTTCCCATTGGTTTTAGGTTCAACTCACACTCTTGGGCTTAACTAGTGGACCAGCTTGTGGGTTGTCATGCCCACCTATAGGGGACTAGTCTTGCCTCAACTCACCCCTTCCTGACCCCAACTTGGAAATAAGTAAGAACAAGGTAAGGTAGGTTGGGCGCTAGGCTAGGTCATAGGGATACCCATGTCACAACAATATATATATATATATAGAAGCACCATGGTACAAGGTGCTCAAAGCCAAGCATCTAGACTCCCAAGTAGAGGACAAAATTCTCACATTTGCCAACCCACAAAAAGGTTCTATAATCTAGAACCTCATCCTAAGTTGTAGATTAATCATAACTAAACATTTGACCTAGATTGTGAAGGAGGGTAGTTGTGCCTCCTTCTGGCATAATTCCTAGAATGAGTATGAGCCTTTAGATAAGTCGCATGAAATGGAAGCATCAATTTGGATAACAAGTGCTCTATATGGGGAGCACCTTTGTTCCTACTACCATCTAGGGTCCTTATTGTAAGGAAGCTATGGTAGCAAAACAACTTCATAAAATAATATTGAGAGGAGGATA
>VDFB02105785.1:576320927-576339183 GCA_007258455.2 Sequoia sempervirens
TTCATCAGAAAACAACTCTCACATTAAATCTCTATAATGATCCTCAAATTAAAGGTGAAATGGCAGTTCCCTCAATTATATTTTTGTTTTGTTTGTAAGTTTTCTTTACCAGAGAGAAGGCCGCCCTGTTTCAAATTTTCAGGTCCTCTTAACTGTTAAGTTTAAGGGAACTGTTATTCTGTATGTGAGGCATTCCCTCTTATTTATTTGTCTTGATTTTGGGCGGGCTGTCCCAGGGTTATCATATAAATTCAATCATTTGTTTGCTCCAGAGTAGTTTGTTGGTTGCTTCTGTCATCTGAACTGTTTCTGTTCAGAAATGATGCAGGGATGAAAGTTCTAGTCTAAGTTATGCAATGGTGGATGATTATATGCACTCTCATTTATGGTAATGTTTCTGGAAAGTCTCAGTTTTATGTGGGGTTGGAGAAATGTATTGGAAATTTGAAGGGGCTTTGGTTCCATGGTGAGGTGTCAGTTGTTGGTGTGCAGTGTGTGGGGGGTTGGTTTGAAAACAGCTCTCGCATTGAATGTGTACAATGATCAAAATGGTGGTTCTCTCAATTTTTTATTTTTATCTTTAAGTTGTCTTTACCAGAGAGGACACATGGTGAGGTGTCAGTTGTTGGTGTGCAGTGTATGGGGGGTTGGTTTGAAAACAGCTCTCGCATTGAATGTGTACAATGATCAAAATGGTGGTTCTCTCAATTTTTTATTTTTATCTTTAAGTTGTCTTTACCAGAGAGGACACACTGTTTCAAATTTTTAGGTCCTCACAACAGTCAAGATTAAGGGGGCTATTCCTCTGTATTTTTGGTATTCCCTCGTATTTGTTTTTCTTGGTTATGGGTGGCTTAATTTGTTTGCCTTGTTTATGGGTGGCCTATCCCATGGATATTATATAAATTCAACCATTTATCTGCTCCAGAGTTGTTTGTTGGTTGATTTTATTGTCTGAACTGGTTTCGTCTAGAAATCATGCAGAGGTGAATACTCTAGTGTGAGTTCTGAAATGGTGGATGATGCAATGTACTCTCATGATGACAATGTTTCTGGAAAGTCTCAGTTTTTTGTTTGGTTGGAGAAATGTATTGGAGATTTGAAGGGGCTTTTGTTCCGTAGGAAGGTGTTGGTAGTTGGTGTGCATTGTATGGGAGTTGATGGGAAGACTACTCTCACATTGGCTCAATGCAATGATCCAAATTAAAGGTGATACCCCTGTAAATTCTGTTGATGTTTTTCTCAATGTTTTAAGCCTTTATTAAAAAAGCCATTCTATTTTAAATTTCTGGGTTTTCCTCTCATGACAAGATTTTAGGTATGTGTATAAAAAGAGTTAAGCTAGCACATACAAACTGTATTCTTCTGGTATTTTGTGGTTGATTGGAACTGCTATTTTTAATGGTTGTTCTTTTAAAAAATCAGTTTTGATTTCTGTACGAACAGGATGGGAGGTCTCCTCCTATAATACCAATATAATTGACAATGTTATTTTTCCTCAAGAGGCATCAACTCAATTTTTGTTTGATATTTCTTGATTTACCTTCTATAAGCAATGCCACTTCTTGCCTGTCATCAACTCCATTAGGCTGAAATGGGGTTCCTTTCCTTGCATCTTGATTCCATGAAAATTATTAGCTATCAAGAACTATTCTTAGACATTAAACAGTTCAACATTCAACAGTAAATTTTTGCCAATAAGAATAAGATAATATTATGACGAGGAATCAAATTGCCATTGACTATTTGACCATTAAACCCTTTGGTGTTTTAAGCAGAGTAGCCATAACTATACTGTATGCCATAATGGTTCGTAGTTGCCCTAATCCTCTAAAGTATCTTCATGTAGAAGACACCTCTTGAAAACACACTGAAGAAGACTTTGCTTTCGAGCATCTCCAAAATATATGCACTTCTTTGCCGCATTGCATACATTTATAATCTGTCATGGGCATCACTATGCTACTCTGTGATACTCTGTATTCTCCAAGATAACTGCAGCAAAATATAAATATATGTACTTCTTTGCCACATTACATACATTTATAATCTGTCACGGGTTATTTAGTATTGAAATTTTTGCAAGTAAAATAATAATAAGTATTTTAAGTATTTTAAAAACTTAATGTAAACTTATCCATTTCTTATGTAAAATCTCTTAAAATCTCAGTTATTTTCACATTTCTGTTTCTTGTTTCTCATAACATAGCTCCTTAGACAATATAGCTAAGGAGTGTTTCTCAGAGGTAAAGTTATTTCCAGATGACAGAAAAATATTTGTTGATGTACTATTGGACATTTGGGTTTATGTTCAAAAGCTACAAAGGCGTGATGCTTTTGCTCTCTTATCAGAACTTGCAAGCAGAACTAGTGATTAAAAGTAATTGTCTTTCCTTATATATATTGAATCTACTGGTATCATGTTTTTCAACACTGAGCTGACATGCTTGCACTGAATAGGGGAAGTACAACAATGCCATATGGAAATGCTCAGGAGTTATGCTTTTCTCAGCTTGATGTAATGCAAGATTTGAGAAAGACAATGTAGTCTACAGCAAGAGGTTGGTCATAACATGTAGGAGTGTAGTTTGCTAGATGCAGGGGACTCACTTAATGATATTGCATTTGACATTGAAATTCTCTCCATTCTCACCAATGAGGTATTCATAAACTCTTACACATGCAATTTGATCCAAAACAATTGTTTTTTTGAATTACTAACCATTATTTTTAATGTTCACCTTTGATGTCAAGTTGTAGAATAGAATTGAATTTCAAACATGTTTTTTGCATATTATTCTAGGTTTACATCACTGCTCTAAGAAAACTCAACAGCCTGTTGTAAGGCTTGGATATTCTAATCACTTGTTCAGTGGGTACACTCAACAACCCATGTAAACTATTCAGAATATGCAGATTTTGTGGATGCTCTAAATGTCCTACGCCCTGATAAGTAATGATATGCAATGATGCTGTTTTCAATTCTCAACTTTTTCATGGTGTAATATTAACCACCCTTCTTGTCTGCATCACAAATACAAGCACTCTTTTCCCTTTACACATGTTTTCAGTATGATGAGAATATGACCTATATAACTAGTCGTCATAACTATGCAAAATGTTCTAATTGGATTTCCTCTGTGATTTATACATGCAGAACCTATGGAGGAAAATCATTGGCATGATATTCAGAAAGTCAAGAGGAAAGTTGAAAGAAAATAAGACAACCTCAACTCAACTCCTTCAATTTCTTGAGTTGTCCTATTTCCGTTGAGAATCATATGAAGTTTTCATATCATATGCAGAAATTTTTTGATGGTTTACATCACTGCTCTGAGAAAATTTCAGTATGCAATGGCTTGACAGAACTTCCAAAGGAAATAGGACAACTCAAGAAATTGAGGGAGTGATCTGAGAGAGAGTTCTGAATTGACGAGGCTACCTACAACAGTTTGTGAACTAAGTTCCCTGAAGCTTGTTGTAAGATGAGAAGATTGGGAAGCAGTGGTTGTTGGCCAAGAGCATTTCTATTCCAGATCTTAGAATTGAAATTATGGAAAGACACTTTAGTTCGGATTCTTTTCTTAGCTCATCCTGAAGCACCAGATCCAATCATCTTGACATTTTCAATACATTTTCACTTGTACAAATCAATAGAAGGTCCTCTATATTTTCAGCCTATGATTGTGATTAATTATTTTGTCATGTTCAATGCAGTAAACATTCTTTACTGGTTTGTACATTCATGATGATTGGATTAATCCGAATGCACATTAGTTTCACTGTACTCGGTGGTTTAGACTAGCCTTCTGTAAACTTGGATTAATCCAAATGCTCAAAATTTTTGACCCAATTTTCATCAGTCTTGTAACTTGTATGTACAAGTTTTGTACAATTCATCATTACAAATTATCTTCTTGTATTTTCCTACTGTAATGTTTACGAGGTTGAGCTTGTGTATAGCGTGATATTGGTTTCATGCCCCCAATTTGAACTTCTAAGACGGGCTATTAATTTGCTGGAATTAAATTTTGTGGACCAAAGAGCCATTGACCGACTTAAGTGGGCATAGAATTGTAAAGTGGACATGGCATTGGCCATTTGATATTAAGCGTAAACCATGTTTGAACTCACTTGTTAAGAATGCATTATTAAGAAATGCATTCCTTTCATAAATTCTTTAAAATGTTTTGAAAATGTAAAAGTATTTGAGGATAAAAAAAGCCTTCAAAGCAAGCTTCAATGATTGAGATCAATTTAGTATTGGTTCTTCAACTTAAACATCACACACGTTTGAATTCAATTGTTAACATATTATGTTTTTTCTATTCAATATTCATGGAATCTAAATAGAAATTGTTGAAAACATACACTTCACAGATAACAATGAATTAATATAAGTAGGTGTGATGTTGGCTTTTAGATTTGTTCATAGTCAACATACTTTATACCCCACTAATGTGCATGACACTTGAATTGGGCATTGTTTGGGAGCCCTAGGAGTGAAGAACTAACTTCACCCAACTCCACCCCATTAAGGCTTTGTGCAAAGGCTAGCTACCACATAACCAATATGAACCATGTGGCTTTTAAGTTTTCATGTAATCCTTGTTTCATTATTGTCACCAATCGCACATCCTTCACTTATGACGATTTTGTAGGAGTTAATGGTGACTCCCAACACCCCCATAAATAGCTGCTAGACCAAAATATCTTCCACAAGAAAGAAAATGGCAAAAACAACTTTCTATGATTATGGATGCAAGATTGATACAAATGTACATGAGAGGCCTTGCTCATAAAGACAAGGTGAAGGATAAAATTAGACAAGATTGTGACATGTATCTTAATCCTTTCTTGTGAGACAACAACGTTGACAACTATTAAATGACCTAGGTAACCAATATTAAATAGAAGTCAAAAAGATAAGATATGATAAGATCTTATCTAGACAATTAAGACTTCTAGGACACCTAGACCTAAGTAAACTTAACATGTAAATAAGCCCCCCTACTAGAAATTAGCTAGGTACAAGACATATATTCACACCAACACCTCCCCTTAAGTGTGATGTAGGGAGTGGATATTATGCAAAGATGCAAAACATGAAAAAGACAGGTCCTGACTACGAGGCCATGTTAGGTACCCATGTACAATGCAATTTCTCACCAACAGAGAAAATGAGAAAACCTAGTGGGACAAAACTCCTCTTTGAAAGAGAGAAGAAAACAAAAAAGCATGATGAATGGAGGACTCGATGATACCCCACAAGGTCCACATCCATCATGTATATACAATCAATGACCTCCCCATAAGAGGAAAAAAGAGAAACAAGATATCCCCCCCATAATAAAGAAGCTCCAATGGTGATGAAGAATGCTTGGAAACAAAAGATGATCCAATTCTTGTAACACATCTTCCCTTAGGAAGAAACAAATCCATAGGTTGATGAAGAAGCCACTCCATATCCAACTGAAAGAAGGAAGGATGAAGCCTCATAAAGTATGTCTCTAAAAATTGATTAGAGTCTCCAAGCTTGAATAAGCCACAACATTTAATCATGGTCAAACTCAACGAAGAAACATGGCAAATCAAGGGAATAAGGAAACTCATGAATGTCAATCTCCAAAGAAAAATAAGATGGGATAATAGTTGTGTTGAAACTATCATCAAAGAGAGAAACCTGCCCCAGTATGTTCTCCAAATCTACAATATGAGACACCACAAACAAGTTAAAAATCCTTGTCAAATATCTAATGCAGGAGCATCCGGGTCCACAGGCAATAGCATCACCCTAAAATATTTGTTAGTTGTTTTATTTCATTTTGGCTTATTTTGGTTGTTCATGGCATCTCTCAAATCAGAAATTCAAATATTCAGTCAAAATTGCAAGATTTAAGTTTTCACCAAATTGTTATTTTGAGGCTTCGCAGATAGTTTTAAAAAATTTATTCCCAAAAATCTGTAAGAGTTGGAGCAAAATTCTTTTGCAAGTATATTCTTTGAGGTACCATATAAAATATGCAAAAAAAATCAGAGTAAAATATTTCACGGTTTGAGAGATTTTAATGTCGAAAGTTTATAAAAATATGTGTTGGCAATTTATGAAAAATTTATAATCTTGAGTTTTATGAAGGTTGGAGCAAAATAGCTTGGTGGAAAGGTTTGAAATGAAATTATATGCATCTTGACAAGTTTTTAGGTGAATATGGCTTCTAATGAAAAGTTATGCAAAAATTAAATTTTATGCAATTATTGGCAGCTAGTGGTAACTTGCATAAAATGAATTTTAATATTCATTGGCATACTCCTTTAAGAATTTATTATTGGACTTATTCTTAATGAATTTGTAATTGAAATTCAATTAAGAAGAGTTATTGTTTATAGTGCTAAATTGAGAAAAGGAATTCATGACAATTTGTAACGGAAAATGCATTGATTAATATGTCATTTTTGAGGAGAAAACATTACTCTCACGTCCAAAAAAGGGTGGGCTGTTACAACAGTTAGAACAACTTTAAAATACCAATTTGTAAGAGAAAAAAGCAGCCATAATGGAGTAGATGGCCCAGGTAGCAAGTTTTTAGCAAATAGAAGCAAAAATATTGAAGAAAAAGAGGGTTTTTGATGCCTGCAAGAAGAAAAACGTCCAGCACAGAGTTTGAAGAGTTGTGAAAAAATTTTGGGTTGCAGATTTGAGAGTGAGGAATATGGGAATGATAATGTGTGTGAGAAGCCATGGATG
This sequence comes from Sequoia sempervirens, assembly GCA_007258455.2. NCBI lineage: Eukaryota > Viridiplantae > Streptophyta > Pinopsida > Cupressales > Cupressaceae > Sequoia > Sequoia sempervirens. Next base: position 576,327,673 of record VDFB02105785.1, read on the forward strand.
GCTAATGCAATAAGTTTAATTTGCTGATTTATATAATTGTTTTCATTGCTAAAAATGAAATGAATTTATATGAGTTTTATTGTGTTAGATTTTCTATATTGCATAATATGTTGTGCTGAGAGTATGTAGATTTGAGTATGCTTGGAGGTGAGAGGTTTCCTCTCTCTACATCAATATCCATCCCACAAAGCAAGATCTGAAAAACTATGAACATCTTGGTGAATAGAAGCATTGAAAACTGAAGAAGCATGAGGTGGAGAAGTGGAAAGCTCAACACTAGTCTCTAGAATACCAAGGTTTAGATGACCAAACTACTCAGAAATATGATTCACACTTGATGAATGAGTGTGAATATCAGCCACCGAAACATTATCATTAGCAAAAGCAAAATGGGAAAAGGAATACAAATGAGATGAATGGTCAACCATCTCGATGGCAATGATCTCTCTAGTCTCCAAGTCCCATATGTATACTTTATCAAGAGTGAACTCAACTATTTTACCTTGTCCACTATGGGTGATTTAATAAAGATAAAGGAGATTGGATGACAAGTAAGGAACAAAAAGAACATCATTAAAAGCAACTTCTCCCATGTTAATAGAATCCTTCCCACACACCTTCATATATGTATTGTTACCCATCAAAATATTAGGTGAATTACAAGGCTCAAAAGAAGAGAACATTCCCATAGATGATGCCATATGATGAGATGCCCTTGAATCAAGAAGCCAAACTTCTAGATTCAGGACTTGTAGAAGCCAAGAGTTCCTATCCTTTCATTTTATGTAGTCCAGTTGTAACTCCTGTGTTCCCTGATTGAGATGATGAAGCTGTTGTGGATTGAGATGAACAAGAAGAAGAAGAAGACATTGATGAGGCCAGCAAAATGTTGTTCTTCTAAAGAAGGTGTGTTAGTTCATCAATCTTCTTATCATAACATCTATTTTCATCATGTCCTAGCCTTTTAAAATATGCACATTTCAAATTTTTCTTTTTAGATGATTCCTCTTTAGAAAAGGGAGTGGACACAGGAGTGCTTTGTGAAGGTGAATCATTACCTTTCTCATTAGAATTGAGGTCCTTATTCTTTTTCTTTCCTTTTCCACTTGAAGCCTTTGGATCTTTTGCAAGAAGAGTATGAGATTTGGAAGACTACAATTTTCCCATGTGTGCCAACTTGGCTTGTTCCCTTGTGAGTTGAGCTGCAAATCCATCAAGAGAAGGTTTTTTTGTATGCATTGTCTAAGGCATCCATTGTAGCATAAAATTTAGAATCAAACACTTGAATAATCACAACCAAGCTTAGCAAGAATAGAAAAATCAAATGTCCATCCTCTTTGGTGAACCCATAATTAGACAACCATGGTTTAAGAGAATTGACCTTAGTGAAGAAATCCTAGATATTATCAAAATATGAAGGATTAGGACTCATAAGTTCATTCTCCAACTTAAATTTCCTCATTTTATCTGGTTTACCAAAGAGACCCTCTAAGGTAATCCAAACATCATTAGGATGAGTACAAGATGCAACATGATATCTAAGATCTAAAGAAATGGAAAAAATTAGAGTACTAGGGGCTTCATCCTTTCTATCAAACCATTGTCCTTTTTTTTGCAACTCATGTGGGTTTTGGATCTATGCCAAATATGATTATTTGCAACTTCAATTTTAACAATAAAACCTCCATTTGAGATTTCCATTCATGATAGTTATATGGAGTTAGAAGTACAAATTTTAGCAAATCCATGATAAAATCAAAAAGTACAAGAGAGTAACAATAAATTACCCCTCACAATACAAGAAAATAACCCCTTTGTGCCAAAGAAAATGCCACTTTTTTGTAAATTTAGAAGTTATGTCAAAGTACCAATCTGGCTTCAAACTAAAATTTTGAAATTTTGACACAATCTACAAAAAGTGTATGTATAAACGTGTATTGCTCCTAAATACTTTCTTGATGCTGCAAGAATGGGGAAAATTGAAGTCTAGAGCAAAAAGTTATGAGTCTGGAGGTTGAAAAACAAGATCTGACCTCAAGATGGAAAAACAAGCATCAAACAACAAAATTTTGAAAAATAACCTGCATCACTGTAAAATTCATAGAGCTAGTTTTCAAGTGATATCTCATTTTCAAAAATTGGCCTCCTATATTGCAAGTTATGATAATTTGAAAAAATACCCTATTAGGGCTATGGGAGAAAAAAATTAAGCCCATGGGCCTTAAGCCCTTAGGAGCCAATACGATTGTGCACTACAGTTTGGTAAAAAAAAACCATTGCTTGGGAAGTAGTGGGTGGTGCCTTGGTGGCAAGTCAAGCTACGTCACCAGGCTCCTCCACTCAAAGGTAAGACCCTCGCTCGGGCACTGGGCATGAGGGTTTAAACCTACATCTAGGGGCTAAGCCTGGCGGGCAAGATAAGCAAAATAGCCGGCAATTAAAAAATTAAAACAAATATTTCATTATTAAAATAACACCAAAATTAAACCCATTTTGTACCCTCATTAGATTAATGTGACATACGACAACATAGGAGGACAATGACGTAGAAGATTGCACCACCTTTTATGCAGATAATATGTCAAAGTATATTTAGTGGAATATTCTACCTAGATGCCAACCATTGCAGGTCACTGATGTCATACAGATCTTATACGGTAAGGATCTGTACTATATAGATTTTTCAACAATGACTCCAAAAAACCTCTAATTTCGTTGAGACAATTTTTTTTGTTTTCAATGGTTTCATAGTTGATCTTTAGGTTTTTAAGTCTTTCAAATGCGAAAGGGTCAAATTTAGCCGAAAGTGCCTTGAAAATTCAACTACCTCTTGGATCTAACAACTTTCATCCTACTTGAAACCCTTATAGATCTAACAAAAAATAACAAAATTTGACAAAACGAAAGGAAAAAATGACTTTCTTTGATGCTCTGGATTCAACTATGAGGTCCTTGAAACCACAAAATGTACCCAACAAAATCTTCAATCCAAGATGAAATCCTCAGATTTGGGAAGAAATCTACAACACTAGAGCTTTGATACCATGTAGGAGCTAATGATGACTCCCAACACCCCTAGGAACGATTACTATACCAAAATATCTTCCTCAAAAAAGAAAATGATAAGAATAACTTGCTATGATAATTGATGCAAGATTGATACAAATGTACGTGAGAGGCCTTGCTTATAAAGGAAAAGTGAGGGATATGATTATACAAGATTGTGACATGTGTATTAATCCTATGTTATGAGACAACAACCTTGACAACTATTAAATGACCTAGGTAACCAATATTAAATAAAAGTAAAAAATATCTGATATGATAAGGTCTTATCTAGACAACTAAGACTTCAAAAAGGACACCTAGGACCTAAGTAAACTTAACATGTGAATAATTCCCCCTACTAGGAATTAGCTAGGTACAAGATATTTATTCACACCAACAGATTTGGGTTCCCCTAAGGTGTATTATAATGTCTTTTTTCCCAAGGTTGTCTACAACACAAATAAAGTTAGCCTTTAGACAAGGTTACAGAAATGTACAAGTTATTGATTAATCTTTTAGATGTTACTATTAACCAACCTATGTCTAACATCTTAAAGAAAAGTCTCATTTCACTATTATGCCTTCTTTTTCTATGAGCTAATACATAATGCTTTGATACTATGTAATATCTAACTATAGAGATAGCCAACAAAGCTCAAGGAGCTTCCATGAAAGCATAAAGAGACCTAAAATGAGAGAATAATTATATTCTATCAAAGCATAAAAAATATATGACTTGATATTAGATTCTAAATTGAATTAGATTGCTTATATAAGAGCAAGTAGGAATATATAAGATATACTACCAACAGATGTGAATTTATAACCAATGTGGGATAATAGGAGATGGAGTCACATGTGCACACATCTCCACCAAACTAGGAGAGTACAAATCACATGATGCAAATACAACCTACCTAAGCAAGTTTATTCTATCTTAGGTGCATAATATGTAATAAAGCTATAAATTAAATGCAAAAATAAAATAATGTACCAACACTCCCTCATAAGTGTAGCTTTAAAGTTGGGTAGGAAAGATAAACAGATGAAACTTGACAAATGGTCGCTATGTTAAGTAGTCATGTATGAAATGTATCCCTCGAGGATGAAAGGAAATTTGCAACAATACTATACCATTTCCACATAACTCTCATTAGAGAAAAATATGCAAAATACTTAAGTATTTGAAATCCACAATGCAAAATAATAACAAAGAGACCACAAGATAACACCAAATGTACCATAAAATCCCTCTTAAGGAAAAAAATTGAACTTCCAATCCAAAATTGTACACAACTCAATGTATTATCTCAAGATTACAATATACTTGTAAAGTATCTATGCAAGGCTTCTTAAACATCAGGCACCCTAGTTGCATTACTCCATATGAAAAAGGAAATGAGAACCATGTAGCCACACATGCCAATCCATGTTTTATCTACTAACATACGCAACCTACAAAATATGATCAACCCAACCTTAGCTAGCAAGTCAAATATTATATAAGTCAACCTCAACAATTACTCATGTGCTCACTTTTATAGAAACAAGCTTGCACAAAACCACTAAGTCGTATTACATAAACCATGTTCCTTAAAACCATGAGCTCACTAAATAATAACCCCAAATTAAATATTTGATATTAATATTTTCCAATATTGAATATTTTTCTAATGTTTATCTCATTAAAGATTTATCCCAATATCACATACAAGATACAAGTAGCCCCAAGAATGTCAAACCTATGTGATATCTACATTTGTAGGATGCACCACAATTGAATATTTATTTTATGTTATCAACATTATTATGCTTATTATGTGAGGTGTACGATGCACCTTTCATAAAAAAGAAACTAGGAAAGATAAAACTTCATGTAAGGGGAAACTCCTCCTAAAAAAGAAGCACCCCCATGCTCCACCCTTTCACCCTCATCCAACAAAAGAGAGAATCCTCCTCAAATAGAGAGACAAGGAGAAAGACCATGAAGACCCCATAAATATGTAGTCTCTTGATTTGGTAGCAGATGCTCAACTTTGAATGGTAAAGATAATCTATGAACATCAAACATCATTTCTCCCATTAGAAAGAAACAAACATAAATGTGTATGTAGGATATTTTTCCTTACTAAAAAGTAATAATTGAAGAAATATAAGAGTATGACGTCTTTATAATTTGTTTAAGTGTCACCATGTTAGTGTTAAGAGGTGCCACAATAAAATTAGGAGTCCTATGCCTTATTGTGCCCTCAGCACACACGCCCTGTTTGGAATGGGGACCCTCTCTTTCCTTCACCTTTCTGGGTTGCTTTGTCATTGCCTCATTTTGCGTGCCCCCTCTTTTGTGTCCCAAATGGTCAGTGAGCCCTAACAGTATCATCTCAAGTCAACCATATTTCCCCCCCCTCAAATTTTCTAAGTCATGTGTTTGTGGGAACCCCCTTTGGCAGTTTGCCTCTGCCTTTCATACTAGTGTTCCTCAAGCCCTGCAGGTTGCCCCTAGTGGATTTCCCTGTTGCATTTGTTGTGCCGAACAATCGAAGGACCCCATCCTTCAGTAACCTGAGACTCGCCACTTGGATTTTCATTCCCACTGTGTTTCCGATGTTGAAGTCTAAGCAACCATCCTTGAGACCCATCGGGTTTTCCTTGTCAGATAGCCTCTCCTAGGTTTCCATCGCTTGTTCATTGTTTCTAATGGTCGTTCGCTAGCGGTGTTCCACTTATTGGGCCCTGGGCCCTTCTTCACTAGTGGTTTTCTGCCAAACGTTCCAAACGACTATCCACCGACGAAAGTTTGGTCAGCGGACTCTGACCCTCTTTCAGCCATTTTCAAGCTTCAAAACACACTACTAAATTTGAAACCATTTTCCGACGGACGTTCGTCGGTGGTTCAACAAATAATTGTTAGAGCGACGAAATGACGAAAAAAATTTTGTCGCTATTTTTTCGTCGCAAGTACGATGATGAATTAAACATCGAAATAACGGCACAAATTCGTTAGTCGTTGACATCATAAAATGGCTTGGATGTTCATCGGAATAGCAACGAAATGGGCGTCGAAAGAACATCAGAAGTTCGTCGCAAGTTCGATGAAATGGGAAAGTATTTATGACGAAGTATTCATCACAACTAAGCATCTTTGTCGGACCTTTTATGTGGTTCGTTCGTGACATTCGTCGAAATTGCAACCAAAAGGGCAAGGAGTTACGACAAAGCCTTTGTCACAGCTAAGCAACTTCGTCAAACCTTTTCTATGATTCGTCGGTGGACGTCATCGCAATTACGATGAAATGGACAAGGAGTTATGACAAAGCCTTCGTCATAGCTATAGCAAATTCGTCGGACCTTTTTCGGTGATTCGTCGGTTGTGTTCGTCGAAATGTCCATGAAAAATGCAATTTAAAAAAAAAGTTATTCGTCATTTTCCATGTTTATTAAACACCCACTGAGATGTCATGTAGTTTCGCCGATGCCTTGAGTCTCTTCGACAGTCAATATTACTTATCGCTTTGGTGTCACACAGTCTCATTGATGTTCTGAGTCTCACCGATAGCCAATAGATCATATGTCGCTATGGTGTCATGCAGTCATACCGACGTTCTGAGTCTCCCCGAGAATTATTCCTTCAGTCTTAAGTGTATCGCTATGATTCTCACCAATGATAACTTATCGCTGTGAATTTGGGGGTCGCTGAGACTTTCCTTCGACTACTTAATAGCTTACAATCAAACTTGAGCTTGAAATTATAAAACAAAATATCATGCCAATTAATTTTACCATTGCTATTCCAGACTTTCAGCTTATGGCAGAATAAGTACCAAATTTCCTGAGCATAAAAAAATTCAAAAAGAATATGTTTGATAGTTTCCCAAATCCTGCATATACTGCAAATTTCAACACTTTCATGGTTAGATTTATAAGGATCTATCTTTTTCATTAATGCAGAGGTAGGTAAAGGAGAAATAATTATAATTGTAACACTATTCATAGTCCAGTAAATTATGTTCATAATTTGTGTTCAATGGACCTCAGTTTTATCATTATACTGCCCATCTAATACCATATTTTAGTCCAGGGTTCAACTATCTCAGATCTAAAGAAGCACCTTCAATTAACCATTTAAAGTACTATAAAATAAGGGAAGACTTTTACTTGAGAAAGATTGGGTACACTTGTAGGATTAAAGTTCTCACAATCATTAGTATTTATTGGCACACAAACACAACCTGCAACATATGAAGTAATGGATGACTACAAGTTAGTGAAATAGTCCTTAATATGTGAGTGGTTTGCAAATTGATTGGGAGAAAATAAAGTTACAAACAGATCTACATGAAAAATTATGAGGACAATCTACTGTAATCATCAAAATAGATGAAAAGTGCAAAGGAAAGAGCCGAGCTACATCTCTAGAGCCTAAAAAAAACATGCAAGAAACATAAAAAAAGAACAAACCAGTTTTTGGATGAATACAAAATGGTGCCTTTAGCAAGTGATTCATATGCTTTCACACCTAACATAGGACATTAAGAAGATTTTAGTCTTCCTTTGTGAAATTAACTACTTACAGAAAAAACCCAAAAACCAATATTATATACCTCCATGTCTAGTCGAGGGTAGGTATAAGAGAAATAAATTTCTTGAATGCAATGCCGAAAAATATCAATGTGTGTGTAGGTTTCTATTACTCAAAATATCATTTCACTGCCTAAGGAAAAATACCAAAGTGATGTTTTAAGTTTCAATCTTCACATAGGCTCCCTTATTGCTACACATACATATACAAGCATTATTTGAGCTCTAAACTATTCAAATATTAAGGATTTAATTAGCTATAAGATGGAAAGTTGTTGTTTAAACATAATCCATCATCTTTTACATATCTTTATTCACTCCTAGCGCTTCAGATAAATTAGTGTAAATGAGACAGAAATGTGAATCTTTTATGACAAAGAAAATTCTTAAAAGGAGGGGGGAAAGAGCAAAGGGTAGGGAGCAAGATAATGCTTGAATGTATAGAAAAGTATAACATTTTGATCATTATAACAATGAAACGAATCTTAAGTTTGAAGCATTAATATCATTTACAACATTTATGATCCAGAATGAATGTAAGTAGAGAAACTTTTGCATACTTATAGATGGTACAAAATTTCATGGTTAAGTTGAAGCCTCCCATAAACAACAAGATCCAAATATACATGGATCTATCTCAATCGAGCCTCTAAACCCTTCAAAGTTGTTAATTTTTACACTAACCTGTTATGCACAAAAGTCAAATTTTAGAGTTATGTCACCATTAAAAATAGAAGAAATAGAGCTTTGAAACCAAATCCACACACAACACAATGTGGTATTCATACAAAGCCATACAAACAAACTAAACTCAGAACATTGGAATGGAAACAACTTAAAATTATGATGCAGAGCATGGATTGGTATAAGAATCATTTTTTTGCCACCATAGTGAAAAGTTAGCACTTTCTTTCATCTTTGCATATTGGTTTGATGCTTCCAAGCGATGTATTTCTTATATTGAAAGTGCATTACCTTATTGGGCTTCTCTTTGTTTCGAGAATAGTTTAATATTCTCTACTTAATAGGGCCAACACGTGACGGTGGAAGCTCATTTGGCCTTCCCCTCGATCATATCACTCTCAATTCCCCATACCCAATCATATAATATTAATCATTCATTCATCCATTAATAACATATAACATTCATTCATTCATCCAGTAATAACATATAACATTCATTCATTAACATATAAAATTCATTAATTGACATATTCACATTCATTCATTAGCATATAATATTCATTCTTTCAATTTTTACATATTATCAAAAATATGGTTGTCATGATATGATTACAATCACTTTTTTTGTTTCTTTTTTAAAGCTACATAAAGCTGAAGTGGAATATCGTTTTCTAAATCAATATTTGTCCCCCCTTTAGTTGTTTGCTTCCCTCACTCTGATCTTATTATACGCCTAGTCATACACTCGCATGGCGTGGATCTTGCCTCAAGGGAGTGCAGCTTCAACAGAAAGAAAAGTTAAAGCCCAGTATGTTTTATTATTATTGTGTTACAGAGTATTTCATTAATTAAGAACATTAGAGTGGTTCTCTCTTTACACAGTGGAGTCCCGCATCGCGTATTCCCTAAATTTTGTGCCTAGACTCATACCGATAAGGGCACCTCTAAATCCTGATTTGCAGTTGAAACACGAAAGGTTATATTAATTAATACACCAATTGATATTAAATATGTTTAAGAGAACATGAGAGTGGTCCTCTTTACCTGATGGGGCCACATCATGTTCCTGGTCTTCTCTAGCCTGATCATGCTCAACACGTTGATGATGCTCTACATGCTCTAAAGTTGAAACATGAAAGGTTACACTAATTAATACACCAATTGCAATTAAATATGTTTAAAAGAACATGAGAGTGGTCCTCTTTACCTGATGGGGCCACATCATGTTCCTGATCTTCTCTAGCCTGATCATGCTCAACATGTTGATGACACTCTACATGCTCTAAAGTTGAAACACGAAAGGTTACATTAATTAATACACCAATTGCAATTAAATATGTTTAAAAAAACTTTAGAGTGGTTCTCTTTACCTGATGGGGCCACATCATGTTCTTGATCTTCTCTAGCCTGATCATGCTCAACATGTTGATCACACTCTACATGCTCTAAAGTACTGGGATGCACACCATGACCTTCATCTGCAAGTTTTGCTCCACCCTCACCAAGTTGCATTCCAATGTCATGTGCAATATTATCATTGCTTGAATATTTAAAACAAATAGGCATGTAATTACTTTATGTTGGAAATTAATATTGAATAGATTGCACAAGTATTCATTTTTAAATAAACTTTATTGAGTTTATTTACCTGTGTGTTGGATGTAGTGGAAGGTTGTGTTTTCCCAGTCAAGAATCTTAGGTGTTCAGCCACGACTCCATAGCCTTGCTGGAAGGAAATCTTCAGGTCATCTTCTGTGGGAACTCTGTTGAATTTAGAGCCCTACATTTTTGCATAAGATCATGAATTTTGCTTCTATGGTGTGATAAAACTAAAATTGTTTTCAATTTATTATTTGGATGCTATATTTCATTTATTGATACTTACAATTCATGTAGCTAATTTCATATAACCACCAGAGCCAAGTTTGTGATGCCCATGTTTTCTAGTTTTTCCTTTGTTTCCTTCAATGTGTCGGGCAGCCTATGAAAAGTTTGAAATATGTTAGATTATGTAAAAAGAAAGAGTAATCAGTATATAATTACATTGTTGATAGTATTAGATACCTTCCTTGGCCCGGTGGTGTCTTTCCTTTTTTCTTTTCAACCTTCTCCTTTCCATCCGACACCAGGTCCTTCCACTCCCTCTCTAGAATAATGGGGGACACTTGTAATTTTTGTTCCTCTCTAAATGTGACCTATATTGGCCCCTCGCATACTTTAGATAGGTACCAATTTTCTAAAGGACCTTGGTTTGGTTGAATGTTTTATCACCGAACAACACAACTAAATGGTTAATGAGCTCATCTTTTAAATCTTGATTTTGGGCATTCCACCATGTACGTATGGTGGGCCCGAAGATCTCCAATGTAATATCACTTAGAAGTTTATAAAAAACATTATTTCTTGCAAAATGATCATGGGATCAATAGTCTAAAAAGAGTGATCAATAAGTAAATTTCAATTAGATTATATATAATATTAATTAAAACATTTTAAAGTACCTAGGACCCTCTCTATCTTTATGGGAACAAAATCCTTGGTCACCACAAGTGTGATAGATATTGTTCCCGTACTAGTAATACGAGAAGATCCAGGAAATGCTGCTAAAACGTCACCAATACTAGTGGCATCTGCATCCCCAGGTACATGTTCTAACACATGTTCTGGAATGTGTTCACTATCAGAGGATGCATGAACGAATGCCTGCATGGTATGTGTTGCTGACATTTCAGATGACAATATAGGCACAGATGATGGGGTCAGATGATACAATGTATGCATAGGAAGATCAAGATGGACAATTGTACCAACCCCTACTCCTCAGGGAACACTTGCAGTACCCTGATCATTGCCAGGAGCATCATGAGGAGGAAAATAACCCTGTAAAACCAACACATATTTTAGTTCATGACATAAAAGAGTACAAAATATAAAACCATGAATGAACTTATGTTAAAATTAAAGACCTCATGACAACTTACTTGCAAGTTTTGTAATCTCTCAGTCAATATTTTAACCCTCTCTTTTATCTCATCTGTTTGAGGCACTATGAACATCAACTTAACCTTTTCTTCATTGCATTTTTTTTGGACCTTCTTTATCATATCGATAGGGTTTGCTGAATAAGCGATGTCATCATCACAAAATATTGACTGCACCTCACTATGGATGCTTTCCTCTACTGTTGGTGCCCTTCTCCGA
>VDFB02105785.1:576339283-576402236 GCA_007258455.2 Sequoia sempervirens
GTTTAGGGTTTAGGGTTATGGGTAGTGATGGAACTTATAGAGATTCATAGTTTTATCCTACCTTATGTCTTTGGTCATCCATGGTGTTTGGGAAAAGCCTAAATTTGGGGTTTTACCTTTGTCTTCTTGTAAAACCCTAGTATTATCTTATGCCTTAGGAAGGATCTATTCGGCCATTACTTTTTGGAAGGTTTTGAAACATATTAAGTCCCATCGCTTTGTCTAGGTCTGGCCCCCTTTTGTTTTATTGTTTTATTTCCTTCCCCTGACTTTATTTTTCCTAAGTCTTTTTTTGGTATCGTGTTCCCTCATTAAAACAAACTATGTCATTGTTTGTCATTGACCTAAAGTGATGTACTCCCTCATTCCTTTTAGGGGAGAGGGGCCCACAGTCATGCATAACTTTCAAAGATGTAGCAAAATTGACTAGGAATATCAGAGAACCTTTACTTGGTTTTAAATGTAGACCTGGTTCCTTATTTATCTATAACTAAGGTTTGGAGGCATGACTCATCATGCAACTCGCCACATCTTCAAATCTTTTGAGAAGTGTCTAAAATTTGACTTTTTTAAAGGTTCGACCAAAACTTAATCATGGAACCCCTAATAGTTGAACCAAAAAAATATCATTTGTTGCTTGTAGAATATCATATTTTTATTTAAATTAAAATTAATATACAACCTAAGTGGACCAAATACTTATTGATAACCATAAATCTTTGATATCTTTACCTTTTATATTCAACACATATGGACTAATAGTTGAACACAAAAAATCTATTTGTTGTTATAAAAACAACACATAATGATTTAAAATACAACTTATATTGAACAAAAATGGATCAATAGTTGAACACTAAAACTTTTTGAAAATCCTTCACATTTAATGGGAAAATACATGTCATTTATTGTGCTGACCTTTTATATTTGTGATTGGACAAACTATTAATATAAAATTATCCAATGCTTGTACTAATGGAACTTCAAATTTTGTTCCTAATGTTTCACTCATGCCCTGCCTTATGTAACTAGTCTTTCATGGTGCTAGAAATTTCTTAGGGCTAGGGTTTCAGCTTTGTCTTCATCTTAAACCCTTGTGTTTACCTAATGCGTTGGTCGGGATTTATTTCACCGTTACCTTTTTTGAAGGGTTTTAAAAATATCTTATGCCCCATCATTTCGTCTAGGCCGGTCCCTTTGGTCTTAATATTTTATTTCTTTTGCAAGTTTTATTTTCCTAAGTCCTTGTTGGCCCTGTGCTGAACGGTTTTAAAAAAACTTATGTCGTTGTTTTCCATCCTCCTAGTAATGTCCTCTTGCCCTTTAATGAATGTTTTATTTTTCAGAAGGATGAAATCGTGCTGCTGTCAATCAAAATTCCTTCAAGATCAACGGTTTCTCGCCATCCCATGATCAAGAATTATAGGATGGAAATATCGCGGGCGGGCGACATGTGTCCTATCGGGGGGATCAAATTTGAGCAACTGTTCATCAACTGTCCTTTAATCTGAGCCGTTCCCCGCCATCCCATGATGGTCCTTTGGTTGATTGAGAAGGTGGGGCCCAAGAAAATTTTTGTGCCATATATTTTAAATGTTTCATTGCTTCCAAAGCAAAACATTTAAAATGAAATATTTGACAAGGCCGGGGGGAAATTCATAAAAAGTGAGCAAAGGCGGAGAACTTAGGGCAACTAGTGATTTTAATGGTATATTAAAAAAAATCATATTTTGATAGTTGAATACATTCAAAATATTTCTAATATATTTCTAATTTAAAAAATATATTGTTTAATTTTTTAAATATATATATTTTTTTCACAAATATATTTTTATTTTTTAAAAGTATATTATACATACAAAATTACATAATCAATAATAGATAATAGATTTTGGTGAATATATCTAGGTATGTTAATATGCTTTAAAAACTAATTTTAATTAAAAAACTTACTAACATCATTAAAAGGTAAGTTTTTAATTATAAAAATTTAACATTAGAATTATTTAACATTTGAAATAGAAAATTTAAATATTATATTATAATAGTTTATAATTTACTTCTATAGTATTTTAGATAATAGAAACAATTTTGATTGATTTAATATTTTCTAAGTTCATTATTGAATTTAAATCTTATAAATATAATTATATATCTTTAATAAATATTATAATTTAAAAATAATAATCAATATTGAACATCTTAGATTTTAGTATAACTTAAATATTAAAAAAATTAATGTATAAGTTTATAAAATATAATATATATTTTTTTAAATAAATATTTAAAAATTATTATATATGTATATTTAAAGATCCATAGAATTATCTTTTTAACTATGAAATTAATACGATTAATTTCATTTATAATTTTATCTTATCTTATCTTTTTAACAATTTTTTGGTATCCTACATAATTTGTTATCTATAAGTATCATGTTGTATACTCTTTATATGGAAGGTAGTGTTTTTTTCTGGAACTTAATAAGTTTTAATAATTTTTAGTCATTTTAAAGATTTTTATTTTTTATAAAAATAGGTATATTTAGACTTTTGATGGCTTATATACAATTATGCATATTCTTTTATTTATTATATTTTTTGCAATATCATGTTATTCTTGATTAATCACATTATTTATTTTGTTGAAAAATATTTTATCTTTACTTTACATCTATGATAATTTCAAAATTATCAAATTTAAAAATTATAAATAAAAACTTATTTTTATTAATCTCTTGAAGTAGGTCCTAATATTTTGTAGATTAATAACTATCTAAATAGCTATTTCTTTCCTTTATTTCTATAAATGTGTCTCATGTCTCTATTGAAATTTATGAGATGTGTATGTAATTCTTAGCACAACACTCTTAGAGATTAGGATTTATTTTCACATTTATCTATTTTCTTATTGTTCCTATTAGTGACTAATTAAATCTTAATTGAAAACCTTAACCCTGATTTAGCCCAAACCCTAACCTTAACCCTAACCCTAATTAAACTCCAGCCCTGATTGAAATCTAACCCTAATTAAACTCTAGCCCTAATTGAACCCCAACCCTAACCTAAACCTTATTTCTTCCTAACCCTAGTATCTCACAAATACAGGATCGAGACCTTGCCAACTTTGGTAAACCTTATTAGATAGTGGTAAAAGCTACCTTATCTTTCATTAAGGTAGAATTTTTTTGTTATATAACACGCCCCTTAAAAATTGGAGATAGGCACTACAAAAAGAAGGTAAACACTAATGAAAATGGCTAGTGGTATTGTGGAAGATGTGATAAAACTTTCCTTGAATTTGATTATAAATATATACTTCAATGCAAAGTGCAAGACCATACTTCATTCACTTGGATTACAACTTTTGAAGAAGTGGTAGAAGAAATTATGGGTGTAACAACAAAAGAATTGAACATTTTGAAGCATGAAAAACAAGATGATGTTAAGTTTTCACATATTATACAAAAGGTCCTTTTCAACAGATACATATTTAAACTTCAAGTGAAAAAAGAGACTTATAATGATGAACAAAGGATTAAATACACAGTCATAAAAATAACAAAGTTTGATTATTCATCTGAGAGCAAAGCTTTATTAGATTCAATTACAAAGCTATAGGTTTCATAACATTCAAATGCTTGAATGCATATAATGTTAACAATGTATTCAAACATTTGAAAAAAAAATAGTGGATATATCTAAGTTAGTTAATGCCATTTTGTCATGATATATTTCTTTGATGTTGTCAATACTAAATCTAATGATTGATGAACATTTCTGCTTTTAAATTTATTGTTCTTGGTTGATTGTTGTTATAGACAAGTTGGTATGATTTCAAATTTGAATGTGTACCCTTATATATGGGAATTGAGATAAACAATGACACAAACAATAATGAAATCAAATTTATTGCTTTCCAAATTCATATTCATGAAAATGTAAGCATTTTTCAAGTCAATAGGCATCTTGATAAAGATAACTCTCGATGTGTTTTACATATATTATTAATTAATATAGGTATGCTAGTTAATTAAATTATTAACTATAATTTATTTGTATTATATATTGAATTGTTAAAAGATGTAAAAATCTTAATACTAAATATATAGGAAAATGGTTAAAAAATTACATATTTTTCAAAAAATAATATATAGTGTGTAATTTAAAATACAAATTATATAATTCTTATAATATTTATATTATTATTTATTGAATATTTTATATAATTTAAACTAAAAAATTAGCCTCCCCCTCTCACTCTCCCTCTCTCCCCTCTCTACATATATCTCCCTCTTCCCCATCTTCTATCTCTCCCTCCTCTACATATCTCTCTCCTTTCTCCCTCCCTCTCTATCTCTCCCATCTCTCCTGATCTCTTGCTCCTCCTATACCCTATCTATCTTCATATCTCTATTTGTCCCTATCTTCCCATATATCTCTATATCTATGTCTTTCTCTTCCCATTTATCTATCTCTCACCTCTCTTCTCTACTCTCCCTATTTCTATCTCCTCTCCATCTCATTTGTCTTCTCTACTTATCTCTCTCCCTCTCTCTCTATATCTCCTTATATCTCTCTATCTTCCCATCTCTCCTATATATATATATCCCCCCCTATCTCCCTATCTCTCTATATATTTATTTCTCCCTCTATCTCTCTATATCTCTATCTATTTTTATCCCTTTCCTCTCTCATTCTATATTCATCTCTACCTCTATCTATGGGAGAGATACAAAGGTGAAGCATTGGACCTTCCCAAAGATCCACCAATCTCAACACTAATCCCAACTATTTTGAGCATTTAAGCACATATTGTATGCTAGATTAGGAGGCATGTGTCAAAGCTCATATTTATTGATGCAAAATAGGTCCAAAGTCACAAATTTGACGTAGAGTTAGTTGTAGTTTTGTACAAAATTTCAAGTGCCACATAGAGCAAAGATATTCCAGCTTTTATATCATGTCATCAAATTTGGCACTTCATCAAGATTTGTATCTTCATCAACATTAACAAAAGCAAAGGTATGTACTTGAATCCCTTGCATTTAAATTTTTCTATATATATAAATATTTTAATATTTTCCCTCAAATCCATAATATATATATTAGTGTGTATTTATTTATTGCAATAAAGAATCAACCTAAGTAACACATTAAGAATTCTAAGGATTTGTGCTTTGGAAAAAATGTATAACAATTTTTTTTGTTGGATGTCTTGTTGTATAGTTTAGAAAAGCTCAAAATATGAATATGATTTTAAGGCCATATATTATGGTAGCTTACAAGGAAAAAGAAGGAAGGAAATCTATTATCAATTTTAATCTACAATTTAATACCATATGAAAAATCACATGTAGTATTATCTAAAATTAATTCTTGACATATTAATTTTATAAAATACACTTACCATTCAATAAACTTCTCTCAAGAAAGAAACCCTAAGTGAACATTAATTGAACCCTAATTGTAGATTCATAACTCTAATCATAACCCTAATTGAACCCTAATTGTAGATTCATAACTCTAATCATAACCCTAAGAGAAAACTAATCCTAATCAAACCCTAACCCTAGCCTTAAAGTTATCATATAATCTAATTATCTCTCTTATCTAAATTTGGGTTGAATTATTTTTCCTTTATTTTAATTGCATATATTTTTTGTTTATTAGATCTTATTTTATGAATATATGCAAATATAATTTTACTTCTACATTCATTCTATGCCTATTTTTTTAATGATATTTTAACATTCATTTTCTAGAATATTAGATCAATCTCACACATATAAATATGAAACCTCAAAATTTTAAAATAATATTCAAGTTTTCCCACTTCAATTTATCATTTATGTTCTTTGAATTAAAATATTTTAAATCATACTCTTAATTCATCTAAAAAAGAAAAACAAATTAATATATAATTTTTTATTAAATACATTTTAACTTATTTTCTTGGATTTTATAAATATCTTTCTTTATTTACATTTGGACCATTTATTTACAATATATAGTATAAATATGTGGTAAGACTGGGTATTATCATCACGGTTGAGTGTGCCCTCTCCCCTAATAATATTTTTTTTTATTTTGCACCCCGCACGACTACTGGGCTCTCTCATATTGGGAGTAAGGTATGTACACCTCGTATTATGGAGCACGAGTTAGGCACCTACCTCATATTGGGAGTATGAGGAGTCCCATTTACTATAAGCCATTTGCAGACCCAAAAAATTGCCTGGTATCGTGGACTATAAAATGAACTTTCCTTTTCCTTTTTTCTCCCCTAATAAATGTTTTTATTTTGTAGAGGGACAAGTTCACATGGCCGTAGATCAATCATTGTGTGATCTCAGCCATTCCCCGCCATCCTGCGATGACCCCACTAGTTGATCATGATCTCACAAGCGAGCGCCACGTGTCTCATCTGGTGAAGCCGAAGGAATGATAAATACTTTGATGGGTCTTTAATACATTATGCCGCGGGTTACTAAAAAAGTTATAAGATGCACATGTTTTAAATCAACGGAGATGTTATAATCCTGGTAGAAAGGTGCTTGATGGTTAATAACAAGGCTGGCGACTGTGTTGAATGAACATGATTGCTAATGGTTGAGATCCACGGTTGCCCACCATTGTGTGATCAAAAGTTGCGAGTTCTTTATTGATTGCGATATCACGGGCAAGCACCACATGTCTCATCTGATGAAGCCAAAGGAATGATAAATACTTTGATGCATCTTTAATACATTATGCTACAGGTTATATTTATTAATGTCTTAATATTAGTTTATAAATTGAACATTAATTATAAATATTTTAAAATCAATTAAGTATTGCAATCTAAAATTTTAATATTTGACATTACAAATAAAATTAAACTAAATTCTAATTTTTAAAATCCATAAAATATTTATTATCTATTTAGTTTTACTCTTTATCTAATACAATTAAATTAAATTAAATTAAATATTCATTTTATATTAATTAGAATTTTAGAATAAATTAAGAAATAAGATCTATATAAAATCAACTTTTCTATTTTTTTTCTTTGTGTCCAAATCATTTCATTTTCTAAAATTATACTAAATTCTAGATATCATAATTAAACTAAAAACTTTATTCTATTCTAATCCTAACCCTAGTTAAACCCTAACCCTATTTGGACTCTAACCCTTACCCTAATTGAACACTAAATCTAATTGTAATTGACCATTAATCATAATTGAATTCTACCCCTAACCCTAACCCTAACTCTAACTAAACCCTAAACCTAACTCTAATCAAACCTTAACCCAAACCTACTTGATTCATAATCCCAACCCTAACCCAAACCCTAATTGAACTTTAAAACTAACCTTAATTAAATATTAACCCTAATTGAACATTTATTGAGCACTAGTCCTAATTGTACCATAACCCTAACTTTGAACTATAGTTGAACTCTAATCCTAACCCTAACACTAATTAATCTTATCCTAATTGAACCTTAACCCCAACCCTAACCTTAACCTTGACCCTATTTGAACTCTTATTGAATTCATAACCTTAATTAAACCCCAACCTCATCCTCAATCCTAACCCAAATTGAACATTCATTGAACCCTAAACCTAACCCTAAGTGAACACTAATCCTAATTGAACTCTAAATTTTTAGTTGAAAATATTAAAGTGCCTTAGATTTTCCCATTCATCGCCATTTATCATTCAATTCCTAATAAAACTCCAAAAATCTATACTTTTATAATGTTTTAATACACACCTAATATTAAGGGTTTAGAGTTTAAGGGTTAAGGGTTTAGGGTTAAGGGGAGAGAGATAGAGGGAGTGAGTGAGTGACCCATTTACATATTATTCTTTTATTCTTCTCGTTAAATATTTAGTTACCCATTTACCATTAGCGTAAATGACCCAAGAATTTAATAGAATGGACTACTCATATAATACCTTGCATTATGGAGCTCAATTCTCTGATATATTACTACTTATCAAATCCTTTGTAAATAATTGTAAACTTATGACTCCATTTAATCATTTAATTGATTTTCTTGAATCAAAGCAAAAACATAGACACACAATTGAACAAATTCTTAAAAGAAGAATGGCAACATCATTAACATTTCATTCAAAATTCACTCATATTCACATAAGGAGAGAAAATATATTAGAATTATATGTTTATTCATGCTTATAAGTCATATCTGCATACAATTTAAGATAATTTGCATATATTCATCCAAAACTCAAAACAGGCTATTTATTCTATTCCATCCGCTTGGGGTTTTAACAGTCAATGGCACCATAGATATCACTTCCTCATCAGAGGACAAGTATCTTTCTATCCATTTATTCAATTCAAAACCTAGCTAGAGCTTTCATCAGTTCTCTCCCTACAAATGAGCCTTGAATTCTCTTTTATATGACAAGGGAGCAACAAGCTTCGAGCTCAAATGTAATTTCACCACAAATTTTCATTTGAACAAAATCTCCATTGCATTTGACTTTCATTACAAAACTTCCCACACATTGAATTTGCAAAATATATATAGTGCATGAACTAGGGAAAGCTAAAAGAAAAGGGAACACAAATTGTCATCAAAATCCCCTTTGTCGCTATCCATGCAAAAAACCAGGCAACCAAATTGCCACTAAGGAACCACAACAACTTATTATTTACTTGCCACCCTACCCTTACCAACACTCAGAACTTGGTATACATGCCCACTTCTATTTTTTTCCCAATACGGTAGACCCTTAGCCTCCTCTTCTTTCTTGTCCTTACCCAATACGGTTCTAGTTCGTCCGCTTGGGGTTTTAATAGCCAATGGCACCACATATAGCACTTCCTCATCAGAGGGCAAAGCATGATTAAAGCAAGCTAAATATTGACAATAGTCAGAGTCGTTCTCAATTACATCATCAGAAGTGTTGCTCGTAAGGTCAATTGGCGAGTGTTGGCATCCAGAGGAGCCATGCCCATACCTTAGTTTCCTACCGACACTAGTAATAGAGTACACCGACTGCTTGCCTTTGTCATCTACCAGTTGAGCAACAACATCCTGGAATTGCAACCTTCTACTACATCTAGTGGGCACAAGCCTGGGCTTGTCAACCAAAGCACCTTCTTGAATAGAAGGACCGAGCTTTTGTGAGCTCAAACAAATAGACCTCCTTACTGACTTACTCTTTTTCTCTTCTCAGACAAGCACTTAGAATTGATTAGACTTAGCCCACAAAGTGCTCTAACTGCTACAAGAATGACACTATTAGCAGTTAATTCCTCTTGTATTTATTGTGCGAGGTAATGGAAACCTTCATCAATGCTTAGTAAAAATGCATGTGCAAACATGGCAATTTGGCGGCATATGTACTGTCACCATTTAACTAGAGCTGCATGAGAATCCAAAGATCACCCTTCATGATTGCCAACAACAACATCTTCACGTAGATTGAGATCGACATGACTACACAAGCAATGAATAATTCATTAATGCTTCACTAGTTGTACGATAAAACAACCACCATGTGCCATTTTCCAATTTTGAATACTATCCGCTGATCTCTTGAAAAGTTGGCAGATCAAACAGTTTATCTCGGGCTAACTCGGCTTGACATCCAATGAAACATCGTTCACCTTCCTCATGACCAATAACATTAATCCATCTCGGAAACCAACTACCATGTCGGCAAGTCCTATGCAGTTTGCAAACTGAACAGTTGGAGCTACGCATCGCAATCTTGTTGACCTCATGGCTTTTAACCAACCTTCATCTTCCTCCTGTGAGCTAGCAGGGAACAACAAAGATTTACATTAGCTTTTGATCTTGGTTGTTGATCTAAAACCACAGGTTATGAGCTCAATAGTGGAGATTAGGCTCCACATTCCATATAGGACACACATCTGCCTTTTGCTGACCTTGCACCAAATAACAGGGCAACACCTTAGGTCTACGAGTTGGCAGGGTACAATCGAGATATTCTCCCATATCTTTGAATTTGGAAAACCTACACATTACATGATTAGTATTTAATGAAAGGCTTTAGCTAAGCTGTCAGTGACATGACCACTGGGGTTAATGGCTTAGGCTTACGTCACCGGATTAAAATTAAAACCCAACTTTGATTTTAATACTTTATTTCCTCTGTAGGGTTTTATTTCCTAAGTCTTAGTTGGCCCCTTGTTTCATCTTCTAAAAAACAACTTATGTTGTTGTTTGTCTTTCATCTAGTAATGCCCACTTCTCCTTTTAATGAATTTTTTATTTTGAAAGGGTTGATTTAGTGTTGCCGTTGATCTATTTCCTATAGATATCAATGGTGCTCAGATATCAACGGTGCCCGCCATCCCGTGATCAGGAATTGAAGGATCATGAAATCACGGGTGGGCACCACGTGTCCTATCTGAGGGATCAAATTTGTGCTATCACTAACCAACTTCCATTTGATCTGAGCCATTCCCTACCATCCCATGATGGTGCTTGGGTTGATTGCAAAATCACGGGCGGGTGCCACGTGTCTCATCTAATGAAGCCTAAAGAGTAAAGGAAACACTAGCCAACTTTAAATGTATTAAGGGGTGGATTACTAAAGTGTTCTCGAGATGTACATGTTCTAAATTGATGGATATGTTATAATCTCACTGGAAAAGCTGCTCAAAGATTAATGACATGGCTAGCGACTGTGTTAAAGGAACGAGATCATTGATGCTTAGGATCAACATTTTCCCACCATCGCACGATCAAAAGTTTTAGGATTGCGATATAGCGGGTAATTGCCATGTGGAATTCCTTCATAGTGTATGGTAAGGTGGGCCCCTTATCGCCATGTTGGAAATTGTGTCAACTTGTTTTGAAGGTGGTCGTCGATGATTTGATCAAGCTGAAGAATCGACGGCTCGAATTTAAATCTGCATCAAATATGGTTGGAGTCGTTCATGCAACAAAGAATTGAGCTTTAATGGCAGATGAGACACTTGCTGGAATAATTTGATTGACAATAGAATCAATTTTCCTACTTGGTCTATATCACAAAGCATTCAACTATTTCGCAGAGTAGTTTCAGAGCCGAAGGTAGAATTGTGAGTTTCTGCAGCTAGAATTTGGGAGTTCTATGAACAAAGTCGTAAGTTTATTTTCTGTGCCTCCTGGTCATTTTGCATTTGAATTTGGGAAAGGATTAGCTGGATGTGTTGTGAGCTTGTTGATGAATGTGTTAGGGCTATAGTTTAATTATAGTTGTGAGAAATTATAGTGTTTTGTCCTGTAATTTTCTATCTCTGGTTAGTCCTAGCTATTTGAATTATAACATTGTAAAGAAGCCCTAGTTTGTCCGAGATGGCACTGCCCAAGCAATATTCTGGCCAGACTGAATATTTGAAACGAAACCTGTATGACATGATTTCTTGGATCAATTTCCCTTGTCAACGAATGATAGGAGGAAGGGATTGGTTCTAATGCGAGGGAAAATCCTGGGGGAAGGGTTAGTGTATAATTTCTCCAACATTGTCGATGCTAGGGTTCCCCTCACTAGCTTGGAATTGTTTAGATTATGGTACAAATAGAGGAATTTGCCTCACCCTTTTTCAAATGGATGGATGCATGATATGGGGAAGCTAGTGGTACCAAATGTATTCTCTGATGTAGACCTGCTTAGGATAGTGGCTACAAAATGACTCTGTTACACGGATAATCAGGGACAATGATGGAAAGGTTCTATTGAGCATTAATAGAGAAGAGGTCCAACATATTTTTGACTTGAGTGAACCGAGCGAAGAGTTGGTTCCTATCAACCTTGAGGAAATGAATCAGGAGTATGCAAAGCTGAAATCCTTTTTTAGAGAAAGGTTGCTTCCACCTCATCTTGCTAAGGCAGGAGGTTCAAAATTTCATATCAGCCCCAGTGACTAGGAACCTTTCAAATTAAATTGTTTTACAAACCATTTCCTGGCCACTTTCTATTCTTTATGTCATATTTTGGGTTTCAATCCTGGTACGGTAATGCCCATTGCTTATATGTTCATGGGGGTGTAAATACAACACCCTAACTTCTCTGTGACCTATGACTTCGCTTCTTTCTTGGCTGAGAGGATGCATGAAGAGCTATCAAAGCTGCAAAAAAATGATACTGACACTCAATTATTTTAGTATTCTATGCTAATGCATATGTTTTTGTTTAAGAATGATGAATTTTTCTCTAACCGGATGAAATTAAGGCAATCAGTTGATGGAGAAAGATTGCCAGTACAGATATGGGCTGCAAATTTATCTTGTAATAAGGAAAGCACTAGTTATGTGCAATTTGATAATTGATTTTCTTCCAGATTAAAGGCTAGATTAATGGTGAATATACCTAGGATCCCTAAGGAATTACATGATTTCCTCAGGCCAAAGGAGAGGAAGCTAGAATTGAAGGTTTACCATAATTGGGGTGACATTATCCCATAACCAGTCAGCACTGTCTTGAGAGTATATGGTTTTCAGGGAGCCCCTCATATACTGCCATACAATGTGCAACCAAGAGTGGGATTTACAAAATTTATGTGGCAGATAGGTTGTATTCATGAGGACAACCTCACTGGAAGGGGTAAGGGAACATTTTTCCCAGATTATATAGTGGTGTCTGATTTTGTATTTTCAAAGGGAGGTTGGACGCATTTTGATAATTTCTTTAATGATTACCATTTGAGGTGTGGACCAAAGTGGCAACATGATCCTGAAGGTTTCTTTGCTCTTTTTAGACAAAGAATAAAAGCTAGAAAATTTGTGCATGAGTTCAATTTCCTCGAAGACTTGATTAGAAATGAATTTTATTTGAATAGATAGGAGTTGAACAAGGAGAAATGGATAGCTTATGGTAAGCTACTAGATGTTGTGCACAAAATGGATCTGAAATATGATCCACTATTGGAGTTCAGTCCCCACCATAAGAAAATTGATTTTCTGATGGAAAACTTCAAGGAAATTATGGGCACATTGAAGACAAAAAAGTTAAATTTAGAATTGAGTCTCGGTGTACAAGAGCAAGGTGCTAGACCAATTGAAACAAGGTTAGCATACCAGCCTATGGAAAGGTGGCCCATTTATAGGAGGAAAAAAAATAGTAGCAAGGATGAAGAAGAAGTGGATAGAAAATGAAAACAAATTATGAAAGTGCCTCCACAACCAAGTCCAAAATTCAAAGTGCCTTGGGCAATCAAAATTATTGATTTAGAATCATCATCAGAAGACAATCCCTCATCACCACCATCTGAGCCAAGCCCTAAGAGGCAAAGAATTGATCAACCACAAGAGGATTTGATGGATGAGATTATTTTTACTGATAAAGACATGAAAGTTGGTATGCCTTCCCCTCCTAGGCCAGCTGAATTAGTTTTATCTGATTTAGATATGAAAGGTAAAAGTGCACAAGATGCAAGAATGGAGGCATGCAAGGAGTTTCTAGATGACAATACATTTTTAAAAACTCTTGTATTCTTGCAATTGGTATGGAGGATGAAGTTTGAAGAGTATCAAGATAAATGTAGGCATAGAAGAGAACTAAGGCCTGACAGGTCAGACTAGGAGAATGATGAGGACGTAAAAGATGAATTAATGGAAGAATTCAAGAAAATCACTCCTAAAGAAGGAAGAGAACTAGTGAGTCAGGCTGGTGTATTAATTATTCCTAAATGGGACATTGCAAATGTAGTATCCTTTAATGCTATTATGAAGTCTAAGAATCTCTTTCAAGACTCTGAAGAAGAGGTCAAGGCAACATTGCAAAACTCTACTTTTAGTGAGGAATATGAAACTTTGGCAATGTGGGCATTGGCCCCACAAGGGAGAAAACCAGATGTTTCTAATATTAATCCAAATTTCAAGGGAGGATTGATAATAAAGAAAGCTTCAGAGACCTCAACCACTGAGGCCACTAATTTGACTGTGAATGTGGCCAAATTGTCCCAAAAGACTGTTCAAAGGGAGGAAGCTGAAAGGAAGATCTTAATGGAAAAATATAACCTTTTGATTGAGGAGTACAACAAGATGCAACAAAAAAAATTTTAGTTGCAAATTGAAGTGGAGAGGTTTAGGTATAAGTAGATTGGGGAGACATTAAGTGCTCCAGGAACTAGTACATTACCTTCCACAGTAGGGTAAGTGCCTCCTGCTTCTCCAATTGTTTCCACACCAGGATCTTCCATTCAGAATCCTGTCCTCACCCTTTCTTTAGAGGAAGTTGAAGAAGAAATAAAGTGCTCTGTCGATCCTACAAAGAAGCAACTCTTGCAAAAAATTGATGAATTGTAGGCATCATTAAATAAAAGTGAGGAGGGATCTCTCTTAAAGCAAAAGGATATTGTTACTATTGTTTTGAGGAATTTAAATGAAAAGGTTGATAGAAAATTGCTATCTATATATTCTTTATATTCTTTTTTGTTAGCAGCAATAAAGAATATTGATAGGGATCAGGAAGTAGCGATACCAATAATTGAAAATTGGATCCCTAGGGCCACTGATCTGGATATCATATATAAGGCCTCAAGGTTTGATATAAATAATAGGCCCCAATTATAAAGCACACTCATGTGTTAGTAAAATCATTGTAAGGTTTTCAGACCTTACTAGAAAACTTGAGTAGGAAGATTAGGGAGTTGGTGAAGAATTTCAATGATTGGGGTAACACATTGTTACCTAATATAATAGATGAGCAGGGAAAAATTAGGTCATTTCAATAATGGCAGGCTCAAGCAAGTGAGACCATCAATGATCAAATCAATTCAATTTGTGATGAGTCATACTATGATTTTTTGGTGAGCTGTATGGACAAAATCATTAGTACTAGCTCATTTCTTGAATCTTTTCAAAGGGATGCGAATCAAGTAGCGGTAAAATACACACCTTATAATACCAAGGTGGATGAGGTAATTAATTTTGACTAGACAACTGATGATGAGTACCAGAATTGGGTAACTAAATATTTGACTGAGGAGGAGTAAAAGGAGTGAACTAATAACAGGTGGCAGATCAGATGCTGCGGTTGCAACGGTTCCAGTTTTGTGTTGACGATTTTCTCGGTGCGATTTTCTTATGGTTTTTTGCATCAACGTTCCTCAACTAATATGATGAACAAGAATATTTTTCAAGGTGGTGGCTGTTGTAACAAATTTTGGAATATCACCAGGTGCTCCAATTGACTGGTGACAGGTGTAATTTCTGGCTCGGTGCTTGTTTGCTCCTTCATTTTCTATAAGAAGGATTTCAAGGCTAGAAGTATGGGTTAGCAAGTTAGATAATTTTTGTTGAGTCTAGGTGAAGTTGCAGAGAAAATTGTATAGTCCGATGGTTTTAGAAAAATGCAATTTAGGTTTTGAGTCATTCTGTAACAGGTTTTGAGTTCATAGAGATTTAATGTTGTATAACAGTACTAGCTTTTGAGTTGAAATGAAAATTCAAGCTCACGTCTCTCCATTGTACATGCATATCTTAAATTTGAATGAAATAACTAAGGGTTGTTTTATCCATCTCACTATTGTGGTGTGTATGATTCTATTTTAGCTTTAATTTAAGGAATTTAATCAAAATACTTGAATGGGATTATAGGCAGATATGTGCTGTATAAGGATTTGATAAATAGTCCTGGGTTAGAATGCATACTGACGAAATTGTAATGCAATATTGTCAGGGATCTTATATGTGATGTATTAAATCTGTTATAAACCTCTAGATGCTTATGAATTTGACTCCTACAATGGATATATGACACTAATCTAAGTTGTAATTATTAGTGTAGTTTAGTATTTGTTTGTCTTTACCTAGAGCTTGCTACAAATTGCAAATCATTGATCTTATCTTATCACGCTCCAGATGTTGATATTGTCTATGAACAACCAATTCTAGTTGATATTATCTTATCGTGTTGAGCTATTAAGTGAGATCATCTGCTATTGTTAATGTTGTTTATAATAATGGTGCAGAGGTTGATATTCGGTCTTGCAGAGCCCAAAGTGTAGAGGCAAACCAAGTCCTTTCGATTGGAATTGGCATTTCCATTAGATTAGAAGACAAACCTGGTTACATTGTAAAAAGAACCAACATACACGTCAACCACTGAACAACCACCTCTACAACTAACTTTTTAATCTTTTATGATCACATGAAACATAAAACACAGTAATTTCAAGGTTGTTAACATCACTATTGAAATGTTTTAATTTTTTGACCTTTCAAACATTAAAAAGTACATCATTAAATTAATTATGTAATGGCATAAAAATTAAAAACATCATGAAATAATTATGTAACCACAAAAGTCAAATATAGTTATATCAAGAAATTAATATCAAATAGATAATATAATCACATAACTTATACATTTCAGTGTCATTGATTTTCTTCTTCATCCAACTCTTTGTCTGTATCATCCGATCTAGATTTGACATTGTAAGGATTGGTCATATCATCATCATCGTCATCGATATCAATTTCAATAATGTCATCATCCACATGGATATCATCTTCATGAACATTAACTCCTACATCATCATGATCTAGGTCCTCCTCTTCGACATCTTCGTCAGGGAAATCATCAACTAATTGTTGATCCTGATCATCATCTACATCATCTTATAGGTCTTTGGTATCTTCTTCTTCCACCACATTATACTTTACCAGCCTTCCTCTTGGATCATGTATAACAACAAATGACCAACCCAGTTTACCTAGAACCTCTGAGTAAAATACCTACTCACATTGGCTTGGAAGAACATAGGGCTCATTTCCAGCTCGCTCGATCAACCTTGTATTAACCATGGTAAATCCATTATCATATTCAATAACAATTCTTTCAGGATCATTTTCATTCAATTGTAGCCTGTACCATAGGAGGACGAACATAATTAATCTGAAGGACTTAAAGTTACACTCAAGTATATCATCCAAAATCCCATAGTCTCGATTTTTTGAGACTTATGGATGTATGTCACTTCTAGATGAAACATTAGTCACTTGAAAGACTACAATTATACCAGAATCATAATATTTCTTCATATCATCCAACATTTTGATTCAAAATTTATGACTATTACACCACATAGCCTTGTGGTGTTTCACCTGCAATATGTCAAACATGTAAAAATTATTGCAATATCATCAGTTGATAAACATATTTATTCTTGGCCGAATGTATGCAAAGAAAAAAATCTCAACATATATATACATCAATATACTTGAAAATAATTAAATAATATGGGTGATTAATATATTTATACGTATCTGTTTATCTCTTAAACCATATGCTAAATCAATTTCCCTTTGTGTAACAGTGGAATCTCCATTACGATGAGCTTCCTTAACCAATGAAGCCACATCTTCCCATGTTAATGCGCAACTAGATTATTGACATCATTCAATCCATACCGTCATCCAATCAAAATTGTTGGTGACGTACAAATGTAGTGCATCCCACTCTTGACCAACTGTACCAAAAAAAAATAAAATTCACTAATGACGTATAATTAGTTAAATACCACAATATACGACCTTAATTTATAATTGATGTATATTGAAGATTAAAAATTAAATAAGTACAATATACATAAAAACCATATGTAAAATGTATTCCAATTAATCTCCATGACCATCTTATAATTACCTCTGACTTTCCTTAATCTACCTTTCCCAAACAAGTATTCCCCTTCGAATTTGTTAATGGAGTTGGGATCCCAAATTCAATCTACATGGATCTTTGCTGCAAACTTAAGAACATATTCACTAATGTACACCATGGTCTGGTATACCATATATCCCTCCACCATAGAACCCTCAGGATGTGCTCTTTGTCTAACCAAAGCCTTCAAAAATTTCAAGTGCCTCTCAATCATCCACATTGACCTTGTGTGTATAGGTCCACACAATTCAATCTCCTCAACTTGGTGTATGAGGTAGTTTTCTTGTGTATTTAAAAATGTTGAAGGTAGACACTTTTGAATTTCACACATTAGACGGGGAATTTTTATCTTCTTTATGAATTTCTTTATATGACAACCATCTACAAGTGATTCAAGGTACAAATATATTAACGAGATTTAACAAAAATATATAGTATATTACATAACAAGTAAAAAAAATGGCAATTATAAGATGTATACAATGAATTGAACAAATCTCGCTACTTACCTCATGTATTTTCCAAGATCATATATAACTTGCTTGACATTGTTGTCAAAGTTGTATGGGAGAGATAGAGGTAGAACGTACTGCAACAATTATAAAATGATCTTTTCATTATTTTTCCAAAAGTAGTAAACACAATACACTGAAAAGTACATGCATTATACAAGTGTATATAATATACCAGAATAATTACCTTAATGAAGGTATGCCAATCATGCATTTTCATCCCTGACCCAAATTCACCTTTCTTTGTTATTATATTGTTTATGTTCGCAACAAATCCTGTGGGAAATCGATTTTTTTGTATGACTTCTTTTATAGCATTGCTTTGCTGCTCTGTTAATAACCAAGGAAGGACACTTATATTAATTTGGTCTCCATTGCTATTTAATTGAATGACATTTTTCATTGCATGATTGGCTTCCTGAATGTCACTACAAATTTTGACAATTTTTTCTTTGTCATCCCTTCCATCCAATATTTTCGATAACATTCCTATTATATTCTTTCCAATATGCATTGTATCAAAAAAATGCACAATTTGTAGCTGCTCATAGTAGGGAAACCTTCTAAATTGTCTAGGATAACTTTTCAGTCCCTGTTGAAGCCAAACATTAATTCCTTGATGACCTTGATGAAGCATATAAGTTAAAAAAATTAACAATGACAATCATTGTCAATTACAACATGAGTAAACACAACACAATATAAAAATATAAATTCAAAACATATTATATATGATAAACAATTTGATCTGATGTATAACCTTGATGATTAATTCTATTATATTCCAACTTCCATAGGCGAGGTGACATTCTTCGTGGTTTTGATGTAGTCTTCTCTTTCCCATTGAAAATATGTTTTTCAGTAGTTTGATACTTATGATTTCTATGGAGGAAATGCCTATACTCATCAAACACCTGATTTCCTAAACTTGTTGAACGACAAGATTTCATCTTTGGACCACAAATTGGACATGCAAATTTTCCCTTTGTTTAAAGACCTGCAAGATGATATATAATTGGATTAAATATGTCAATTTTTTTAATTATATATAATGAATAGATTATTTTAAAAACATGCATGATATCTACTTCATCAAATTAAATATTGTTAAAGTGCAGTTGAATGTTATAACATACCACACAAATGTGTTAGCCCTGGGGCATCATGAATTGTCCATACAAGCATTACATGGAATTGAAATTGTCTTTGTCCAATTGGTCTAGAGATGTCATACATAGTGACACCATTCCATAACTTTAGTAACTTTTCAATAAGAGGCTTGATATATACATTCATATCTTTAACTTGGTACTTACCTAGTTGAATGAACATAAACATTACATAATTATTATAACCATTTTACTATAATATATATAAATTAATGTACATGACTATTGAATGCAAAAAAATATAAGTCATTATGCAACAAATAAGACAAATGAGATGCTACTACGTTAAAGAAAATTGATGTAAACAAATACCTGGACCAATCATTGACAACATTATGTGCTTCCTCTTTATTGGCATTCATGGAGGAATGTTATTGTTGATAATAAAAATAGGCCACATTCAATAAATAGATCGCAGCTCTCCAAATGGATTGACACCGTCCGCTCCCAATGAAAGCTTGAGATTACGAAGTTTTTCTTTAAAGTGTGGGCATTTTTCCTCCATGTCCCTAAATGCAGAACCATCCACAGACATTCAAAGAATGTCATCTCCACTTATATTCTATGCATGGTAATCCATAAATTGTGCTAAGCTTTCGCACTTAAATAATCGTTGCATACGTGGAATAATGGGAATATAACGAAGAACCTTGCGAGACACTTTTTTTGTTAGTTGATCTGTTTGATATCTACTGATATGACATTCTGAACATTCTATTGCAAATTCCTATTGTTTATGTTATATAATATGATCATTGGGACATGCATCTATTGCTTGATACTCCATTATGATATCTTTCATAATGGCACATAAATCTTGGTATGAGTGAGGTAAAATATTTGATGGTGGTAACAAAAATTCACTAATCAATCTACAATAAAAAATAATTTGTTCATATAAAGAATATTAATGGTACATATTTCATCCTTTATTTACTAGTGATGAACTAACAACAATTAAAATAGATGAATACAATGACATATATGACGTACCTTAACATCCGTGAGATTGCTATGTTTGATAAACCATTCGTAACCTTCAAGTTCAATAGCAACAATACAACAAAGAGAAGAGTTGTTTCAGAGCCTTCGTAAAGGGGCTCGTATGCCTTCTCAAGTACAGGTAAATCATGAACATCATCAAAGTCATCTTGATCATCATGATCAACTCTGCCACTAAATGTGTCATGGATCAATGTATTCATACCATCATCTTCAACTGTGTTTTCTAGTGCATGATCATCTTCTTCCATAGAATCATTAACTTCATCTTCGATACTCATAGCTCCGTGTTCGTCCACTTGCAAAACCTCATTCTTCGGGCCGTGATAATCCATATCATTTTCCCTAAGGTGCCCCACCTTTATAATAATGATAGACACAAATAAACCATGATCATGATCAAGTGATTATATATATATATATATATATATATAAAATGTTAAAATGATATAAACATTTACAAATTCAATCAATATAAACACATATAATGAAAAACTTACCAATGGATGATAATCATGCCCCCCTTCAACGTGACCATACTGCCTACAATGTTTCTCAACTATTATGACTAAAATTTGTCTTATCTTTAAGCCCTTGTAATTATTGCAAGGACAATAACATTTCCCATCACCCTTTCTTTTCAATCTAGCCCACAATATATCAAGTGTCTCTTCATTTTGTTTTGGACTAATATTATCTGACATTATTTTTCTTTATCAAGCTTGACTATTTAGATCTTCAAAAAATATCAAACTCACAGTCCAATAATTTTTATTCATAGACATGTAACATAATCTAATAATTATGATATTTTACACCAAAAAAATTTGGCATGCAACCACCCCTGCAAAGGAGAAGATAGTCTGAAGTTAATGACCCCAAAACACACTTTAAAATGCTAATTCCAAGACTTATTAAATTCTTATTTTACTATGATTTCCAACCATTAAGACTCCTAAAATCAGAATATTGAACTTGATCACAAATTTCCTACAAGGGAGGTAGCGAGCTAGTAAGAGCAAGTGACCCATTCCTAAGGAGCAACAAGTCGGAATAATCATTGCTAATGTCAATAGGGATTTATCCTTTTAGTGAAAGATGCAATGTGTCACTTCTTATGATGAGCTTATCCCTAGGGCCCTCAACATTGAGAGAGCCCTAATAAAAAACAACAAAAGCATTGGTAAGAGCATGATTAGGGTACAAACCCTAGGCCTCCATAGAAACATAAACAATAAATATAGCGGATTAGTGAGGTTGCAATACCAGAAAGATTGAGACATTGTAGGTAATAACAAAATCTTGCAATCTAAAGATTGTAGCCAATAACAAGCACACTATGTAGCTTAGTGACATGTGTAAATGCAATCTACGGTAAGAAGAATGACAGTCACTTGAGAAGTGACAGTCAAAAAGAGACTGAGCAGTGACAATAATAAAGATCAAACCTTGCATAGTAAAGTGGAGATTTTAACAGTGAGTTTCCTTACCCCCTTGCTAACCTTAAGCATTTTTCAAATGCTTTTGGTAGTGATAGACAAGGAAAATGCAATTAGGGAATGATTGTCCAAATGAAGTAATAGTGGTAATCATAGTCTCAATGTTTCTTCTAAGCCATTAATGTATAATGAAGGTAGTGGATTGCATGTTTGAGCAGTGTTTTGAGATTCATCAAAGATGGGAGAATAGTGAATAATACCTTGTGGACTGTGAAGTAGTGTCAATAAGGTTGAAGGATATTAAGAACGACAATGCCATGAAACAATGAGTCCCCTGTAGTAGGTAGGTAGTCTATAGGGAATAGTTTGATTTTATAGAAGGATGCTCATGAAAGGAATCTCCAAGTGATAGTGAGTGAGTTGTTTGAGATTGCAGCTGAGGGTACAATACCTAGTCTTAAAGGAAGTTAGCAAAGCAGTAAATGTGCAAGAAAATCAAACTATACACAACAAAAAATTCACAATGTTATCTTCCATAATGCCTTGAGTTTGAAGACAAAAATCTCATTGTATCTTCATGATGAAAGTGGTGACCTTAATGGTCAATCACTGGCAACCTAGGCCTTTGTAGAAACATAAACAATAACTATAGCGGATTAGTGATGTTGCAATACTAGAAAGATTGAGACATTGTAGGTAATAAAATAATCTTGCAATCTAAAGATTGTAGCCAATAACAAGCACACTATGTAGCTTAGTGACATGTGTAAATGCAATCTACGGTAAGAAGAATGACAGTCACTTGAGAAGTGATAGTCAAAAAGAGGCTGAGCAGTGACAATAATAAAGCTCAAACCTTGCATAGTAAAGTGGAGATTTTAACAGTGAGTTTCCTTACCCCCTTGCTGACCTTAAGGGTTTTTCAAATGCTTTTGGTAGTGTTAGACAAGGCAAATGCAATCAGGGAATGACGTCAAATGAGGGAATGACTGTCCAAATGAAGTAACAGTGGTAATCATAGGTTCAATGTTTCTTCTTAGACATTAATGTATAATGGAGGTAGTGGATTGCATGTTTGAGCAGTGTTTTGAGACTCATCAAAGATGGGAGAATAGTGAATAATACCTTGTGGACTGTGAAGTAGTGTCAATAAGGTTGAAGGATCTTAAGAACGACAATACCATGAAACAATGAGTCCCCTGTAGTAAGTAGGTAGTCTATAGGGCATAGTTTGATTTTATAGAAGGATGCTCATGAAAGTAATCTTCAAGTGATA
Source organism: Sequoia sempervirens (assembly GCA_007258455.2). NCBI lineage: Eukaryota > Viridiplantae > Streptophyta > Pinopsida > Cupressales > Cupressaceae > Sequoia > Sequoia sempervirens. Next base: position 576,362,324 of record VDFB02105785.1, read on the forward strand.
GTGAGTGAACTGTTTGAGATTGCAGCTAAGGGTGCAATACCTAGTCTTAAAGGAAGTTAGCAAAGTAGTAAATATGCAAGAAAATCAAATCGCACACAACAAAAAATTCACAATGTTATCTTCCATAATGCCTTGAGTTTGAAAACAAAAATCCCATTGTATCTTCATAATGAAAGTGCTGACCTTAATGGTCAATCATTGACAACCTAGGCCTCCGTAGAAACATAAACAATAACTATAGCAGATTAGTGAGGTTGCAATACCAGAAAGATTGAGACATTGTAGGTAATAACAAAATCTTGCAATATAAAGATTGTAGCCAATAACAAGCACACTATGTAGCTTAGTGACATGTGTAAATGCAATCTACGGTAAGAAGACTGAGAGTCACTTGAGAAGTGACAGTCAAAAAGAGGTTGAGCAGTGACAAAAATAAAACTCAAACCTTGCATAGTAAAGTGGAGATTTTAACAGTGAGTTTCCTTACCCCCTTGCTGACCTTAAGGTTTTTTCAAATGCATTTGGTAGTGTTAGACAAGGAAAATGTAATCAGGGAATGACTGTCCAAATGAAGTAATAGTGGTAATCATAGGTTCAATGTTTCTTCTTAGCCATTAATGTATAATGGAGGTAGTGGATTGCATGTTTGAGCAGTGTTTTGAGACTCATCAAAGATGGGAGAATAGTTAATAATACCTTGTGGACTGTGAAGTAGTGTCAATAAAGTTGAAGGATCTTAAGAACTACAATACCATGAAACAATGAGTCCCCTATAGTAAGTAGGTAGTCTATAGGGAATAGTTTGATTTTATAGAAGGATGCTCATGAAAGGAATCTTCAAGTGATAGTGAGTGAGCTATTTGAGATTGCAGCTAATGGTACAATACCTAGTCTTAAAGAAAGTTAGCAAAGCAGTAAATGTATGAAGGACTTGCTTTATATGCATACTATGTAGTCTAGCTTAAGACAAAGTTCTTAGAAGAGATTGAAGGTGGATTATGGAACTCAAGGGTTACCATGAAAATGATTAAAGAAAAGACTGGGATCTATTTAAAAGCCACAGTCATGAAGATATTAAATATGTCACATGTAAAACCCTAGTAAATGGAGTAATGAATACAGTGCCAAAGAGGATAGTGTGCTAAGGCAGATTTAAGAGATCTCCACATATCTAATTACAGGGAAATACATCATTTATTTATTTTTTTAACTAAAAGAAATCATTCTAAACCCTGTATAGGATACATTGATACTTCAAAAGCCTCTAAAGGAATTTGAGATTATGCAAATATATGTCAAGTAACATTCATAAGGTTTAAAAGAAATCATTCTAAACCCTGTATAGGATACATTGATACTTCAAAAGCCTCTAAAGGAATTTGAGATTATGCAAATATATGTCAAGTAACATTCATAAGGTTTAGAAAATCTTGATCACTCTCTAGAATAGCCCATTAAACATGGGTTGTGCTTGAATGCACTACATAATTGATATAACACAACCACTCTGCATATCAACCGGAGTTATATGCTTTTTATTGCAGCAAGAGGTAATCACTCTTCGATCATGCTATAATTACATCCTAACCTGTTAAACTTGAGACAACCTGAATGCACCCAATGATGATTGAAACCTACATTATACAACCTGAATTAACTACATTATATGATTTCCTCCATTTCTATCACAATATGGCCACATTAAACTTGGGTCACACATGAATGCATCCTGTATTTGTTATAGAACAACTGTGCCACATGACCGATAGAGTTATGGATCACATAATTATAGTCACAAGAATATGTTCCTTAGTTGTGATCTTATCGTGATTCCACAAAACAAAATATGGACATGAAATTCTCAAAACCCTAAACCTCTAAAATGAAATCTAATGAGATGTTTCTTTAAAATATGATTTTCAAACTTGGAACTACAAATCTAACTTCACAACTGAATTCAACAAAAAGACAATGACTACCCTCAACCTGGCGATATCTTCTTGAATTTTTTTTGATTTTTCCCGAGAAAATCATCCTTAGTTCTCCACAAACTGTCTCAAGTAGAGCAAAACATTATCGCAATAAATCAGGTGCAAACTCACTTTTCTTTATGTCGGCCACAATTTGATTTTTTTCTATTTTTCATGTTTGTCAAAAATTCGACGAAAATGATAGTCAACATTTCTATGTGTAATAATTGGCTATGAAGGTAGCCACCCAAGATCTAGAGGCCTAATAGAAAGCACAAAAGAGAGAGAAAATAATATGACAAGAATAAACTGTATTCAATGTCAATAATATGATATGCAATACTCAATACAATACTATGCATAGGAGACCCCTTGGATATATAGCCAAGGTGAGAATATAGGAGGGCATAAGATTATGACAAGTGTCGTAATCTTATGACATGTGACAACAATGAAAAATTATCACTCCACCTAAAGTGGAAAAAGATAATGTGATAATCTCCACAAAAGGTGGATCTCCCACAAAAGGTGGAGAGATAATCACATGATGTGTCCACAAAAGGTGGAAGTGATGAGGAAATGAGATGTCAACTCCACCAAATGTGGAAAATCTCCAACAACCTCCTATGTGGTCCCTAAGTAAACTTAACTAAGGTGTAATCAAGACCTAGGATAAGGTACGAGACATTTAATTACACCAACACTATGAACCCCAGCTTCATCAAAATTTTGACTAACTTCGAGGATAAACTTTCAAAAAATTAAAAATTACACATCAAATTTTACAAGCACCCGAGGAACATCAAATTTTTCATATTTCGTTGGACAGTTTTGTCAGATTTTGCAGTCAAATGAGTTAGTGACACCTACCTTTGGGTCCATCGTATGAGCATTAATTGTTGGCATTTAATGCATTTATTTCTATAAATAGCTGGGTTTGACCTATCATTATCACTTTGTCAGTTGATTAGAGCGATTCAGAGCAAGTCAAAGAGCCATCTCCCATCACCGCCCTCGAGCTCGACAAGCTTCACAACCGACTTGATGTGTCTGTCAGCTGGTCCGTCGTTCACATTCATTAGGTTCTTCAAGTGAGTTCGTTGCCTCGAACCACTTCATGTTTTCTCTGATTTATTCCTAAAAAGATGAATTTAAAGTAGAAAGAACTCAAGAACTAGATAGAGAAAATTGCGACCCACAAAATCCAGATGACAAAATTCTAAAAACCCTCATAAATCACCCCTATAACACCTACGAAACCTTGAACCCTCGACGTCATTCTTTAGCCAGGGAATTCATAACATGTAGACCTGCCGACTCACAATGCCAGTGCCTGCATGCAAAAAAAGAGAAAAATTTCAAACACATGACAAAATTCTCATGCGGGCCCACCACCGCATGAAGCTCCTATCCCCTCTCCACTGAAGGACTCAAAGATATGCGGATCCATCCCCATGAGATTTTTTCCTTGGGACGCTGCCCATGATTTTCCGTTCCAAACAGCTTTCCAACCCCAACCTTCTAGTGTTTAGACCTCGGCTCTTCAGTTATCCTATAGTCAAAATTAGCAAAATATCAAGTTAGTGTCTAATTCAGACTTCACCTTGCAGACTTTCATCGTCAGAATTCCATTGGCTTTTCGCTGCTTTGTGACGACATTTTGGCCCCGTCCATTCATCCTTCAGGTCCTACTCCTTTGTTTGTCACATAACATTGAGTGAAGGGTGATTAGGTGCCAAGAAACTTGAGGGTCCTACCTTGTGGACTTATGTCTATTGGCCATCATGCCAAATCCATCGTCATTAATGGCCACTACCATCTGACACTCCCACCTCCAAGGCCCAACTTGTTCACAACCTCCAAAATGTGAAAACTAAAAAATGAACCATTACAAGTCTCCTCCATTGGACTTTCGCCATTGGGAATTTGTCCTGTCTTGGCTATTACAAAGGAGAAAACTACCCCCATCCTTCCGTTTCTTGGGGGCTAATCCTCTGTTTTCCAATGAACCCAGAAAAAACAAAGAAAATCTGGAGGCCAAGTCCCTGGTTGGACCCGATTCCTTGGGTGGCTCTCAATGGACTTCCACACTCTATTTGTCATTTCAAATGGTAATTATCAAATGACTTTCCACCTCCTCTAACCCAAATTCCCAAGGGACCAATGTGTGATGTCGATTTCCCTATGAACTTGCTGGTCCATCCCAGCAAAACTCCACCCCTGAGATGCTATCTCACTAGAGCTGCTTCGAATGGCAAACACTAGATGGCCAGACTCCTCCCTAACTCTGACCACCTCAAAGATGATCCAAATGGCTCCTAATCTAAAAATGAACTTTGACCCACGTGCCAAAATGGCCTCTTCTCCATACTGGACCCCATGATTTGACCAAGTCCTATGGTAGGTGAAACATTGTGGGCTGCCCTGCCTTGTTTTCCCTTCTGAAACAACTATGTGACCAGGGAAGTCTAACCCCTGGGGTCTGAACCATCCAAACTCCCTCCTGTGAACTGCTAAAAACAATTTGGGTTATATGTTATATTTATTGAATGATGAATTATCCAATCTAACTCCGTTTGCAGGGATTTGGCTAACGGCTCTATGCTTTCATGCTTGATTTTACTCACCTCTCCTTTGTCTGTAGAATATATGGAATTAGGTGCAAGACCCTCAGGGGCAACCGTAGAGAAGGACAAAGGAAAGAAAATAGGTAAGGCACCCTATGGAAAATAAGACAAAGACAAGATGAAGTATAAATTCCAGGGGGAACCCCTAATATCCAAAATCATCATAGATTAGAAGGAGATCTCTGACACAAACATCGGGCACATAGACATCAAAAAATTTGAGTAAAGGGTTAGGATCAAACCTACAATAGAGAAGAATAATTAGAGGCAGTGGAATAGCTAGGCTACAGGCTTCCCTCCTACCCTCATTACCCCTGAACTGGTGATGGCCTATAGGGAGGCCTATCAAGAGGAAATCTGAACCATAGTGAACAGGGATGGAAACATTTTAGCCGACATGTTCGATAGGGAAATATCAAAGAATTTCCATATCCCTACCTTCGAGGAGATGGAGTTGCCAGCCATAAGCGATGGCAAGGCTACGTGGGATGGAGATCCCCTTAAATGTAAAAGGGTTATTAATGAGTATTGGCTAAAAGAGAAGAGGGGCAGTGCTGCCAAGGTTCCTTAAGAACTATTCCAAAGTGATTTTTATGAATATTACCATGATTTGGTAACATTACTAAGCAGAGTCATGGGCCTCCCAATTGCCACCTACTTCCAAGAATGGATGCTCTACTTTGTCAAGGAGATTCTCTGTGGAAAAACCAAGTTCTATTGGGGCAAGATAATTAGTGATTGTTTCCATGAACAGTTTATGGCTGTTATGAAGACTTCTGAATTCTACATGACATCCTATTTGGTCTACTCGTTGGCCAAACAAAGGAAATACAAAGGCTTGTTCAAAGCTCCAGATGAGGAACCTAGTAGGGAGCTAAAGGTTTATGACAAATACCCCCAACTACAATACAAGAACTTCAAGAAAGATTACTACAGGGTCAATGATGCTTTCATAGGTCATATCATCAAATTGCTTAGGGGTTACTTTGATAGGCAATTCTTCCACAATGCCAATGCTTTCCTGAAACAATTTTCCTTTCTGTTCATCCAATATCTAAATTTTACATACATTCATGTAGAAGGATTCTCAGAAAGACCAAACAAGCTGCCCCGATATCCTAATGACTAGATAATACTATTGGAACTATCTCAGCAGCTACAACATGTGCACAACCTCTTGAGCGGAAAACATATGGCAGGGATTCCTTATCCCCTCTCCTTTGGCCAAGGGATGTATGAACTCCATAACTCACAATGTGCCAACAATTCAGAGGAGTTGGTAGAATACCATTTGAAACTCCTCACTGCCTGACCGCGGATGGATCCCTATGGCCATATGAAGAAGATGCTTGGACTTGAATATGCTCATCAACATAGTATTGAGGATTTCTGGGCCAATTGCAAAGATGAACATGAGGTGCAGATGAGGCATTATATGCAGAGGACTGCATACTTTATAAAGAGGGTCAATCTATTCCTAGTGCTTGACCAAGTGGAAGAAGATGAAAGGACAGTCATGGATCCCCGGTATAATGTGGTTGCCAATCTTCCACTTCCACTGATTGATTGGGACAAGCAAGAGGTTGACGACCTCAAAATTCTAACCAATCCCATCGAGGATGGAACAAAAGAGTGGGTTGATGGGAAATTTTCCAGATTGAAGTAGTAAGGGGTCACTTTGACCTATGAGGGGCTCAAAAATGAGCTAAGTGGAATAAATAGCGGGACAGTTGCTGCCCCAACAAGAGAAACTTCAAAATCCCCTCCAGTTAGTAGGTCAAGGAAAATAAAAGAAACTTATGAGAAACAACATAATACAAAGGTGTATACAAGAAAGGCCTCAGAAGGGGAATCTTCTGAGAAGCATAAGAGTTTGGGCAGTGTCACGAAGATGCCTATTATTCAAGAAGATCCACTCCATGAGGGAGAGGAAATGGAGGTCTAGCAACCAAAGTCCCCATCTACTACTTCCACTACTGCTGCCCCTCCGCCTACTTCTCAGGCCATGGTAGCTACTTCCCCACCTGTAGTGCATATCTCAGTCCACCTTTCCTCTTCTTTGCCTACTGGACAAGTCGTAATGATTGACTCTTCTTATGCCACAACCTCTCCACTTTCTTCTGCTTCCATGTCCGTAACCACATCTCTCTCATTAGTCACAACAATAATGCTAATGCCTACACTCTCACTTCCAAAGGCATTCTCTCTACATATGCATAAGGTTGCTATAGAGCTCTCTGAGGCATTGATGAACCCAGCTATTTAGGTTGCCTTGGCACATATTCTTGCCAATATCCCCACCTCCACTCCTCTAACTGAACCACCCAAAATGAAATCCACAATGGAAATTTTTGGGGAGTTGGAGTGATGAGAGAAGGAAGCCATAAAGGCATTGGACGAAGAAGTGGATGACTACCATGAACATCTAGAGCACCAACACTTGCAAATTGATAAGGTAGTCTGTGAAGGAGAGGAAATTGAGTCCTCCAAAGGTGATGAAGAAGAAGATTCTGACACCAAATATATTGTAGAAACCTTCGATGCAAACCTAGAAGAAGAGCTAACTTGAAAATTAAAGGATGTTGGAAAGGAAGTAGAAATACCACCTCCTGAAGAAGAAAAAGAGTCTAGTGATAAAATGGAAGAAGACACTGAACTTCCAACCAGGGAGCAAGAATAAATCCCCAAACATGGTGAAGTGGTGCCTCTCTCAGAAGGGCAAGAAGAACAAGAAAAGAAAGAACATGAAGATGTGCCACCTCAACATGAGGAAGAGGAGAGTAAAGAAGAAGGTAAGCCTCAAGAAGAGTCTCAAGCTAACAATAGTCCAAAGATAGAGTAGCCTGAGGAACATCGGCATGAAGAAGAGAAGGAAGAAAAGGATGTTGAAGGGGAGAGAAACTCCAAAGAATGCATTCCCACCAAATCCCCTATCAAACACATGGTGTTCATCTAGAACTCTGATGAAGAAGAAGGGGGGGACACAAGGATGAAACAAGAAGCTCCTGATGATAAAGAGATTGAAGTTAGAAAGGACAAAGAAGAAGGTGATCGTGAATCACCGAAAGAAAGGTCTCAGATGCTCGAGTTTCTAGAAAAGCAACTAAAGAAGAAAGGTCCTACCCTAAGAGATCCAAGAGCAAGGTTAGAGGCCATCTTGGCCTAAGCTCATATCAGTACTAAGAAGGAGAAGAAATCCAAAGTTAGATCCAAGCTGACAATGGATGCTTCTAGATCTAGGACCATCTAGGTAGCCACGCCGATGATGGGAGAAGAAGGGATAAGTTACAATGTCTCCACCATTGACTTGGGGACAGTCACCAGAGAGCAGAAAATAGATCACCTTTAGGAGTCCGTTGCCATGGTGGTACATCTCATGTAGAAGGAAAAGCTCTCCAAGGAGGAGCTAAAGGCACAACTGGCTGATTTGACAACCTATATTCAGTAATGGTCGTCAGTAGAAGAGCTTCCCATGAAATCCTCGGATCCACCTCAGATGCTATACAAAGAACAAATCAACAAGCTTGAGAAAAGGAAGAACTAGACTAAAACCATAGAAGATTGGTTCTAGCAATTCTTGTATGCTAGAAATATGGGCATTAGTCAAGCTATCAGGACAACAACTAAACTCTTGGAGGTCTAGAAAACCCTTGAGGGCATAAGGAATTTCTACATTAACTTCCTAGGGATATATGAATCCACCTACCCTAAAATTGAGGCCATCCTCAAGCTTCCTCACAAAATATGGGAAGAAGACGTGTTCTCAAAGGATGAAAATTGACTAGTTGAAATGTGGAAGATGAACTTCGACCACAGGAAAGAGATATTGGAGCAAGTCCTCTAATAGGTGGAGCTAGTAATTGATTGGGCCAAGGACATTAGGAAAAATTGTATTGAGTATTTAAAATTAATGACAACCTATGATGTGCCCACTATTTAGATCGATCCATAAAAGGTGAAGCCATATTTCTATAAGAAGATGGAAGATGGAATGTTAGGCGATCTCACAACAGATTTCATGAATTTTGTTGCTTAGGATTTTTACCAATCTGAACAAGTCAGAGATAATACAACTAAGTGTGATGAAGATTGTGATACGCTCTTAGATCGATCTAAATAATGGAACTATCAGGTGCTCCAATCCAGTATAATAGAGATCGAGAAAATTTAGGCGTTAATCAACAGGTTCATAGAATATGCTACTTTGAAGAAACATGAGGGAAATTCGATCATCGATGACAAGCTCCTCACATAATAGCTACAACAAAGGAAATCAACTAGAAGAAAAAATGGTACAGTGCTGCCACTAGAGGAAAAAATAGGGAAAAGACAAGGAATGTATTTTTAAATTGTAATATATTTGGGGGTAGGAGAAACCCTAGTTTGTAGTGAATCTTGGCCACATGATGCAAATAAATCTTTTCCATTCATTTTGATTTTTGAACACTATAAATAGGGGTGTTGGTTTCTTTTTACACTGTAACCATGTTTGTCTCCTAATCTACCTATGGGACTACCAATCCCAATCAAGGGTAGCTTGAAGGACCTGGACCAACTAACGAGGACTTTAAGAAACCTCCTACAATTTGGGATCTGCAAGACCCGGGAGGGTGATCCCTTAATGTGTTTACAACCTCTACACCGTTATTATAAACAACATTAATAATAACAGATAATCTCACTTAATAGCTCAAAAAAATAGGATAACACTAAAATAAATTGTCTGTTTATCAGTAATATCACCTACCTAGAGCATGAGACAACTACAACACAAGGTAGTATAAGATGGTCATTGATTATCAATTTGCAGTAAGCTCTAGGCAAAGACAAGCAAACTCTGAATCATATGGGTGATTACAACTTAGACCAGTGCCATATATCTATTGGGAAGGAGTCAAATTTGTCAACATTTAAAGGAATATAACAAATCTAACACATAACACACAAGATCTTTGACAACATTACCTTGTAATCTCATCAATCTACATTCTATCTCAATACTACTTACCAAATCCTTATACAGTACATATCCTCCTATAATCCCATTCAAGAATTTTAATTAATTCTTTGAATTAAAGCCAAAACAAGGATCATACACACCACAATAGTGAGATGGATAAAACAACCCTTCGTAATTTTATTCAAGGTTCAAATATGCAAGTATAATGGAGAGACATGAGCTTGAATTTTTCATTTAAAATCAAATGCTAGTACTGTTATACAACATTAAACCTCCATGAACTCAAAACCTCTTACAAACTAACTCAAAAGCTAAGTTGCATTTCTTTATGAAACCATCAGATTTTACAAATTGCTCTGCAACTTCACCTAGACTCAAAAAAATTTGTCTAACTTGCTACCTTGTACATCTGGCCTTGAGATTCTTCTTATAGATAATGAAGGAGCAACAAGCTTTATTCCATAGAATACACATGTCACCAGCTACTTGGAACACCTGGAAAAGATTTGATGCAGTAATAAAGATCACCAGAAACCCACGCCAAGATTGCCATTAAAGCAGAACTGGAAGTCGCTGCAACCGCAACATCTAACCTATTAAATTTTTCCAGTAAGAATCCTTTCCACCATTAAAACACACCCACTCGCCTGCACAAATGGCTCCAACCATGCTTTGACCTTGACTTTAAAAACCAGCTGTCGATCCTTCAGTTGAATCGAATTAGCAAACGACCACATTCAAAACTAGCTGACTCAATCACCAGCATGGAAAAGAAGGTCCCATCACACCATATGCTATAAAGGAAATCCACGTGGCGGTCACCCATGATATCGCAATCCTACAACTTTTGATCACGCAATGGTGGGTGACCGTCGATCTTGAGCATCAACGATCTCATCCATTCAAAATAGTCATCAACCTTATCCATGACTATCGAGTAGCTTTTTCACTGAGATTAAAACATCTCCGTCGATCTTCAGCACATGCATCCCACAAGCGCTTTAGTAACCCACCCTTTTACTCCTTCGGCTTCATCGGATGGGACACATGGCAGTCGCCTGCGATACTGCAATCGGTATAGACCTTTCAACTTTTGATCACACAATAGCGGGCAACCATAGATCTCTGACAATACTTGATCAATAGTTACAAAGTTCATCCCCCTCAGCTGCTCCAGATTAGACATGTGGTGCCAGCCCATGATATCGCGATCTTGCAGTTTAGGATCACGGGATGGCAGGGAATGGCTAGGATGCAACCAAATTTAAATTTCAATCTCCACCGTAGATCTTTTTGACTTGACTTGCTGTCCTAATTCCTTTGTTTTGTGTTCGATCATTTAATGCATTCCCATAGCCATATCAAATATTTCAATTTAAATTTTTTTGCTATGGAAGCAATGAAATATTTAAAATACATCACACAAAAAGTTCCTTGGGCCCCACCTTGCACACGTGGCAACACCTCACTATTTTGCGATAGATAAAAAGTGAGCACCTTCCAATTGCAAAATAGCGGGCAAGCTCTTTAATCAAAGGGCAGTTGATTAATGGTCACGTAAATCTCATCCCCCAAGGGGGAGACGTAGCGCCCGCTTGTGATCCTTTGATTCCTGATCACGAGATGGCAGGTAACCATTGATATCCGAACGCAAATGATCAACGACAGTGCGAACACCATACTTCTAAAAAATATAACATTTATTAAGAACAAGGGGGGACCACTAGGCCCATGAGACAATGACATCAGTTGTTTTTTAAAACGAAGCATAGGGTCGGCCTAGACTTAGGAAAATAAAACCTGTGGAGGCTACAAAAATCAAAACCGAAGGGACCAAAGCCTAGATGAGATGATGGGGCATAAGATGTTTTAAAACCCTTCAAAAATAAAATCGAAACATAACTTCAACCAGGGTGGAAAAAAAACACTAGGGTTTTACATGCAAACAAGGCTAAAACCCCAACCCTCAGGAATTTTGACACCATGAAAGACTAGTTTGACACTAGGCAGGGCATAAATGGAACACAAGGAGCAAAAATTTGAAGTTCCAACAGTGGCTCCAGTTGGTGACATTCATTCCACTGGAATGAAGTGAGGATTCAAAATCTCAGGTGAAGTAGACCAAGAGGTAGAGATGATCAAAACGGGTTTTTTGGACAAAACAACCCAAACTATGTACAAAATATACAAACCTAAACTACTGTTCATGGAAAAGAATACTTCAAGTGAAGTATAACTTCAAGAACTGTCCATGAACTGGAAGTTCAAGAATATCACCTATCAAATCCTATTTTTCAAACTCCATTTAGTGACCCCAAGCCACCAAATGAAAAAAGGGAATCAACATTTACCTCTGTCAAACACAATTTTACAAAAGGAGTCAATCTCCCTCAACTCATGCTTGCCACTGTTAAACCATAACAACATATGTAACTGTACATCTGCAAAAATAAGCTTTAGGCTACCTTTATTTGCTATAGAACTTGCTCTCTGTTTAGGTTTGTCATCAATTGGCAACCAAATCAAATAAGCCCCATCATTGCCACTCTCTTCATTCTTTGATTGTGTATCAAGTGGCAAGATTTGAAAATGGGGATCAAGACCATATGAAAGCACAGTCTAATCACAACTATTTTCCTGATTGAACATGATGGTACCTCTCAATAGGCCATCATATACAACACCATCAATATGCTCATAATCACTATGCATTTGAAAGTCAGGGACACTTTCCAAACGCTGATAATCATGTGGCAAAAACTAATTACATTTATCATGTGAATCACTCTCAAGCTGAAAACAACTTGTTTCAATGTTCTGCACATTGCCACATTCAATGAAAATTCTCCCAACTGACAAAAATAGCACTCACAATCTACTACATGGCCGGTACTATTAAGCTCATTTTGATCATTAGTTTGCATATCAAAACGTAAACCATCACAATAATCTAGTTCATCATGCAAACTATATTCAAGTGTATTCAAAGAGATACACTCATCTTTTAACACACTCTGTACTTGTTCTTCATCATGCTGGTAATGAGAGTCATCAAAATCTTCTAACTCATCATTTGTAATCATACTGTCACCTTCTGAACATAAGGTATCAACCTTTTCAATATCACAAGAAATTCTGGTTCAAAATCACAATCTGATCTCTTATTGGAATCAACCTCTACATCCTCATGAAAAGACTCATGGATAGGCTCATTTAAATCAACAAACAAAGACTTTTTTAAATCTATATCAAGGTTTTCAAAACTTGGCTCATAAGAAATGAAATCCTCATAGTCATCTATTGCTTCAAACTCACTAAAACAAGATCCCTGAGCTTGCATCAACATTCACACTATCATACTCATCACATAATGCAATATTACCATCAAATGGTTGCTTTTCTTCATCTGCATTAGAATACTTTTCATTCAAGGAGATCAATTCCATCTCCTGATTTTGAAATGAATCAAAATCACTAGGGCTGTAAATAGATTTGAAATCCTCTTGATCACCTATATAAGGATGCTTTTTAGCTGACTACAAAATTCAATCTACAACACCATTTTTCTCATCAGGAAAACTTAAAACATCATAATCATCATAATGTTTAGTTGTGTATTTAGAGTCCATAGAGGAGAAAACACTCTCAATATCATTTGCATCATTGCAGCCTTCATTTTCTATAGAAAATCTACTTTCTATTTCTATATCTTCAGAGCAAATGGAAAACACTTCACATGTTTTATTTATCTGTTCATGACCATCATGGCTGCAATATTCTCCTGGACATATTTTTTCTGTAAGTTGTTTAAAAACCACATCCCTATCACTACATGGTGCACTATCGTTCTTGTCTTCTACTATACCATCTGCATCCATTGGACTAAATCTTGAAAAAGTACCATCACATAATTGAGTTAAGAGATGACTCCCATATTTATCTATCATTTCCTCAATTATTAAAAGACATTGATATAAAATTTTAAGGCTAGGGGGCCTCCAATGAATTGGCATGGTACTCAGACCTGGCTTATACTTTTCGCAAAAAAAATCAATGCAGAATGACTCATTAGGTCTTTCTAATTCTGGTATAGCAAGAAAATTTTTCATAAATCTATCATGAAAATCATAGATAGATTCATCATCCAATCTTTCTATATCACACAGTGCATCAATATATGATTCAGACTCAACCTTGTTTGCAATTTCCTCTTCAAATTCTTCTTGAGTATGCAGACTGCTATCTTCAGACAAGCATTCATCATTCACCACTGACTCATCTTTAAAAGTATAAAGGAAACATGCTCTGAGTCTATCGCATGAATCTATGGAGTGCATTGGTAAGCGATTAAGCGAACTTTCAGCCATACCTTGTAAAGTTCTTACAAAAAAATTCATGATAACATCTTCTTCAATTTGACAATCTTCCATCAAATGAATGAAACACTGTACATGTCTTGATGCTGATTCCTCAAAATCATCTCTAAAATTAGGCAAAAGTTCATTAATTCTTCTTGGGACAAAATGTGGGTAACCCTAGATTTTACCAAAATCTAAAGGGTTGTCTCTTTCATTATCAAACACCCTCCTTTGAGGAAAAGGCTGTGTTCTAGGAATGATACTATAGCTTGTAGAGGGAGAACTAAAACATCCATACATTTTGCAAATGAAAATTATTCCCTCTACAACTATTCAGTTACAATATTGAATCTTCCTTGATTGTAGTGCTTAATATCACAAAATAAGGGAGCCAAAGTTCTTTCCTAATATGTTCAAACATGTGAAGAATACCTAGAAACATTGTAGCTACTACAAATCTTTTTGGAAATATTGTAGATCTGGAACTTTTCTTCAAATCTTCAACAGGTTCTTTTAACAGAGTTGCCACATCTTCTTCTAGAGGACTAAACTTCAAGCATTATGAAGTTATTTCACAAATAAGTCTATCTCTGAGTTCCTTCCACTAGCAGAGCACCACAGATCTAGAAATCCTCAGGTTCACTACAACAAGTATCTCTCTCCAGGTCTGAGATTCATCAGTGTTTGAACTAAAAAACAAAATGGGAAACAGTAATATAACTCTGTAACTAAACAGTCTGCACTTGGAGATTCAAATTTTTCTCCAATAGAGTCGCCATCTTGTCGCTTTCTTTTTACACTGTAACTAGGTTTGTCCCCTAATCTACCTATGGGATTGCCAATCCCAATCAAGGGTAGCTCAAAGGACCTAGACCAACTGACAAGGACTTTAAGAAACCTCCTACACTTTGGGCTCTGCAAGACCCAAGAGGGTGATCCCTTAATGTGTTTACAACCTTTGCACCATTATTATAGACAACATTAACAATAATAGATAATCTCACTTAATAGCTCAAAAAAATACGATAACATTGAAATAAATTGGTTGTTTATCAGTAGTATCACCTACCTGGAGCATGAGACAACTACAACACAAGGTAGTATAAGATGGTCATTGATTAGCAATTTCTAGCAAGCTCTAGGAAAAGACAAGCAAACTCTGAATCATATGAGTGATTACAACTTAGACCAATGCCATATATCTATTGGGTAGGAGTCAAATTCATCAACATTTAAAGGCATATAATAGATTTAACACATAACACATGAGATCTTTGACAACATTACCTTGTAATCTCATCAATCTACATTCTAGCTCAATACTACTTACCAGATCCTTATACAGTACATATCCTCCTATAATCCCTTTCAAGCATTTTAATTAATTCTTTGAATTAAAGCCAAAACAAGGATCATACACACCACAATAGTGAGATGGATAAAAGAACCCTTGGTAATTTTATTCAAGGTTCAGATATGCAAGTATAATGGAGAGACATGAGCTTGAATTTTTCATTTAAAATAAAATGCTAGTACTGCTATACAACATTAAACCTCCATGAACTCAAAACCTCTTACAAACTGACTCAAAACCTAAGTTGCATTTCTTTATGAAACTGTCAGATTTTACAAATTGCTCTACAACTTCACCTAGACTCAACAAAATTTGTCTAACTTGCTACCCTGTACCTCTTGCCTTGAAATACTTCTTATAGAGAATGAAGGAGCAAAAAGCCTTAGGCTAGAGAATACACATGTCACTAGCTAATTGGCACACCTGGAAAAGAGTTGATGCAACAATAAAGATCACCAGAAACCCATGTCAAGATTGCCATTAAAATAGAAATGGAAGCCACTGTAACCGCAACATCTGACCTATTAAATTTTTCCAGTAAGCATCCTTCCTACCATTAAAACTCACCTGCTCACCTGCACAAATGGCTCCAACCATGCTTTGACCCTGACTTTAAAAACCAGTCGTCGATGCTTTAGTTGGATCGAATTATCGAATGACCACCTTCAAAACTAGCTGACACAATCGCCAGTGTGGTAGAAAAGGGCCCATCACACCCTACGCCACAAAGGAAATCCAAGTGGCAGTCACCTGCGATATTGCAATCCTATAAATTCTGATTGCGCAATGGTGGGCAGACATTGATCTTGAGCATCAACGATCTTGTCCCTTCAAAACAGTCATCGGCCTTATCCATGACTATTGACTTCATCGGCCTTATCAGTCATCGAGCAACTTTTTCACCCAGATTAAAACATCTTTGTTGATCTTCAGCACATGCATCCCATTAGAGCTTTAGTAACCTGCCCTTTTACTCCTCCGGCTTCATCAGATGGGACACGTGGCAGTCTCCCGTGATACCACAATTGGTATAGAACTTTCAACTTTCTATCACACAATAGTGAGTGACCATAGATATCTGACAGTACTTTATCGACAGTTACAAAATTCATCCCCCTCGGTTGCTCTGGATTGGACACGTGGCACCAACCCATGATATCGCAATCTTGTAGTTTAGGATCACGGGATGGCGGGGAATGGCTATGATGCAGCCAAATTTTACTTTCAATCTTCACCGCAAATCTTTTTGACTTGACTTGCTGCCCTAATTCATTCATTTGGCATTTGCTCATTTAATGCATTCCCATAGCCATATCAAATATTTCATTTTAAATGTTTTTTCTATGGAAGCAATGAAATATTTAAAATACATTCCATAAAAAGTTCCTTGGGCCCCACCATGCACACGTGGCAACACCTCGCTGCTTCGCGATAGATAAAAAGTGAGCATCTTCTGATTGCGAAATAGAGGGCAAGCCATTTGATCAAAGGGTAATTGATCAATGGTCATGCAAACCTCATCCCCCAAGGGGGACATGTGGTGCCTACCTGTGATACTGTGATCATTCAATTCTTGATCATAGGATGTCAAGAAACCGTTGATATCTGAAGGAAAATGATCAACGATAATGTGGACACCATTCTTCTACAAAATATAACATTTATTAAGAACAAGGGAGCACCACTAGGCCGACGAGACCATGACATAAGTTGTTTTTTAATATGAAGCACAGGGTAGGCCTAGGCTTAGGAAAATAAAACCTGCGAAGGTTGTAAAAAACAAACCGAAGGGACCAAAGCCTAGACGAGATGATGGGGCATAAGATATTTTAAAATCCCTTCAAAGGTAACATCGAAATAGAACTTCAACTAGTGTGGAAAACAAACACTAGGGCTTTACATGCAAACAAGGCTAAAACCCCAACCCTCGGGAATTTTGACACCATGAAAGACCAGTTTGACACTAGGCAGGGTAGAAATGGAGCACAAGGAGCAAAAATTTGAAGTTCCAACAAGGGGGTCTCCTCTCGTTTTCAAGAGAGAGTTAATTTGTTGTAAAGACATGTTGCAAAAATTTTAATAGAAATTCATTGACTTTAGTGGATTCCTGAGTTTCTTTGCATGTTTCATGATTCATCTCCCATAGTTAGTTGATTTAGATAGATTTACTTTGTTGTTTCATTTGGTTTTAGATTGCTTTGATAGATTAGTTAATGTTGTTCAATGGTTGTGAAGATTTCTGCTATGTTGATGTCTTTCTTTTCCATACTTTTTGTTGTTTGTTTATGGTAGATAGCTATGTAAAGTTAGTCTAGAATTAAATTGAAAGCTGCTCCAAACTTCTATCTTTATTCATGCAAGTTTATGGTGAATGAATGGTGGAATACTTGCAGTCCTTAGAAGCTTGCACAAGTTTTCTGATACTGTGAGTTAATCTGGTTAAGTAGAACTCTGTTTTAAGGAAGTTGTCCATAGTAGAACCCTCCATGACCATTGTTCATTGCTAGTTTTAGATCCAGTAACCTCTTCTTTTCCTTTCCTTTTTCCCCTTTTTCTAATAAGTAACCTGTGCTAAGGTTCATTGCACATTGTAAAGCCAAATCTTAAGGTAAAATAGGAGTTTATGATTTTTGTTCGAACCTGCAGCAAACTACACTCTAACTTCCATTTTAGAAACTCTATTTCATGATTCATCTCATATCCAACCAAATATGTAAGTTTGGCTTGTCATTACCAGCAAAATCACAAAAAAAATCAACTGAGATATTCCAAGCATCGTCATGACCTGACACCCGAGATACCTTGGGGTAGTAATTGGTAAATTGCTTGCAAATTTCTACCTTTCAAGAGAGGTGATGCACCTATGCATCGCCTGTGTTGAGAAAGTGTACCAAAACACCCATCAACAAGCCTAAGTGAACAAAGTGACAATATATAATTTTGTGGAAATGGATGTACAACAAGATCCAACATCGAATATGTGAAGACAATAGACATTATGGAACTATCAGCATAGAGGGTATGAATATCCTCAAAAGTGTCCTCCAAATTCACAAGAAGTGATTCACAAAATAAACCTTCAGGACCTACCGAGTAATCATTATAAGAAGTTATTTTTAGAAAATTATGAATATGATTATACTATGATAAATTACCAATTTCCTAATTAGAAGCAATGCTAATATAAAAAGTAGGAGTTGAAAAAAATGAAATATTAGAACTTCCCTAAAATATTGGTCTATGAAGGAATTTGAAGGTTCAAATGACCATATTTAATATCTTAAAAGGTTTCCACACTAGATGCTTGAGTGTAGATAATGGTTTCTGTCAGGAAATTTGAAACCATCTAATGATAATTTCCACATAACCCAAAAGAGAAATCTATGCAAATAAGTACTCATAATCCATATGCAAGAGAATAGGTAACATACTAATCAAAGATGACACAAGATATACCCTAAAAAAACCCTCAAGAGGGAAAAAATTAACCTCCAAAATCATTCATACTTCATCTTATTATTCAACAATTGTAAACCTTAAATCTGTATTATTTCAAACAATCACCATAATTAGCTTGGTTAGTCAATTTAAAATAAGCAAACCCAATATTCTTATAAAATACTTAATCATGTTAAAATATGAAAACTAGATAAATAAAATAAAATAAAACTAAATGAAAGCACATGAAAACATGATCAAACCCTATCCCATAGTTGATTGGTGTTTCTTTGATGTGAAAAGAATCCCTTTCCCAATCGTTGATAAGCTCCTGGATGATGGATGCTGATTCCAATGACTGGGATTGTGGGAAGGTTGTGGAGTTGTGGAGGATTAATACAATAGAGGAGGCCTCTATTTATAACAAAGAAGGATGGAAGAATAAAAAACATGGAGGATGTGGGACAAAACATGAGCCAATGACAAGATGCCACTTGTCAAGATGTGAGAGGATGAAGGTTGTACACATTTTGATCAATGTGCCAAAGAGGGGGAGATTTGAAATTTGAAAGTTGGCTTGTGGAGGGAGAAGAAAAGAGTCTTAAATGCCAAGTGGGAGAGATGTAAGAGAGGAGTTAAATGCTTTGTTGGAAGGACAAATCCCATTTGAAGGGATTTTCAAATTTAGAAGAATATTCTCTTTTTATGCCATGTTGAGGTAAATTAGAAGAATTAATAAATAAAAGTAAATGATTTATTGTGCAAGTGACAAAAGCTAGAGAAAAGAGGATTAGTGTTAAAAGTTAAGCATGACTTAATTAACTTTAGATATAGATTAGTTGAAATGACATTTGATTTAGATTTTAAATCAAATGGGAGGAAATAATGGACATTAAACATTTGATTAAATACATTTGATTTAATTAAATGAAGAAACTTTAGGAGATAATTAAATATAATAATTTATTTAATTAAAGAGATAACCTTAGGAGATTAATTAAATAAACTGGATTTATTTAGTTAATGGACGAATATGATTTAATTAAATATGAGGAATGAATGATGTCAATTTTTCATGTCTACATTTTTCTCCTCTTTGAAGCAATGTACTTGTTGCATTGGTTCAAATAATAAACTTGCCACGATCAAAATTCAAAAAATTTCTAATTTTTTCGAATACCCCAGTGAAAAGAAGTATACTGGTACATTTCCCCCTCGAGAGATCGAGCAAAAAATTTGATTTGAAGGTCTGAAGCTCGTGACAAAGAGGTTCAAGGTGGATGTATGAATGGTTATGATGATGATGCAAATGAGATGGTTTTAAGATGCTTAGAATAACCAATCTATATTTTCCTAAACAACTTAAATGATAATATATCACATTTGAGATGGATGATGTGATGATGTGATATGCTATGATTATGCAATGGATGTTTTATGTAAATGTATGGTTTATGAGATGCTTAGCCTAACAGATCTATATTATGATGGAAATGCAATGCAGTTGAAATGATTGATGTTTCCTATTATGTATGATATGATTGATATGCATTATGCTAACGGTTTGTGGATGTAGGATGGATGCATTGACGATGATGATTAACTATCCTAGCATGATGTTAGCATGGAAAATAAGAAATGAGATGATGACAAGAGGATTCAACAAGCCAACTTTGTTAAAGATGATGATGAGAGATGGGTGATTTGCTTATCAGGAATTGGGAGTTTAAAAGGGCTAGTTAACTTATGTTTGATAACACACATATATACAATGCATTAAGGTATAATTAACCAGGATGGCGTTGTACCTAGTACAATGGAATTTGACTTGACAAATAGATAGGAGTATTCTTGTTCACACTTGACATACAAAAACCTTGCTAGGATGCACCTAACAAAGATAGTATTCACCAAGTTATATTACAAGAATGTCCAACAAGCACAACAAACAAAAAGATAATGATCGATGCCCCATTCCTTTCTCTCTAAATAACTTTGATTAGACATCATCGAGATGTCATTGGAATGAGTGCAATAAGATAAATCAAAAAGAAAAGATCAAGCACACAAAAAAGTCAATGTTCTTCATACCTCTAGCCAAAGGGATTTGTTTTGTTTAGGATAAGAATTGAAACGATTGCCAATAGATAATGCCCATTGTAGGAAGGATACATCCTAGGACATGTTAGTGGATGGAAGCACACCGTTTTTTTATCCAAAGTGTTTTTCCAATAGATAATGCCCATTGTAGGAAGTATCCATCCTAGTACATGTTAGTGGATAGTGGCAAGTTGATAGGTTGTTCGAAAGGCTACTGATATAAGGTCGATTGACATGTTTGCGAATGATCAAGAGTTTGATTTTTCATTTAAGGGTTTGTTGCTTTGATTTTGATTTTGAGTTTGAAGTTTTCTTTTGCTGATTGTTATGCTTGTTTTTGTTTGTTTTGCCAAAGGGTGAGTGTGACAATTTGCTTATTATGGATGAGATTATTGTGGGTGAAAGAAAAATGGGACATATGGATTTTTTCAAATATTTGGATGTTTTTGATGTTTTGAAATATTTTGAGGCTGTTTTCGGTATTTTCAAGATGTTTTACAAATTTTTTGATATTCAAATTTTCAAATGTTTTGGGGTTTTATGAGATTTTATGAATGTTTTTGGTTTTTTTGTCTTTTTCGAATGTTTTTTGTGTTTTTGTGTCTCGGGGGCTGATAAAAGATTAGCCTTGCCTACATTTTAGCTCAGAGATGACGTAGTTCAGATACCATGTTTTTGATGTTTTCTATTTTTATGAGTGTTTTTTGGTTTTTGATATGATTTTGGATGTTTTTTGAATTTTCTGATTTTATGAATGTTTTTGGATTTTGATATGATTTTGGATGTTTTTGGATTTTCTTGGTTTTCTGAATATTTTTGGATTTTTGGATTTTCTAAATGTTTTTGGATTTTTCACATGATTTTGACATTTTAGATGTGGATATGTGTGACGATATCAATGCTCTGTTTGGGATTTTGTTGAAATCCAAGCTAAGGTTGATTGATCAAATTGATGGATTGATGATGATAACATTATTGAGGATGCACAACAATGCAAGGATAGTGTTAAGAAAGACAAGGATTGGGATGGATATCCCCAAATGATGACTGATTGATTAGATTTGATTGATTGTGATCTTGAAGCTTGATTTGGAACAAAAGTTGTTTGAGTGATTTGATGTGACATTGAGAAACATGTTAGATGCAACTAATATTGATTGTTTGGATTAATGTTTGATGAAAGATGAAGTTTGATAAGGAACATCTTCTTGTCAAAATATGCCATGGGCTAGTGACTTGGATTTTGGATTACAAATGCTTGACCAATTTGATTTCACATTTTCCAATGTTCAGACCACCACATAAGTTGGAGGATATATGTCAAGATTTATTCCCAAAGCAAGATGTAAATATCTGCCCCCAATGTCTAGCAATGTATGGAATGTCATGGGTGGATGCTTGGATAGGTGTGTGGACAGATGGATATGGTAAGCATGCAAAGGATGCCAAAGAATATCTTGTGATAAGATAAGGTGTTCAAACAAAGGATGCTCATTGGATAATGCTTCATGAATTAGATAATGTTGGGTAGGATAATGAAAATGACTCATCTCAAGATTTCTACCATAAGCAAGTGTAAAGTGTGCACCAAAATTTTTCAAGATCAAGATAACTTGGACTATGGATGTAGATGGATGAAAAATGGATTGGATCAATGGTTTATGGATGGATGGATTTATTATGGATGAGGTGAGTGGAATGTTGGCTTTATTATGGATGGGATGAGATGCTTCCACCTGAACCGACACACACAAATGCTCAATTCTACACAAGATGCCTGTTTGATAGGTTTTCATAATGGTACCTGTCCAAAACGCCACCTATGCGGTTTTCACCAGAGGATGATTTTTTCTTTACTATTTTCAATCCTTTTTCTAATTATTTTTTGGATTTTCATTTTTTTTTTATTTGTTTGGTTTTTTCTGAAAGATTTTAAGTTCATGCTAAACCACCTGGTGCTATTGAAGGAGATGCTTCTATCATAATGTGCCATCGATATCCTGCTTGAAGAAGCTTCTTTTCCAAGATACATGCAATTGAAAGCAACTTTTGAGATTCCTGATTTGCTTTGTTTATATTAGAGTTAACTTTGTCTTTGTGCACACATCACAATAGAATGCCTTCTAAATCCTTATGAGGAAGGGTGGTTTCCAATACATGGTCAATGTGAGAATTGGATATTATGCGTGGAGGAGTGGATGGAGTGTGTTTAGGAATAAAAGATGGATTGGTTGATAGTTTGGAACCTTTGAATCTCCAAACTTGGGAAAATGAGCAATGATGGGTGGATACGAAAATGTGTGTGGAATTAGGACCAACTACTTGATATACTTTGTGCGTCACTTGAGAAGTCTTCTTTTGAATTTGTGGAAATCTTTGATGGATATTTTTCCCTTTTTTATTTTTCTCCATAGTTTCTTTGATTAATGGAGTTTGATAGGGATAATCTTTCTTTGTATTCTTTGGTATCCACGTGTATTTGATTTGTCCATTATGCTTCTCTGCTTCTTTTGCTTTGATAATGTTCTTTGTGATTTGATTTAACTCTTTCTTTTGATGTTGGTCCCAATTTGTGAATGGGGTGATGAGTGGATGAAGATTCATGACATGGCTGGTTGTAGTATTGGCATTGGTTTCTTCATAAGGATTCTTTGTGCTCCCTATGTTGATGCTTACACTAGATAAAGTTTCCCCAGTATTATAGAGGTATCACTGATGTTTTTAGCTCCCTTAATTTTTGAATAACAAAGACCTTGATCCTTAGGATTGTTGATAATATGCACTGGTTCTAGGATACCCTGTTCATGTAGGCCTAATCCTCTTCCTTGATAATTCATCTATTGAATAGGATATAATTTACCTTGGACACTAGGTGCTAATCCTTCTCTATTCTGCCATGGAACTTCAAAGGTGATAACTTCTTCATTGATAAGATAGCTTGCCCTTAAAATGGTAAGTTATCCAAGTTTATAAGTGATAGGATCCCCCATGTGGGATAATTTCCTGATTGATATCTTTGGCTTGATCTTGTGGAATATCAGATTTTAATGCTTCTTCAAGAGGTGTCGATGATTCACTATCCCCATAAAAGTCTTCCTTATGATTCATCTTTGATATGCATTCACAAGATGTTCCCGATTCACAACTTCTATAGAAGCTTTCTTCATGACCCATTTCTAATTTGTCTCTATATTTTTTTATATCTTGATCATGTGTACAAATGTTAAGAGTAGGAGACTCTTTTTCCTTAGTAATGATACCAAGAGTATAAGACTCTTGTTTTGAATGAAAATCATCTACATGTCCATCCAAAGAAAACATCTCATGGGTAGATGGAGGAATATGTGCTATATGGATATGATCATCATTTGCGACATCTTCTATAGATAGGAGAGTGTCCATTAGATCATTGTAGTATCTTGGAGATCTGAATTCTTCATCTTGAATGATCTCATAATTTCTTTTGACATTCTTTGGATCAAGTTCTTGACATGGGTTAGTTTCAAAGGATGGATTTCTTATAAAGGGTTCTTGGATGTCGCCATTAGACATGGGAAGTGGATCAATATCCTATTGATCTTTCGGTGGACTTAGGTCAAATGTTGAGTTGAGGATCCCTTTAGTATCTGTAACCATGAGGTCAAAGGATGTCAACATGTCTTGGAAAGGACCATTGGTAGACCTTGGTGAAAGATGTTGATCATTCTGTGGAATAAATTCTTTAGATATGTTCTCTAACTCATTAGGTGATGTAGAGACATTTTCAACATGATCATTGGTCGATGGGTCATGGATTATGTCAATAGGATCAAATAATTCTAACACTCCTTGAAATATATCACTAAAAAGTGGCTCTTGATGTATGGTGAGTTGATCATTAGATGGGGTAGAAACATATTCAATGTGCTCATTAATGATGAAATCTTGAACATTGTTTTCAACAACTGTGGTGGAGAGATTGTAAATGTCTTCAACCATAGGGTCAAGTGATGTTGACATTTATTGAGTTGGATCATTGCTGGGTATTGTTTGTGGATTTTGATCATGATTGAAAAGTGACTCTTGATATATGTTGATTTGATCTTCGGATGAGGTAGAAACATCTTCAAGGTGCCCATTGATGGATAGATCTTGATCATCATTTTCAACAATTGTGGTGGGGAGATTGTTAATGCTATCACTACTAGTTGAAAATTTATTGTCCCCAATAGTTATTATTTTTGGATCAGTAAGGTCTTGGATGAGATTTTTGAGTCGAATACAACTTGATGTTGTGTGTACCTTTACTTTTTGAAAATCACAAAGGTGCTTCTCGTTATACCCTAGTGGTTTAACTAGGGATTCTTGATAGTTCTTTTAGACAAGGATTTTGATGAAATTTTCTTGTACCAATTGTTGCATGATTGATTTGATTGGTCTCCCAAGTGGTGTATATTTTAGTTTGTTACCTTGTGATATTTTCACTTTAAATTTCCCTTGTGATGATTGATTTTGGAGATGTGGTGATTGATCTTGGTGCAATGAAGAAATTTGATCTAGAAAAAATTGATCTTGATTTTGAGCTTGATACCCTTGATATAGCTAATTTGGATTTTCTTCAAAAAGATTTAGAATGTACACTCGTGGTGTTTGTAAGGGATCATGGACAAATTGATTTTGGACAATGTCCTGACTTGGGATGATGCTTAGATTTGGCATGATATGTTGAAATTCAACATTGTTGTGTTTGGGAATCACATTGCCTTGATTTTTCACTGTGTTATCTTTACTTGGGTCAATACATGGAGTTGCTAACATCTTGTTTGGAATTTGAACAACATTTGTATGACTTGCAAACATATTTATCCCAAAGTTTGTAAAATGTGGATTTGAAATGTTCATGTTTGGAAAACTTGTACTTGGTATATTCAAATTTTGGCATGTATGGATTTGGTGGGATAATGTTGTTCATTTTAAGACTCATGCATTGATTTTTTGGTTGATATATTTGTAGGTATGGTATTGGATTTAAATCTACCATCAGGAAAGGTGTTCCAAACTTTTGACTGGGCATACTCACATTTTTTGTACCATTGAGGTTTGTAGGAGATAATGATCCCATGTATGGATCATATAAATGTCATTTTTGATAACTAAGAGGAATTGTAAGGATTTGATAGTTTGGTTGACTTGGATTACTCATGATGTATGGATCAAGTTTGTATTCCATGTTCCTCTTATGTTTTGACCTTGTTGACCTCTAAGGGGTTTAGGACCAATGATGAGATGAAGGATAAAAGGGGTGAATGATATGGGCGTTGAACTTTGGATCAATGCTATAATTTAGGATTTTTGATTGGATTGGTTTTGATTGGATGAGCTTGTAAACCCTAATATGTTAGATGTGATCTTAGGATGAACTTGTTCAAAGGGGTGTTGATTTAACTAGAGGTATGAGAAAGGATGCATCCCCACACTCCTAACTAAACAAGGTGATTTTAGTTTTCATGATTTACCCAAATTTGAAATGATGTTTCCAAAGCTCTAAAGTTGTTTGTGGGATGAGATGATAAATTTTTGGAATGGATGAAGTGTTTGATTTGATCCTAAATGAACCTAATGGGGACCTTGTTTAAAAGACCAAGATAGTGAAGAACATGCTTTTCTCTAAGAGTATTTCAAAACCAAAGGACCAATGTTTGCATGAAAACCATAGGACCAAAAGATGCCAAGCACATGTGTGGGGTTCAATTTGAGTTAATATTGGTTAATGAATTGCTTTTACCACATCCACACTTTCTTGCCTTAGCTTTTCAAACTGAATGTCAATGTCTCAACTCCTTTTCATCCCACAAGGTCCATTATGTGAAAATCAAGGAATCAAAGGCACAATTTTCCTATGTTGAATTTAGTAGGAGAAAATTGAGATGAAATCCAAATGCTTAGAAGCCTCTAAGGATAGAATCCTTAGGGAAAGAAATATCACGTGAATTTGTTCAAGGATATTTGCTTCTCCTAAAGCGTTTGAGATTTTATGCCCATGTTGAATGTTTGTTTTTCCAATGTTTTCGATCAATCAAAGTGTTTTTGATTTTAAGAACATGTACAACTCTATGGCTATGAAAGACTGCAATTGTTGAATCCTCACTTAGACAAGTCCAACTATGCCTACTTTTAGTGAATGGTTAGATGCTTGACCATACAGGCTCCCCCTTACACTACACTTGTTTCTCGGGTCAGCCAAGCATCAGTACCCATGAATCTCCAATGGCATACTTTCCATTTCTACTAAAATCTGTAAAAGTGTGGGGCGGCTTCAGAATGATTGTTCTTGCACCAACAAATAGATCAAGGATTTTGGCCTTTTCTAAACAAGGGTTTTAATGCAGAAATTCCATTCGTGGGGGACCATCCATGCAATGAGAGACCATTGCTACCATTCTTGTCAAAATAATCCTCTTGATACTTACCTTTCCTCAAGTACCCACACTTATATACCGGTTGGAAGTCACTTAGTTTTAGCATGTTGTCGGTTGGGTCATTCCCTTGGGTGATTACTTTTTCCCACAAGACAGACCCTCTAAGATAAACAAAAGCGAGCAAACATATATGTAGTTCGATCAATCTTTGTTGAGAAACAAAGAGAGAACACATGCAATATGTTCCACTCACACTCGCAAGATGTGTTCAATTTTTAATCCCAAATGAAATGTAGAGGCAATCACTTTACCCAACTTAAGATCACCAAAATGCCTTTTGATTCTCAAGATTGTCGTGAGGCATGAGAGAAGCACATACATCTTTTCGATAGTATTATTTTGGGTAAATGATTACAAGACAAATAAGCACATGTTCATTTTATCCTTTCAAAATAAGAGTGACTTCTTTTTAAGCATCAAAGGAAGTGTGAAATTTTGATTGTTCAATTGTTAACCTCAAACAAAATCAGGTGATCCCAAAAATCTCATTTACAATTTTTGAGAGATTCTCATTTTTGCTGAAATAGCATATTTTTAAGCCCTTTGTAGCAAAAATTGAAAGCATTTTTTAGTGTTATTTTTAGAGCCCAAAAGAAATTTAGTGTATCCTAAGAGCATGAAAGATAACAAATCCTTAAGAGAGATTATGAGTTCTTCAAAAGTGTTAAAAAAACAAAAAGTGTTCAAAAACACTTGATGTAATGAGAAAATTATACCATAATGCAACCTTCAACTTCATTTTCCTCCACCTTGATTAGACCAACCTGCAAAAATTGATTAGAACTACAAAAAAAAGGTTAGAAAAACTAGTTATCAACCTAAAGCAACCAAAATTAAAAAGCACATGTCAAAATTGAGTCCATTTGAACTTTTTACTTTACTCTAGTGGCGCAGTCCACTTAGGTGGCATAGTTTGAGCAAGTCAACAGTGTTGTATGGTTTCACTTGTAAGATAGCGGGGCTCTATAGTAAAACCAAAGAGTGCAATTGCGGCGAAGTTTTTCTCAACAACACAGTTTGGAATTTGAGAAAACTATCGACTATGAACTGACCCAGTGGTGGAGTTAGAAAATTTAAATTCTAGGCGGGAAAGACTAAGCAACGCGATTTGCATTTTGAAATGTCACTATATGGCATCACTAGACTGATAGCGATGTTGTATGGCACCACTAGACTGATAGCAGTGTAGTTTCCCTATAGATGCAAATGTTAGAAAAAAACAACATAATTTTTGGAAAAAATGTGATTGAATCTTCAAGTTCTCCCTCCTTCTATCGCCAAATGTAGAACCCCAATCCTAAACCTACACAAACACAACAACTAAACACCTCATTAGATCAAATGCAAGTGAGAATCAAGATTCATAATCTATTTAAATTATAAAAAACAAGAAATGAGATGAAGAACATAAGCAAACATAAACAAAAGCTATCAAATCTTATTCAATGTAAAGAAAACTCTTGATCCCATGGGGGAATTGGTGCCAATTTTATGTGGAAACTCACCCTTTCCCAACTCCTATGCAAGCTTTGTGTTGATTTAATGAAGATGTGATCCACTTTGGTAGAATTCCTACATAACCTAGCTATAAACTTGATAAAAATTTATGAAAATGTTGATGCTTGAAGATGAAATTGAGTATAATAAGTTTGCTCAAATTGTGGATGATCAAAATGAGGAGAGAAGCCTCTTATTTATAGAAAGAAAAGATGGAAGAATGAACAAAATAGAGCAATGTGGGATCATTCAACATCCAACGGGAAAGTGCCACTTGTCAAGATGTGAATGGAGAAAGCTTGAACACATTTTGATGAATGTGCACAATAAATGAAATTAGGTGGAATTTGAAAACCATGAAATGACATGTAAGAGGGGAAAAAAATGAATTAAATTCCACTTGGCTCAATCCACAAGGACATGTAAGAGGGAATGAATGTCTTGTTGGAAGGACAAATCCACTTGGAGGGATTTTCAGACTTGGAGGAATATTCCCCTAAAGATGCCAAGTTGAAAGAAAATAGGGATTTAATAAATCCATTTAATGAATTTTCATGTGCAAGTGGCAAAATCTAGAGAAATTGGATGATTAGGATTAAATTAATCAAGGTTTAATTAATTTAATGAGGGATTAGATGATGTGACTATTTGATTTAGATTTTTGGGTTGATTTAAATCAAAGCTGAGAGGAAAATGATGTAGATTTAATTAAATAAAGGATTTGATTTATTTAATTAAAGAGGGATGATGATGTTACATTAAATCAAATAAGGTTTAATTTATTTAATTTAATAAGATGACTTTAGAGATTTAATCAAATAAAATGAATTATTTAATTAAATACAGACTAGAGGGTTAATTAAATAACTTTGACTTATTTAATTAACAAGATAGAATGATTCAATCAAATAAATGATGATTCATTTAATTAAGGGATGAAGGGTGATGATTATCTAAGAAGATGATTCAAGATGAAATGGTACATTAGTAATCAGGATCAAGTGTGATTGGTAAATTTTTCATGTCTATATTTTGCCCCTCTTTGAAGCAAAGTACTTGCTGCATTGTTTCAAAGAATAAACTGTCTTGATTAGAATAAAAAAAATTCTAATTTTCAAAATTTCCCCACTGCTACCTCAGTGGATGAATCATATCGACATACTACCCCCTAGAGAGATCAAACAAAAATTTCAACTTTTTTGGATGATCTCGCAAAAAAAAGGACAAGGTGCTTGATAGGTCTAGAAAGGCTCTGAAAGGTCAAAAACATGCCAAAATGATGCAAAACGACCCATGGATGGACAAAAATAGGCTCGAGGGGCCAAAATATTGGTAGGACAACTAAACAAGGTCAAAAAAACCCTAAATTTTAGGTTTAAAATAGGCCTCGAGGGGCCATTCCAATTCATTAGCACACATAGCTTATAAAGATTTTGCCACTAGAGCCTTGAGCACCCTTGAGAGGTGGCACAACGACAACTCCCTTCATAGATTTCAGATCAAGTACGAGTGTACCAACGACATCCAAGCATAGGACCTCCAGTGAGTGATCCTAACTTGATCTCATTTTTCGTGTTTAGGTGCATTTATTAGACCTAGAAAGCTAGTTTAGGTCCAGTGGTGAAATATAGTGCCGCTAGAAACTCAATTTTGGTGCCATGTGGCCTCAAACTATGCTACATATCCATGTAGCGCCGCTATGGAAAAGTTTGTAATTTAGGGTTCTAAGTCAAAGTGCACCACATATGTGCAGAGTGTCAGAGCGGTCCTATTTGAAGTTTAGGTTTAGGGGTCAAATTAGGTCATGGAAAAACTACAATGTGACGATAGAGTTTGAGGGTTCAAACTCCTCCAACATCATAGTTTGAAACTTTCAAACTATGTCACCTTTACAAACAACGACACATATGTTGTTTCAAAGGAAAAAAATCTCGACTGGGACCATGACTTTTTCACGAAACTTGACCCTGTGACTTTGTTGTTGTAGGAGGAGGATTAGATACTACACTTGTGAGAGCATAGGATCCCAATTCTATTTGGCATTCTAAAGGGGATGCATGAGTGATTACAAGAGTACCTGGGAGCTCTAGGATTATGGTTCATTGCCTACACTCGCCTAGTCTGCATTCACTTGGCTATGATGATTGCACTGGCCGACCGATGGCACAATGAGACATTGCCTTTCCATTTTTCCACTAGTGAGGCGATGATCACTTTGGAGAACATCTGGCGCATTTTGAGACTACTGATCCACAAAGAGTGTCATCTATGATGTGGATGCCAGTAGGGGGCTTGCCATGAGATTATGGGCCTAGATGAGATCATTTTTTTAGAGGGTTAGATTGAGCTAGAGCAATATAGGCTCATTATTTCACCATTCAAATTAGTGGTAGCAACCATTATCTCAAGACTTGTGGCACTAGATTGGTAGGGCTGATATTTCAGCATCAGATGGGGGCCTGCCTGGGAGAGGATGATCAGGTTCATGACTTTCTTTGCTTAGGAGATGGTGCTATTGGCATCTCTTTATAGAGATCTACATGAGATGGCATATCTAGATGATAGATCCATCAGGGCCAACGTTACTCTCCTACACATTTGGGTGTGGGAGCATATCTCAGTGCTTCATCCTGTCAGAGTTGTTCCCATAGCCATGGAGCCAAATGATCCAATGGTGTGGCGATACAGAGGTGGAGTTTCTTTTTCACACACTGGTGAGCATGGGATGCCTCATTGGAGGAAGGTGATAGATGATGTGTAGGAGTTCACCTAGCAGTTGTACCTTGAATGGCCAACATGGTATGATGATGACTGGCAACTTTTCTTCGCTCACTAGGACCAGCTTATGTAGGGGTGGGAACACACCATGATAGAGAGATATCTGCTAGATAGAGTGGCGCATTAGTTTGGTGATGCTTAGGATCAAATTGATGACTAGTACATGGCCATCTTCGCTCGCATGACAAGGGAGACATCCTAGGTCCAATATATCCTAGCAGAGGAGGTGGTTCAAATTTTTAGACAACTTGTGGCTAGGCCATGGGCATATGATTAGGGTCTAGCTGATGTAGGCATCACATAGGTTTACATGGATTGGTTCTAAACACCCTTGAGATTGACATTACTGGGTGCAACAGTGGCACGTCGAAGGCCTAAGGGCCTAAGGGATGGAGGTAGGGGAGGCGGGGGTCCATAGCCAGACCATGGACCACCTCTCCGAGACAAAAAACAAGTAGATGGGTCACCCCGATAGGATGATCAAGATCAGGTCCATCAGGACCAGGACCAGGGACATTAGGATCAGGATCACGGGCACCAAGATAGGGTTTTGACACCACCCAGAGACGGGGACCATGATTAGCCACCCCTTCAGCCCAACCCTAGGGATGGTTAGATTCTCTAGCTACAGGAACAAATACAGGTACTTACAACTGAGAGGGATCGGTTATAGTTAGAGCGAGACTAGGTGGTCCAACAGAGATAGGCTACAAAGTTGCAGGAAACAATAGAGATGGGTAGACGACAACAACTAGAGAGCATGTATCCATCCTCCTCCTGGAGCATGGTACCACTTCGATCATACAAGGAGGTCATTGATTACTATAGGATGCATTATTATCAGGTCATGCCAAGACCAACCCGATTCCAAGAATTTTCATAGAGGGTAGGCCACATACCTATAGAGGATCATGGGGAGAGAGTAGGTTGCGAGGGCAGTAGTTAGCAGGGTTAGCCCCAGTTTCGATTAGAGACATATATTCTTTCATTCTTTTATGCTTCACAAACTCATTTTTGATAGCCCAGTGGGTGCTTGTACTCTATTGACATACACATGTATATTTTGATATGATTTTGTACCATGACAGTGTACATTTTGATGATGATATATATGATATGAGATTACATTGATTCGATGTAATGTGTTCTATTCTATTTATGTATTATGGATGGCTTTACTTTCTATATGCTATGCAATGCGATGCAATGATGTTATGCGATGTTATGATGTGCATTATGTTCTATGTGATTATGCAAATGTGATGAGATACTTTCTTTTTTGATATCATTTCTGTGATGATGCAAAATGCAATGATTGTGCGACTAATAGATCTATATTATGCCCCTAATTTATGATGATGAATTACAATCTTTTTCTCTTTTCATTATCTTTTCTCATGCATTATATGGTGATGCATTTATATTATGCTTATGTCATGATGATCTTATGAATGATGCTTATATATGTTCTATGGATATTATGACGATGTTTATGATATGATATGATGAACACAAATGTTTTTTTGATGATACAAATGTTGTGGGAATGATGTATGGTGTTTTTGATATGATGCTTATGTTATGATAATGCAAATGGATGATATGTATGCATATGATACGACAGGTGTTAATATTGTTTATGCATATGATGCACATGATATGATTTTCATGATTTATGCAATGAGTGTTTTATGGAAATGTATGATATGAGTTAATAACGCATATGGGATGATTTATTTTATGCTTATATAATGAATGCATATGTTTGGTTTATGAAATGCTTAGAATAACCAATCTATATTATGCAATGATGCAGGTGATATGATAAACACTTTCTATATGATATGATATGCAATATGTGGACAGTTTGTGGATATAGGATGGATGCATATATGATGAATTTTGATTAACTGCCATGGTACCATGTTAGAGTGAAAGTAGAGATAGAAGAAAGAAAGAGATTCCAACAAGACACAAGATGATGATGATGATGATAATGATGATTTGCTTGCCATTTATTCACACCAATAGATTTTGGTTCCCCTAAGGTGTATTCTAATGTCTTTTTTCCCAAGGTTGTCTACAACACAAATAAAGTTAGCCTTTAGACAAGGGTAAGGAAATGTACAAGTTATTGGTTAATCTTTTAGATGTTAGTATTAACCAACCTATGTCTAACATCTTAAAGAAAAATCTCCTTTCACTATTATGCCTTCTTTTTCTATGAGCTAATACATAATGCTTTGATACTATGTAATATCTAAATATAGAGATAGCCAACAA
Organism: Sequoia sempervirens; assembly: GCA_007258455.2. Classification (NCBI taxonomy): domain Eukaryota; kingdom Viridiplantae; phylum Streptophyta; class Pinopsida; order Cupressales; family Cupressaceae; genus Sequoia; species Sequoia sempervirens. Next base: position 576,396,147 of record VDFB02105785.1, read on the forward strand.
AGCTCAAGGAGCTTCAATGAAATCATAAAGAGACCTAAAATGAAAGAATAATTATATTCTATCAAAGCATACAAATATATGACTCAATAGTAGATTCTAAATTGAATTAGATTGCTTAAATAAGAGCAAGTAGGAATATATAAGATATACTACCAAGAGATGTGAATTTATAACCAATGTGGGATAATAGGAGATGGAGTCGCATGTGTGAACATCTCCACCAAACTAGGAGAGTACAAATCACATGATGCAATTACAACCTACCTAAGCAAGTTTTTTCTATCTTAGGTGCATAATATGTAATAAAGCAATAAATTAAATGCAAAAATAAAATAATGTACCAACACTCGCTCATAAGTGTAACTTTAAAGTTGGGTAGGAAAGATAAATAGATGAAACTTGACAAATAGCCGCTATGTTAAGTAGTTGTGTCTGAAATGTATCCCTCAAGGATGAAAGGAAATTTGCAACAATAATATACCATTTCCACATAACTCTTATCAGAGAAAAATATGTGAAATACTTAAGTATTTGAAATCCACAATGCAAAATAATAACAAAGAGACCACAAGATAACACCAAATGTACCATAAAATCCCTCTTAAGGAAAAAATTGAACTTCTAATCCAAAATCATACACGGATCAATATATTATCTCAAGATTACAATATACTTGTAAAGTATCTATGCAAGGATTCTTAAACATCAACCACCCTAGTTGCAGTACTCCATATGAAAAAGGAAATGAGAACCATGTAGCCACACATCCCAATCCATGTTTTATCTACTAACATATGCAACCTACAAAATATGCTCAACCCAACCTTAGCTAGCAAGTTGAATATTACATAAGTCAACCTGAACAATTACTCATGTGCTCACTTTTATAGAAATAAGCTTTCACAAAACCACTAAGTGGTATTACATAAACCATGTTCCTTAAAACCATGAGCTCACTAAATAATAATCCCAAATTAAATATTTGATACTAATATTTTCCAATATTGAATATTTTTCTAATGTTTAACTCATTAAATATTTATACCAATATCACATACAAGATACAAGTAGCCCCAAGAATGTCAAACCTATGTGATATCTACATCTATAGGATGCACCAAAATTAAATATTTATTTTATGTTATCAACATTATTATGCTTATTATGTGAGATGTACAATGCACTTTTCATAAAAAAGAAAGTAGGAAATATAAAACTTCATGTAAGGGGAAAATCCTAGAAAGAAGAACCCCTGCACTTCACCTTACACCCTCATCCAACAAAAGAGAGAGAATCCTCCTAAAATAGAGAGATAAGGAGAAAGACCATGAAGACCCCTTAAATATGTAGTCTCTTTATTTGGTAGCAGATGCTCAACTTTGAATGCTAAAGATAATCTATGAACATCAAACATCATTTCTCCCATTAGAAAGAAACAAACCTAAATGTGTATGTAAGATATTTTTCCTTTCTAAAAAATAATAATGGAAGAAAGAGAAGCACCCCCACGCTCCACCCTTTCACCCTCATCCAACAAAAGAGAGAGAATCCTCCTAAAATAGAGAGACAAGGAGAAAGACCATGAAGACCCCCTAAATATGCAGTCTCTTGATTTGGTAGCAAATGCTCAACTTTGAATGCTAAAGATAATCTATGAACATCAAACATCATTTCTCCCATTAGAAAGAAACAAACATAAATGTGTACGTAGGATATTTTTACTTTCTAAAAAATAATAATGGAAGAAAGATAAGAGTATGAGGTCTTTATAATTTGTTTAAGTGTCACCATGTTAGTGTTAAGAGGTGCCACAATAAAATTAGGAGTCATGGGCATAAGTGAACAAAGTGGCAATATATAATTTTGTGGAAATGGATGTACAACAAGATCCAACATTGAATATGTGAAGACAATAGCCATTATGGAACTATCATCAAAGAGGGTATGAATATCCTCAAAAGTCTCCTCCAAATTCACAAGAAGTGATTCACAAAATAAACCTTCAGGACCTACCAAGTAATCATTATAAGAAGTCATTTTTAGAAAATTATGAATATGATTATACTATGATGAATCACCAATTTCCTAATTAGAAGCAATGCTAATATAAAAATTAGGAGTTGAAAGAGATGAAATATTAGCACTTCTCTAAAATCTTGGTCTATGAAAGAATTTGAAGGTTCAAATGACCATATTCAATATCTTAAAATGTTTCCACATTGGATGCTTGAGTGTGGATAATGGTTTTTGTAAGGGAACTTACAACCATCTAATGATAATTTCCACATAACACATAAGATAAATCTATGCAAATAAGTACTCACAATCCATATGCAAAAGAATAGGTAACATACCCATCAAAGATGACACAAGATATACCCTTAAAAACCCCTCATAAGGGAAAAACTCAACCTCCAAAAGCATTCATACTTCATCATATTATTCAACAGTTGTAAACCTTAAATCTACATTACTTCAAACAATGACCACAATTAGCTTGGTTAGTCAATTTAAAATAAGAAAACCCAAGATTCTTATGAAATACTTAATCATGATAAAATATGCAAACTAGATTAAAAAAAAACTAAAAGAAAGAACATGAAAAAATGATCACACCCTATCCCATAGTGGATTGGTGCTTCTTTGATGTGAAAAGAATCCCTTTCCCAATCCTTGATAAGCTCTTGGATGATGGATGTCGATTCCAATGATTGCGATTGTAGAGTTGTGGAGGATTAATACAATAGAGGAGACCTCTATTTATAACCAAGAAGGATAGAAGAATGCAAAATATGGAGGATGTGGGTCAAAACATGAGCCAATGACAAGATGCCACTTGTCAAGATTTGAGAGGATGAAGGTTGTGCACATTTTGATCAATATGCCAAAGAGGAGGAGATTTGAAATTTTAAAGTTGGCTTGTGGAGGGAGAAGAAAGAGTCTTAAATTCCAAGTGGGAGACATGTAAGAGAGGAGTTAAATACTTTGTTGGAAGGACAAATCCCATTTGGAGGGATTTTCAAATTTGTAAGAATATTCTATTTTTATGCCATGTTGAGGGAAATTAGAAGAATTAATAAATCAAAGTAAATGATTTATTGTGCAAGTGGTAAAAGCTAGAGAAAAGAGGATTAGTGTTAGAAGTTAATCATGATTTAATTAACTTTAGATAGAGATTATTTGACATTACATTTGATTTAGATTTTAAATCAAATTGGAGGAAACAATGGACATTAGCCATTTAATTAAATACATTTGATTTAATTAAATGAAGAAACTTTAGGAGATAATTAAATAAAATAATTTATTTAATTAAAGAGATAACCTTAGGAGATTAATTAAATAAACTTGATTTATTTAATTAATGGAAAAATATGAGTTAATTAAATATGAGGAATGCATGATATCAATTTTGTATGTCTACAACAATAAAGAATCACAAGAGTGACAATGACTATCGTTGAGGCATCAAGCCTCCCAATGCATCCTCATGTGTCCAAGCATGAATCCACACATCACATGCCATGCTTCACGTATGCACTTCTCATAAAAACTCAATAATGACAACCCACTCACCTAGCCAACATTAACCACTAAACATGTGCTTGCTTTTATAGACTCAAGCTCACACGAATAGAACCAAGTGGTAAAATAAAACCATGTAAACACAAAAACAGTAACCCCTTATTTAATATTGGGTACTAAGTTTTTATTTTATTTAATATTTCCCCAATATTAAATTATTATCGCATGTCTCTCACATATTAAATAATAATACAATGTTAGAATACAACATACAAGTGGTTCCCAAATAATTACCTAGTGTGAATAACCACACCACCTAGGTGCATCACATCTAAATAATTATTTAATTAAAACATTATAATAAATCATTTAATGAAATGGTGTACAAAACCATATCCCAACATTCTCCCACTTGTACACATTGCATAAGGGATCAATACATGAAATACATCATCATAGCCATACATGAAACCACATAAATCCCCACAATGTTATTGTGTTCCATCAAGATACCTGCAATAAGAACAAAGTGACCACTATCTCAAGTAAGAACTCCTCTCATTTTCCAATGTGCCACCTATGGAAGAAAAGGAACATGCCAAGGTGAAGATGCCCCGATCCAAGAACACAAGCATGAAATCCAAGTGATAACAAGGCTCTAACCAAGTTGTTGTCAAGTAAAATACCCACATGATTGAAAATAACATCCACAACTATACTAATATATCCAACAATCCATACCTCCAAGGTATCAATACATCAGTAAACTCATGCCAAGAACATATACAACCCATATATACTGTAATAACAATTTCCCTGTATCAAGTCTGTCAATGAAGAACATACATATCTAAGAACTCCCACTGCATGGGTAATGTCAAAGCATATCAAGTCTACCAATCAACACACTATCAAGGTGTGATAAGTAAATCAAAGCATGAAGTACCAAGAACAATAAATATGATCCACACATGCAACCCAAATAGTTGCATAACATCTCACAACATGTTGCCACCATCCTCCTAAAACATGAAAATCGAGGAAGGAACCATGAAGAGAGAAAAGCTATAAACCATAATGTGTCCTTCTACCAACACCTAAATAGTGCTATGTTGTGTCAAGTATGATCTCATAACAACTCCAAATGAAAATCCTCAATAACATCCATAACACTCAATCTCATAGACCAAGTACAACAAATGAATCATGTAATAATGCCAACATGGATGTAAGCCTCTCTAATCAAGAAGATCAAACTCAAAGATAACCATTCTCAAATCTGAAAATTATCCCATAAACCATCTCCTAAACTCCTCATCAACGAATGATAACATGAACTCAAATGCACAAGGAGATAACCATGCCACACATCCCTCAAAATGAATCCTCCAGAACTAACTATCAATAGCTCAAGATCCATATCTATGAAAGATAAAGCATATAAAATCATGCTAAACAATCCTAAAATGAGTCTCCAAAATCAATCACCATGACTCTACTCAATCCCATGAAAATCAAAGCATGAAAGATAACACATCTAAAAGAAATAATGGGAAAATACCTCTCAAATGATAAACTATCAAGTAGACCAAAAGTGGGGAATGAGAATGCTCCTCTAGGATAACCAAGCCATCATGACACACTACAAGAACAATCTCCTCTATCAGTCCATCACGAAGTCACGTCCATACTCAAGTGAAATCTCCTCAGTCTTCCCTGTTGAAACCTCCAAAGAGTAACTATCTCAAGAAAATGTCTCTAATCACAAGAGAAATCTAACCTCACCCATGTCTCCAACTATCCACGAGCACCTGTAATTGATTAATACATGCCAAACTCCAAATGTAACATAGCACCATCATGAATTAATCAAGAAAATGATTAAATACTAAATATAAAGAGAATCACCAAGATCAATGTCAAAGCTCCAACCATTGAATTAGGAACCTATCATGAAAAAATGATCTAACCATCTCCTCCTAAGAGATCACATGCACCAATTTGCATACATCCTAGTCTCAAGAGAACCCATATCATGTCAAAAATATAAGCTAGCATCAAGAGTAAACCATGACATAATATCAAACATACTCTAAACCAAGAAAATATATCTCCAATCACAAGAAGATAACCATCAACAATGATGCATCCATGTCACTACTGACAACTCTCACTAAATTGTGATTTGAGCTACACATGGCATCGTGATTACCATCTCCTCCATGAAGATCATCCAAGTCTACACACACTCAACTACAATGTCAGTAAAATACTAGTAAACTAGGATCTCCAAGCCAAGAAGATACATACAACCACCATCAAAACATCACAAAGAAATCCTACACTGCCAAATCATCACTATCAAAAGCTCCAACTAAAAGTGTATAACCAATGGATGTAACCAAGCTATCATGACATCACGATAAAACCACATGCTACAAGTCCTATGAATTGACTAATCAAGTACTCTAACCATCCATCCTCTCATCCCAAAACAACATACTAATGCACAAATGACCATTGACAAGGCCAACTAATGAAATCGACAACAATGAAACAAACCAG
>VDFB02105785.1:576402336-576512953 GCA_007258455.2 Sequoia sempervirens
AAAAAAAAAATTCCTATTATGCTCAAGCGTTGTGGCTGGGCAGGTTGATAATGAAATCAAAAAGATTATTTAAACCTCTACACATTCTATTTTCAAGTACTGCAGCTGTGAAGGGTTCAAACAACATCAAGGAGGCTATTTATGTCTCTACAGTCTTTTATGTTTGAAGTGATGAAGTTGTGGAAGGTATCAGGAAGATTATTAAAATTTGAGCATCCTATAGAGTCTAAATTTTGCAGCTGTGATAGGTCACAAAAAGTATTAGGGAGATTATATAAAAATATATAACAGTTAGATAAATACCCCAACGTCAAAGGTGAAAGAAATATAAGGTTTGCAGCCAAAGAATAAACATGAGCGGGGTTAAATTAAAATAGAGCATTCAGAATAACAATATAAATTACCTTCACCCTTCTAGTGTTTTATTGGCTATCTGTGATAGATTGTCAATTAAAAAAAACAAGAAGGTTATTTAAACCACAATACTCCCTACTTTGTTAAATACTGCAGCTGTGATAGTTTGCCAAGGAAACAGGAAGGCTTTTGCACCCCTATAGATATCTATGTTCAAGTGTTGCTGCTGCGACAGGATGCCATAAAACTGTCTAACAGAATCCCTCAAAGAAATGTAAGTGCTGCGGCTGGGACAGGCTGCCAATGTGATCAGATAGGTTGTTTAATTAATTAATTAATTGATTTATTTTTTATTTTTTTTAAAGTTTAGGCTAAATGCTACAGCAGTGATAGATTGCCAAAGGTATAGAGGAGGTTATATGCGCTTCTATAGTCGTCTAGGTTCAAGTATTGCTGTAGGGACAGGTGAATAGTGGAAACAGAGAGATTAACTAAACCTCTACAGTCTCCTATAAACCTCTACAGTCTCCTACATTCAAGAGTGGCTGCTGTTGATAGAGCGCCATCACAAGGCACGTGAACAATTTGATAGAATGCCATAGAGGAAATAAAAAAAAGACAAGGCTAAAAGGAAAACTCTCTAGCAAATGCAATTAGCAGGCAAAAGGCACCCTGCCCACTATGCTAGCGTACAAGGAGGGGCTTGTGTTTGCTACGAAATGTGAGTTTTTAAGTCTGAAAAAGTTGTAAGGAGAGTATTGTGAGGCTTTCCAGCAAACAGAGGATTTTCCACAGGAGAACCAAATTAAAGATATATATATATATATATATATATATATATATATATATATATATATATATATATATATATATATATGTGTGTGTATTCTAAAAGTCTATATATATATATATACTTTTGAAGGCCAATTTTATGGGATAGGTTATTCAAGAAAATTTGAAGTTTTCAATTCGTTAAATATGATCTAAATGAACCATCGTGCAAATCAAATTAATACGCATACAAAATTAAAGAGAAAACAAAAATTACTTCCAAATCACCTGAAGTGTAACGGAACCAGGGAATGGGCTGCAGAGATACTCCTCACTGTAATTTCCTTTTTACCTTTCAGAGTAAATCTTCTTTTCTTCTCGATCAATTTCTTTACTTTTCTTTTTTTTTTCCCGTGATTTCTTCTCCCTCTTTCCTCTAGATAAATTAAGAAAAAATAAACTTACAAACCTTGGTAAGCAAGATACAGGTGTCCATCAACATAGTTTCCAATTTTACACCTGGCACGTAATATTTATCTTGTTTAACATTTGGAGGAATTTAGTAAAATAAGAAATCTACCCCCACTATTCTTGACTACAGTAACGAAAGAATTACCATGTTAAATTGATTTGATCAAAACTAATTTATCTTGTATTAATTCATGCTTATTCAATTTAGTGAAAACTCGGGTGGAAAAAAAAACTTTTAATATAATTATATATATACATATACATCTAATTATTATTTATTATTTGAATTTATTTTTAAAACTTTACTTTAGGGGTAATATTATATTAAATCCCTCCATCAAATAATTTTAAATCTAATATTTAAAATTTATCAAGTAATTTAAATTTAAATTATAAACTTTGTGAATTTAAATTACAATGAACATTATGCAAATTTTGTTTTGTTTTTTTTTGTTTTTCATTTGAATTTCAATATAGTTTAACCTTTACATCCATCTAATATTTAAATTTATTAAATCCATATTATAAAAATAAGCTATGAAGCTTCAAAACAAGGACCAAATGAACATAACAATGACTATCCCAGATACTAAAACACATCAATAACCAATAATGATACACAACTAAATAACACGGTAAACGCATCAAGATTTTGAACTTGAAATGATTAACATGAAACAGTACAATACCATAATGGGATGAACTACTAACAGACGACAGACACGGACATGGACACTTCCTTGTCAAATCCTTAAACCACGTCATAACCATTGGGTATATTGGGTACCCTCAGACCTGACGGTGCAGGTGGAGTCGGTGCCAGGTACCTGCAGTCCTGCATAAAAACAAGTGTTGGGACAACATATATATCTAATGTCAAACACATTGTGAGAGAGAATTGTGGTGTGGTATGGCGCTCATGTATGAGTGATGCAACACCGTCCCCCTCACCCAAAACTCAAACATCAACACAACATCATATATAGCATGAAATGAGTATTAAAAAAATTACATAGTCACACAATATAGCATAATCAGGAAAGATTTTTGAAAAATTTACGTGGACTCATTTATATTTACTCAACATCATAAACACTATCATGTATCCAAAACACGTAGTTCTAAATTAAAACAACCACCCCGAAACGCAAACAAACATAAACAAAGATCCACATAGTAACAAAGAGAAAATATCATGAGCAATCTACATCCGAACAATCAACCCCTTAGGGTTCTAAGTAAGGTAAACATAAATGCGTTGCAATAAAACCAAATAGTCACTTGATCCCAGCAACGCTCTGAATCCAAAGTGTTTGAATTCAAACCATAACAATCACCCCTTAAAAAACTTAATTCTTCTAACTCTATGTCACAATATAAATCCGTTCCAACCTCAGTATGTGATTGAAAATGACAAAGTATACGCTTGATTCTCTTTGTCTACACAAAAAGGGACACTAGTATTGTTTATCTAGAATGATAGAACATTGATTATGTTGTGCCCACAAAACACACACCTCGTTCAGAATGGGGACCCTCTCTCTCTCTTCGCTTCACTAGGATGCTTTTATCACTGCCTTGTTTTGTGTGTCCCTTGTTTTATGTCCTAAGTAGTTGAAGAATCTTAGAGGAATCATCTTGAAGTGACCATGTTTTGCTACCCTCAAATTTTTAAAGCTTTAGGCCTTTGTAGAACTCCCTTAGTCATTTTCCTTTATTCCTCAAAACTAGCATCCTTGGAGTAGTGCAGGTCCGCCCCTGTGGGCCGCCCCATGTAGGTTTCCTTAGCTCCACGATTGTTCAAAACGACCTTCATTTGGCATCCTTCTGCACCACAAGACCCACAACCCCAGTAGCTATTTTTGTTTCCAACTGATCGAACGTCTAACTCCTCACTGCCATCTGTCTAGCAGACTCCGCGCCATTGTACCCACATTTATGAGGGGCATTAAATGCACCATTTTCTATAAATAGCCACTCTTGAGGTGTCATTTTCACTTGTGAGTAGTCCAGAATGAGTCAGAGAGTCTTGCCTACATCGTTGTCATGTTCGTCAAGTTCATTTTCTGATCTAAAGCCTTTGCTAGCCAATTGCTCTTTCACCTTCATCTGATCTCATAGGTAGGTTTTCTCCTATTGACTATGCATTGAGTTTTCTTTGATTTCGGTGAAAGTTCTTAAATATTTAGAAGAAAGCTTAAAAAATTGAGTAGAGAAAACTTTGGCAAACAAAACCCGCGTTTTGAAATTGCAAAATCCCTTTGCAATCTCCTACGGGTCGCGTGTGGAACTCCCAGTCGCTATGGTCATTCTTTAACCAGAGCATCCATTCGCTGTAGACCTGCACCTGTGATGCCACCGTTGCCAACCTTTGAAAACATGTTTAAAAACTTGAAATGGCTATTGCCCTCACCGATTCCACAAGTGTGAGCTCCCTTCTTGCAGAACACCCCTTGAACCACGCCATTCCAAAATGGCCATCTGACCGCATCTCCCTGTAGGAAAGTTCTACCCTAGTCATCACCCATCAAACTTAATTGAGCCAAAACAACTTAAGTCTTGACCCATTGCGGGTTGAGCCTTGCAGACTTCCATTTGCGGGATTCCATCCTAGCTTCGTTGTTCTCAACGGCCCTTGCGACCTGTCTATTCGCCTATCAGGCCTCAACTTCATAGTCGCTGCCCAAAGTTTAAAATAAAGGAACCTATCCCCTTTGTGGGACGTCCTTTGCGGGTTTCTACTAGCCTTTCGCCTTTGAACAAATGACTAACTCAAAACAACGAAAGGGTGACGTCTCTCTGGCGACTGGGCCCCGACCTCGCATTTACCGTCTGTTTTCCTGCGCACCCTAAATGACCAAGTTTGAGCTTCCCTACAGACCTCACATTGCTAGCTTCCATCTACAGGCTACCGTTACCCAACATTTCAAATGACCTTTGCACACCAACCTTCCGCACTACAGGTCCTAAACCTGTTGCCGCCGTCTGAATTTAAAATGTGAATATAACTAAGGATAAAACCCTAGGCGGACCACCTCTTGTGGGCCGTCATTCGTGAACTTCCATCTCACTCCCGCCATCTTGAAATGTCAGTGGACCCTTGTTGGCTTGCTACGCAGAGTCCAACCCGTCCATTGCTTCTTGACCGATGATAAATAAAGTGAATGCCTAAGCCCTCCGTAGACTTGATGATGCAGGCCTCCTCCACCAGACCTTCGTCTGGCCTTCACCATTCCAAATGTATGTGATCTACTGTCTACCTGCATCTTTTGGTCTGCATCCTTTGAGCAATCTGAAATTTGGCAATAGAGTACCCACCTTCCTCTGAAGCTGTGGGTCCCACATGACGGAACACCGCTTGCGAATTGCCACCTTGCTAGTGTCGTTTCAATGGAAGAACTTCAACCAGCTGAGCTTCCCTCTGCTCCAACATGACCAAAAGATGAGCTTAACACCTCCAAATCTTTGAATTGATTTTGACCCACATGCCAAAATGGATTAACCTCCTTAGTGGACCCCACTTCGTGCCTAAATCTTAATGCGGGCCATCGTGCCTTGATTGTCGTCCCTCCTGTAGCTACCTCCAAAACGTCCACTAGCCTAGGGAAGTCTAAACCCTTGGTTCTGCAATATCATAACTCCCTCTAGAAAAAGGCTAATGATAATCAGAAGGAGATTTTAGGATCTTTAAGTGATGAATTATCTAATTTAACATTGTTTTGTAGGGTTTTGGCTAACTTTCCTTATGTTTCATGCTCAAATATGTTTATTGCTCGCTCGCTTGTAGGAAAAATGGAACAAGGTGTAGGACCTTCGGAGGTGGCTGTGGAGAAAGAAAAGGGAAAGAAGTCAACTAAAGTGCCTAGAGGTAAAGAGGATAAAGACCAGATGAAGTAAAAATTCCAAGGGGAGCCCCTTAACTCCAAAGTCACCACAGATTGGAGAGAGATCTCATACACTAATCTGGGACACATAGATATTGATGAATTCAAGTGACAGGTTTGGATCAACCCTACAACAAAAAATTCTAGAAAGATTAGAAGCACTGGGTTGGACAAAGTTGTTGGTTTCCCACCTGCTCTCGTTTCTCCTGAGCTTGTGATGGCTTGTAGGGAGGCATATCAAGAGGACACGAAAAGAATTGTGGAGAGAGATGGAAATGTATTAGCTGACCTATCTACCAAATCAATAGGGAAAACCTTCCACATCCCTACCTTCACTGAGATGGAGGAAACATCTAAAGAATATGGAAAGAAGATGTGGGATGAAGACCCCCTCAAATACAAAAAAGATCATCAATCAGTATTGGTTAAAAGAAAAGAGGGGTAGTGCAGCTAAAGTACCCCAAGAGCTCTTCTGTAGCAACTTCTACGAGGATTGCCATGATTTGGTAATTCTATTGAGTAGAGTCATGGGCCTTCCAACTGTAGCCTACTTTCAAGAGTGGATGTTGTACTTTGTGGAAGCAATCCTCTAGGGCGAAGCCAAATTCTATTGGGCGGGAATGATCAGTAATTGCTTGCATGAGAAATTTGTGGAAGTGAAAAAGACTCAACAATTTTACATGACATCCTACTTGGTCTATGTTCTGGAAGACTGGATGCAATACAAAGGCCTGTTTGTAGCTCCAAGTGAGACTTCGGGCAAGGAGCTCAAGGTATATGATAAGTATCCCCAACTCTAATATAGTAATTTGAAGAGGGATTACTATAGAGTTAATGACGCCTTCATAGGACATATTATTAGACTGATTGGGGGTGATTTTGAAAGGAAAATCACCTATAGTGCAAATTATTACATCCACCAGTTCAGCTTCTTGTTCATACAATTTCCAAAGTTTACTTACATTCAAGCTAAGGGTTTCTCAGAGAAACCATACAAGCTGCCCTAGTACCCAAATGATTGGATAATATTGCTTGAGCTCTCCCAACAGCTACAATGTGCACACACCCTCCTAAGTGACAAGCATAGAGTGGGGATTCCCTATCCCCTTTCCTTTGTCCAAGGAAAGTATGAGCTCCAAATATCCTAGTGTGTAGACTATTCTGATAAAGAACTTGTGAAGTATAACCTGGAGCTCCACACTGCCTAGCCATAGATGGATCCATATGGTAAGCTCAAGGAGATGGTCGGGATGGAACACGCCCATGTACATAATTTTGAAGAATTTTGGGCTAACTGCAGGGATGATAAAAAAGTGGGAATGAGGAAATACATGCACATGATGGAATACTTTGTCAAGAAGCTCAACTTGTTCCCTATGTCGGATCAGATAGTGGAGGATGAAAATACAGTGATTGATCCTTGATATGGTGCAGTTGCCAACCTCCTACTACCGTTAATTGACTAGAATGAAGAAGAGGTCAATGACCTCAATATTCTTACGAAGCTAATCGGGGTGAGAACAAAATAATGGATCAATAGGCAGATCACCTAATTGAAGCTAAAAGGAGCCACCATGACATATGGGGAACTTGAAGACGAACCGGGGAGTGAGACCAATAGTGGGATAACTGTTGCCCTATCTAGAGAAACTTCAAAATCTCCTTTAGACACCAGGTTGAGAAAGAGAAAAGAGATGGTTGAAAGGCAACCTAAACCTAGGGTGTATTCAAGAAAATCCTCAACGGGTGAACCCTCCAAGAATCAAAAGACATCAGGTAGTTTCAAAGAGATTCCCACCATCTAGGAGGACCCACTCCATGAGGGAAAAGAGCAAGAGGATGAGCAAAAAAAGTCCCCACCTGCTACCTCCACTCTCACAATCATCGCTGCTACTGATGTTGCCACCATTGCTGCCCCTTCGCTTGCTTCTTAGGAAATGGTTGCCACTTCTCCACCTGTGGTGGATATCTCGGTCCACCCTGCTTCCACCCCACCCACTACACAAGTCATGGTGATAAACTCTTCCTCTGCCACTACCTCTCCACTCTCATCTTCCTCCATGTCCCCGTCATCATCTCTCCCACTGGCTACTGCAACAATGCCAATGTCTACTCTCTCGCTCCTGGAGGCCTTCACCCGCCACATGTAACATATCCCAATGGACCTGTCTGGGGTACTAATGAACCCAAAAATACAAGCTACCTCAGCACAAATTGTTGCAAACCTCCCTGTCCCTCCTCCAACCGAACCACTAGAAATGAAAGCAACCAAGCAAATATCTGAAGAGTTGGAGAGACAAGAAAGGGAGGCTACCAAAGAAATAGAAGAAGAGGTGGATGATTACCATGAGCATCCTGAGTACCAGCACCTAGTAATTGATAAGGTGGTGCGCAAAGGAGAGGAGGAAGAAATGCAATCATCCAAGGAGGACACTAACGAGCTGGGTACCAAGCATATTGTGGAAATATTTGATCCAGAGCTTGAAGAAGAGTTGGCTTAGCAACTCAAAAATGTAGGAGAAGAAGTAGAGATGTAGCCTTCCGACGAGGAGAAGAATGAATAAGAGGAAATAGAAGAGGACACTGAGCCTCCAATTGGGGAACAAGATAAGAGCCCCAAGCATGATGAAGGAATGCCTCCTCGACATGAAGAAGAGGAAAAGAAAGAAGAAGATAAGGTTGAGGAAGAGGTTGAAGCCCAAAAGATCCTAGAAATGGAACATCATGAAGAACATGGGCACAACCAAGGAGAAGAAGATAAAACTATTGAGGGGGAGGATAACCCCAAAGAACACACAACCACCAAATCCTGTAAAAGGAAATAGTCTTCATCTGGGATTATGATGATGAAGAAGAAGAAAAGATAGAACAGGAAGCTCTGGGTAATAAAGCAATAGAAATCCAACGCACCTGTGAAGAAGAAGGTGATCACGAATCACCAAAAGGGGAATCTCAGATGCCCAAATGGCTTAAGAAACAACTAGAGAAGAAAACCCCAACCCCAATGGATCCAAAGGCAAGGCTAGAGGCCATCTTGGCTCAAGACCAAATAAGCAAAAAGAAGGAGAAGAAGTCAAAGGTCAGATCCCATCTGACAATGGATGCATTAGGATCTAGAACGGTGTAGATAGCCACCCCGGTGATGGGAGAAGAGGGGGTAAGCTACAATATGTCCACCCTTGATTTGGGAATAGCAACAAGAGAACAAAAGATCAACCATCTTCAGAGGTCTGTTGCCACTATTGTGCACCAAACGCACAAAGATAAAACTTCCAAGGAAGAGTTAAAAGCACAGGTGGCTGACTTAACAAAATATATTCAACAGTGGTCTTCCATTGAAGAGTTCCCTACCACATCCTCGACACCACCAGAACTGTTGTCCAAAGACCACATTGACAAATTAGAGAAAAGAAATAATTGGAAAAAGGCCATAGAGGATTGGTTTTGACAAGTCCTCTACAATGGAAACATGGGCATAGGTCGTCCTGTCAGGACAACAAACAAGTTCCTAGAGGTGCAAAAGATACTTGAGGGAATAAGGAAAATTTGTACCGACTTCCTAGAGCTATACAAAATCACATATCCCAAGCTTGAGGCTATTCTCAAGATACCTAATGAATCCTAGGAGAAGGAGTTTGCTTTGGTGGAGGGTGACCATTGGCTCATGGAGACATGGAAGTTGAGCTTAGACCACAAAAAGGAAGTTTTGGAATGAGTGCTCCATGAAGTGGAGTTGGATATCAATTGGGTCAAGGAGATCAGGGTGGCCTGTGAAGAATATCTAAGGCTAATGATAGATTTTGATGTGCTCATCGTTGAGCTAGACCTAGAGAAAATAAAACCATATTTTCACAAGAAGATGGAAAATGGGACTATAGATACCTTACCACCAGATTTTATGGGATTTGTTGCATGAGCCTTCACCCTATCCAAACAGGTGATAAAGAATGCACAAAAGCATGACAAGGACAAGGACATGCTCACTAGCAGATCAAGGAGGTTGAACTTTCAAGTGATTGAGTTAGATATATTGAAGTGGAACAAGCTCTAGGAGTTGATCGTGAAGTTTGTGGAATACGCCACTGTAAAGAAGAGCGAGGGAAATCCCATAATAGATGATGAGTTCCTCACTAAATATCTGCAACAAAAGGAAATTACCAAGAAGACAAAAGAGCTATAGTGCTGCCACATAAGGACCAAATAGGCTAAATGACAAAATGTAATTTTATATTGTAAAATATTTTGGGGGTAGGTGAAACCCTAGTTTGTATTGAATCCTGGCCACACAATGAGACTAAATATTGGCCATTCATTTTGCTTTTTGGACACTATAAATAGGGGGTCTCCTCTCATTTTCAAGAGAGAGTTGAGTTGTTGTAAAGACATGCTGCTGGAATTTTATAGAAGTTCATTAGATTTTGGTGGATTCTTGAGTTCCAATTGCATGTTACATGGTTCTTCTCCCATAGTTAGTTAACTTGAATAGATTTACTTTGTTGTTTGTGAGTTTTACAAGTTATTAGTAGATTAGTTAATGTTGTGCATTGATATTGAAGAATTCTGTTGTGTGTTGGCAACCTTCCTTGTCCATACTTTTTGTTGTTTATTGATGGTAAATGGCTGTGTAAAGTTAGTTTGGGCATAAATTAAAAGCTGCACTAAATTTCTATCTTTTATTCATGCTTATGGTGAATGAATGGTTGAATATTTGTAGTCCTTAGAAGCTTGCACTAGTTTCATAAGACTGTGATGTAAACTAGTTAAGTGGAACTTAGTTTTAGGAAGGTTGCCCGTAGTAGGGTCCTCCATTATCACTGTTCATTGCTAGTTTCGGGTCTAGGAACTTCTCCCTTCCCTTGCCCTTTTTCCTTTTTAATAGTAACTTTGAACAAGGTTCATTGCACATTGTAAAGCCAAATATGAAATTGAAATAGGAGTTCTAGACTGTTGTTTGAACCTACAACAATTATACAATAACTTTCTCATCTTAAGAACTCCATTGGAAGATCCAATTCCCCTCCAACTTAACTTTCATAAGTCTGCCCTATTATTACCAGCAAGATCACATCAAAATAAATGAGACATTCCAAGCAAGTCATGACCTGACACCCGAGAGACCTTGGGGTAGTGATTTGTAACTCAAGCTTCTTGAAAATTTCTACCTTTCAAGAGAGAGGTAGCATACTTGGTGTGTTGCCTCAGGTTGAGAAGGTGCAAAACACCAATCAACAAATATCCTCAAAAGTGTCCTCCAAATTCACAAGAAGTGATTCACAAAATAAACCTTCTAAGACCTACCAAGTAATCATTATAAGAAGTTATTTTTAGAAAATTAAGAGTATGATTATACTATGATGAATTACCAATTTCCTAATCAGAAGCAATGCTAAAATAAAAAGTAGGAGTTGAAAGAGATGAAATATTAGCACTTCTCTAAAATCTTGGTCTATGAAATAATTTGAAGGTTCAAATGACCATATTTAATATCTTAAAAGGTTTACACAATAGATGCTTGAGTGTGGATAATGGTTTCTACAAGATCCTTAAGATTAGATCCTACAAAATGAAAAGAGAAGTCTTGTAATAAATCATCCTTATAAAGTTAATCCTATAATCATAAGTGGGCCTATTAAAGGGAATTGACAATGTCTTATAAACTAGATAACATTGTTGTCAAAACATCAATTGAGGACTCATGACAACACATGCATGCTTGAAATTCCTTGAAATAATCACAACTACCAACTATGGATGATGATTATTATCTCCAAACAACTACCAAAGGATGGTCCTAATGAGGAATAAATAAGTTCAATACCAATTATTGGGAAACTCAATCTCTATCCAAATATGACTTCAATGGATGAAATACAAGGATTGGACTACAACAACATGAAAATCTGAAACTTATATGCAAATCTAAAAATTAAGTTGCCTTAATATGGAAATAACATGATTAGATCCATCTTTATGATGCAAAAAATTAGCCAAAATAACATGCGTATTAACACCATCTTATGTGAACTTATAACAACAATATATAAAGAATAAAATCACCATAAGATATCAGCAATGAGGCACAAATCAACAACACAATATCATCACATAACGTAGGATTTATGTGGAGAAACCTCGATGGAAAAAAAAATCCACCAAGAAGAGAGGCCAAGTATGCATTATCTTCAAACAAATGAGATCACAATACAATCACTTTCATTCTCCTATTTTCCTCCACTATGGTAGCACCTTCACACCTATGAACAACCGTTTTAAATTCCTCAACCTATTCTTGTACCTATAATGAGACTCTACATTCAACTGTTGCTCAAATTTTCTACATCCAAGAGGCTGAATTTATTGATAAATGTGAAGACATCTTAAGCCCCAAACAAGGCTCCCAAAGATGACCCCTCATTCCAAACATCCCCAACCCTTGGAATGCCTCCTTAGAATGTGAAAGAACACCAATTTTGGCTCCAATACTTTCCCTCCAACTTGGGCATCCAAACATGGAAGATAAACATTACATTAAATGCAATAAATGATAGAATACCAAGAGACACCTATTGCCTCTTTCCAATATCCCACTTGGAGAATCCCAACAGTCACTCATTTATCCAAGCTCATTATCTTTTATTCTCCCATTCTAGACGTCCACATGCAAGGAAAACAATATTAAATGTTTATGTCCACAACTCACCTTTATTGCTGCTAGTGGACCCATCATCCCTTCTAAATATATTATTAAAATAAAGAAAAGGGGATCCTAGGCCCAAAGTGTAAAGAACCTAGGATGCAAAGGAGGCCTTTTTCTAAATTTCATTAGGGTGTAGATCACAAGGTGAAAAGATTGACTATCAACCCTAATGGTGAGCCAATCATACCTGAATTTACATCTAATTGAGGGTTGGGATGGATTGGATATGATTTTAGAATGATTAAACTAATGATACTATATGCCATAATACATAAAATGCAACATCCTAACAATTAAAAATAAGAAACAATAGTTTGCAAGTGGATCTGGGAAGTGCAAAGGACAACAAACCTACTCAGAAAATTTGGTTTTGATGTGCTTACAAGAACTCATTCTCCCAATGGAAAATTGGTCTTTGTATAGGGGTCCTAATCATCTTTCTGGGTCCTCTGGTGTTGAATCTAAGCTTTTGTTTTCCACCTACAAATTTTTCAGAACGCCGGAAATGAATTCTACAACTTAGTTTTTGTAGGTTGACAAGAATGATGACAACAAATACAATAATGCAAAATTGTTTTTGAAGATCTATTCAGTCCTTCTTCAACCTATAACCTACACATTCAAAGGGGGAGAAAATGTTGGGCCATTTTAGGGTTTTTCCTTAGTCAAACCCTATGAATAGTGTTTCCACTTTCACAATGGTAATGCCAATGATAAAAAAACCTTAAATGGGAAGGAAGGAAATGATTAATGAAAAATTATTGCAACTCACCACCCTTCAATAGCTTCCTTGAAGGAGTGAATACATACACATCACTTCAATGGAACTGTATCTTGACTGCTTGATTTTCTTGAATGCTTGGATGCATGAAGACCTACAACACTTGTAAATGAACACAAATGAACTTTGACCTGATGTTAGTATCTTGATTGATGTTGTAAATGACTAATAATGTTGCTCTTGAATGCTCTCGACAATAATATCTTCTCTTAAATTCTCTTGACAATAATATTTTCTCTTGAATGCTAGAAGGTGTGTGTTAGATTTCAAATAAAAAAAATACTAGGTATTTATAGGTGTTTATCCATTTTTTTGAAAATTAAGTTCCAAAAATTGACACTTACAATTTGAATTTTAATCATTAAAATGTAGTCAAAAATATATTTTAATTTAGGTCGTAGCTCATAAAGGTGACCCATTTTCCCATGGGAAAATGGGTCCTAGCCTATCTCAAGTAAGAAACACATGATTCAAGGCAATTTAATTATTAAATGTATTTATTTAATGTTGGTTCCCCTTTTGGAAAATGGTAAGAATAAGGCTTTGGAATACATAATTTGGAAAATTAGAAGATTCATTAAGTCCAATAATTTAAGGCAACCAAACATAGTGTGAAATTATAAAGGTATACAATTTTCTACACTACAATTACAAACAATTGTGAGAATTAATATTAAAAAATATTTTCCCAATACACACTAAGTGCTTAGAGGCACTTTCCAAGGATGTTGAAACCATGACATAGGATTTACAAGGTGGATTGCACCTTAATCCTAACATTCTCACACTTGACATTAATATTGTAAATACATCTACAAGAATTACAAACAAGGGAAAAACATCCCTTAGCCAATCATTCACCATTTGAATCTTCACCATGATCAAGTATGCTCTAACAAGGTACCTACAAAAGCAACCATAATAACCACCATCAAGCAAGAAACTCTTTCAAATCCTCTAACATGCCACCTATGGAATAAAAAGGAACATTACAAGGTAAAATATATCAATTATCAGTGAAACCTACTTTAATCTTTACATGAACACAAGCATCAAATTCAAATGATAACAAAGGCTCAGAGTATCTACCTTTCCCATACCACCTAGAATAGAAACCATAACAAATTGCAACTCATCAATGTACCAACCCAAAATCTGCAATCAAGTCTCTATATATCCATCCTCTTATCTCAATGCAACATACAATGCACAAATGACCACAAACAAAGCCAAATAACAAAGTCTTCATAAACACTAAAATAATCTCATGGATATAGACAATTTGCATTCAAGTCATACCAATACAACCAATAGATTGTACACACCTACAAATTACATAACTCATAGATCTCAATCTAATGAAGCATGAAAAATCATCATCACATCAATAATTAACAAACCAAGATATCAAAGAGGATAACTAGACATATATCCAAAAACTCCCACTACATGAGTAATGTCAAATCTAAAAGTAGATCAAGGAATTCCAAGTATACTTATAGTACTTCACATATACGATGCGACCAATTCCTCTATTACATAGTGTCAAGGAAACATACAATGATATGAAAATCTGAAAAAAAAATATACTACAATATCTCTCACCACTAGTCTCCATAGTATTGGGCAAAAATTATGTAATCCCTTTTAACAGATTACAAAACTTGATTTCAGCCACAACTATGTGAGATACTTGATTTCTCCTCTCAGAAAGGGGAGGCGCCCTTCTTACTACTTATTGAAACTAAGTAAAACTAATTAACTATTCACAATAATGTAGACTATGATTAAGAGATGGGGGTGTGTCACATTCATAATTCTCGCTTTTTTCAGAAAATATATTTTACAATGCTTCACAGTTTTAAGTTCCTAATTCGATACAAATTCAAACTAAAAATAAAAACAGTAATTCCAATATTCCTATCTTGTCAAAGCAAATCCTAGAAATACTAGCATGATAACGATAAATGATTAAACCAGAAAAACTCACGAAGGCACAAAGTCATTTCATAGCTTTCACCAATGATTCCTTTAAGATATGTAACCAGCGTTGTATTAGAATCAAAAAATATTCTAGATACTTCACAATAATTCCATGAAGAGCATGAATAAATACAAGCACAAAGTATTGTAGAGAATTCACCAATAGTATTCAATCAATATCACAAATTCAAGTAAAGAGTGTAACTCAAAGTTCACACAGATTTACTCAAATCCCTTCAAAGTAATTTACTAATCACTATCAATTTGATCAAACATAAGATAATTTTTTCCCAAAACAAATTTTGGTATGCAACTTCACTTCTTTATTGGTCAAATTCATATTCACAAAGATGAACACAAAGTTTCATGTATTTTCTTCTTAAATGGGTGACACTTCATTGCAAAAGATAAAAGGTAAACATTACAAAATAGTCCTCTCATATTTATAGATGGGAGAGGAGAGTAAATTTAGGAAAAGTAGATGAGTGAATCTAGGAAAATTAGGTGAGAAAATCTAGGAAAATCTCACCTAACAAGTTGACTTATTCAAAAATGTTGTCCATCATTATAGGAAAACATCTATGTTTTTACATGTAATTACATATTGGAAAATGACATGTAAGATGTCGAGAACTATTTGCAAAATGCATAAATGAAAGCATAAAACTATTTAACACTGGAGACATAGGAAGTCTTTATGGTTCCTTGCATTGGGCACAAAAGTCTTCATATTTCTTCTTTGTATTCTGTATGAACATCTCATCTAGACCAACAATATAATCAACAATGGTGTGAACTCATTTGATTGATCTTCTTGTAGACGAGCGAATTTTCTTGCATCTATCTAGATGTGTTTTGAGACAGTCAAGAGAAAGTCATAGATTAGATATGGTGTGCATGGAATTTTTTGAAAAACCTTCATCTTCCACTTGATTCTTGACACCTTCCTTGAATATTTGAGTAATCTCATTGAATATTAGGAAATTATGATTTTCATCATGGAGCTTACCCGGTAACTCCAGTTCCATTCACTAGGAGAACACAATGTCCTTTGATATCTTCTTGTACTTGGTGGATGTCTTCAATAAGAGATTTGATCAATTATATGTAGTGTTTGAGATATTCTCTTACCTCCACATACTTCTCTTTGTGACCAAAATGTGAGACATATTTCCATTTATTTTTTCTCTTCAAAAAGTATATTTTCTTCTTTATCAAGCTCTAATTTCAGCTTGGCTATTTGAGCAGGCTTCTCATCCACAACCGCTATGACTTGTGAACCATGTACTATCATTTCATCAATGAAATCATATAACACCTTACCCTTGGAGGAAAATTTCTCCACCTTTTGCATCGTTGGTTCCTCAATGTTCACCATGGCCATAGGTTGTACATTCCTAGAAAAGCCTGCAATATTCCTCAAAACTGCTACATAACACTCAACTTTCTCCTTTTACATATTTCTAGCCTACTCTATCTTATCAATCCTTCCTGCTAATGCATTCAAGACCACTTGTGCATCTACCTTTGCACTTTCATTTGTCACTTTTCCAAGCTTGACTCTTTTGATAGTGTGATCCTCCATGTTTACATCACCTTCTTATGGGGGTTGACCAATCTCTACAAAATTGTGACCAGATTTGTCAACATGAACCCTTGAATGGAATTTCTCCTTTTTCTTCCCCTTGTCTTTTGTTGGACCTATCTCTTCAAGATCAATCTCATCTATGGAGATCATTTGTTTCTTTCACTTTGATACTTGAGATATCATCCAAGGGGGAAGGGAGGAAGAGTATTCTTCTTGACTTACTTTCAACTCTTGTGTCATAGCCACTTCTGTAGCAATGGTTGATATTGTGACAATCAGAGTAGTATCAGTCATGATAGCTCTAGTGGACTACAAACCAAGTGGATCCTACAAAGACTCATTCAAACCTATGAAATTCAGCCTCTAAAGAGATATCAAAAGATGGATATGAAAAACTGGGAATGGATGAGGGAGAACTCAAAGAGACATCAACAGTTTGTAAGTTTGAAACTCTAGGAGGAGTGGCAAGGATGGTTGATACTATAGGGGGAATGGAAACAATCACTACATCTAAAGTTGTTGTAGGAGGAGGTGAGGTAGGAAGAGGAGGTGGAGGAGTAGTTGGATTTGAAGGAGTATGAGGAATATTGGTAGTAACAGGCAATGATGTCTGGGGAAGATATTCAACAATATTCTCATAGGGAGATAGAGGTTGTCCATCATCATGCTTGAGTTCTTCCTCACTACCTTCTTTTTCAACTTCATCTTCTTCAAATTCTTCCTCATCAGATTCTTCTTCATCAGATTCATCTTCATCAAATTCTTTTGATTCTTCACCCTCGCTCTCTTCTTCTTTGGATGATTGTTCCTCAGAAGCAAGATCCTTTCCTTTTGCATGTGTTTGTTCAAATTTTGTTGCCTCTTGTTCTTCAACTATTTGTGTAACACTCTTACCAAAGGTGAACTTGATCTTAGGACCTCTTTGGGAAGACTAAGGGAGTAGCCGCATGTTTGTTTTTTGTGTGGAGCTCTTGTCATTGGCTAGTTTCTCTTCCTTGTACTTCTCCTTTTGATTGTCCTAAAATATTTCATTTGGAAGCTATGCTTATGTGACCATTCTTGTGTAAGATGGGAGCAAGCCTTTCTCTGATAGAGACACTTTCCTTTTTAGACCATTGTATTGGAGGTAAGGGCCTCCTAGCAATTTCATCTTCTTCATAAGAAAATTTTATGATGTCACTAGTATCTATGAAATATTTTGGTAGATTAGCTACACCAAGATCTCTAATCTACTCTACTATCAACTTGCAAAAATCCATTATGCGGATGTCTTCTTCATCTCTGCAATCTACCCATATGTCTTTAAAGAGGTAGACATGTTGATGATCTTTCTTTAGTTTCCTCTTCACATCTCAATAGTCAAAGTAAAATCTATATTTATATATTCTTATAGCCATGATCTACATTTCTGCAGTAACTGACTTTGCTTTTTGTACACTATGAATGGTATATCTCCCAATTGTCAGTGGAAACCTGAAACTTGGCTTGTGAATTCTTTGGCGTTCCTTGTGAACCGAGATAAACTATCTGCATAGCTCAATTAGTATCCACTTATTTGATGAATATCTGGGAAACATGTATGGACACCCAATATGGAAACATACTCTCATATAGGTGAAAGTTGGAAATTGCAAAAAGATACATCCAACCTTACTAACCACTTTGTAGGCTTCATCCAATACTCTTTTCTTTTCAAGATTTAGATCAAAAGTGAAGAACAGGGATGCAAAGAAGGCGTATGTGGCTCTTTTGAAATGATAAAGACTTTCTCTTAATTTTAATTGATAATATAACTCATACACAGGTATAGAATGTATGTTTCACAACCCTGGAAATTGCCTCATTACTGTAGCGAAATATGCCAAATAGGAAGTCATAAAATTTCAAAGTAGTTGGCACATTGATTAATTGTTCATGGATTTCATCACTTGTCTGAGTTCCCTAATCAATATCTACTTTCTTTCTCCTGATGATGCAAATGTACTCATACATCCAATCTTGAAAATTACATGAAACAAGAAATCCTTTAACCCTGCTCAAGAGAGTAATCATATCCATAACATCCTCTTTGAAATCACTTCGATGAAGCCTTTTAGGCCATCTTGAGATATTAGGCCTTGGATTTTTCAACCATTGAGTGTTAATCAAATTTTTAGCTTTGTTCGGATCACTATTATAGACCTCTTGTGCCTACTGAATTGATATATTTGTATATTATTCCATGTGAGGAACTCAAAAAACAATATCAAAGAATTTAAGATCTAATCTCATCATGACTTGTCTTGAGGAATCTCTTACACATTTTTCATCTCAGATGTAATGAGATGCAACTTGGAGAACAAACTTTGTATTATGAGCAGAAGTTGGGAATGTAGATACCAAGTTCCTATGAACAATGGATCTCAAGTTGTCTTCTAAGGGCTTTTTCTTGGTTTTTTTTACAAAATCTTCTAGGTCTTGATGACCAATTTTGGTGTCTTTGATTTCATCCACCTTTGAGATCACCATAGTAGGCAGAAAGAAACCTTGATATTTGTACTTCATCTTTCCCTCCTTCTTAGAAGATGATGGAGGATTTTTGGCTATCATGTAAAAATACCAAGATCAAGGAATATCGCCTTCAAGGATCACCTAATGAGAGATTGATAGGAACTGCAATAATAATGGATTCGTAGATGTTAGGAGAAAATTCATTATTGGAAAGCGTGAAGCAAGTGGGAAATTTGGAGCAAGTGCAAATGAGCTATAGAGAATGAAAAATGGAGCATTGGCGATGAAATGAGGTTCAAAGAGCAAATGGAGTGATTTTAGAGTGTTATAATAAAAAACTATTTTTGTGTAGGAGCTCTAAAAATTAGTGGTCCTACATCTTGAGATGGTAGTTTGCATGTAGTAGCACTAAAAAACAATGCTCCTACATGTGTTCAGCACTTGGGAGGTAAAGTGTTGAGGCGCTAAAAATTAGCACTAGTGCACATGAGGGTAGGTCTAAGTTTATGCTCGGGCACTAAATTTCAGCGCTCGAGTATGTCCTTCATTTTTTGTTTTGGATTCAAGTGTGGGGGCATAAATTTTCACCGCTTTAGCATGTTAAGAGGAGAGACACTCCATGTAGGAGTGGTGATTTTCACCGCTTCAGCAAAAATGGGGAAGGTCTAATCATTGTTTAACCGATGAAAAACCCCACTCAAACATGTGAGAGGAATGATCTTACAAAAAAAATTGAAGATTCATTATGTCAACTTTCCAAAACTAAAATCTCCACCGCTTCAAAAGTTGGAAAAACTCAGTGGAAAATTATTTAGAAACACTAGGGCATCGATAAGAAAAAAGGTGCAAAACAAAGATAAGAAAAAGTAGGGCACACTTGAAAAATAAAAACTAACAAAACCCTAAAAAATACATAGATTCAAAATGAAAGTATTTAAAACCTAATAGAAAAGAAGGGACGTGAGAAAAATATAGTACCAAAGAATGATGAAGAGGACGAAAATAGAGTGCACCTGGTAAAAATGTCCAAACCTTAGCTGAGATGCATGAAAAATCTTCAAACACAATTTTTCTTGGAGTTTGGATGGAGACCAGCATGTAGAGGAAGAGCGAATGGATCAACAATGAAAGAAAATTCACCAAAAAATGACTTTATTAAGTCATTAAGAAAAAGGTCATTAATGAATTCAATGTTTGCATTAATGAAGGCATACATTATGGAGGAAAAGATGCACTGGTGATGATATTCACCGCTTGTGCATGTAAAAGACCAATCAAAAGGAGAAATGCACTAGCAGTGAAAATCACCACTTGTGCATTTAAGGGCTAAGTGTAAATTGTACGAGCAGTGAAAATCATCGCTCCAACACTTGGAGTTTAATTTCTATAACATGAGGCTAGTGAAAATCACCACTTGTGCATTTAAGGGCTAAGTGTAAATTGTACGAGCAGTGAAAATCATTGCTCCAACACTTGGAGTTTAATTTCTATAACATGAGGCTCATGTAGGAGTGCTAAAAATCAATGCTCTGACATGAGGGAAAAATTGACTAACTCCCAAGGATCAGAAATTAACAAAAAATACTCGTTTTGAAACTCTTTGAAAGATGAACAAGGGGGAATTCTCAAACAAACTATTTGAGATTTTGGAATACGCATTGAGGTGAATCAAAATTTTCCTCATCATGTGTGCTTGAAGTACACAGAACTATGAAACAAACAAGTTTCATAGGGGGTTATCCCATGAATCTGGAGCAGCTGGATTCAAGTATAACACATAGCTCTCCCAAGTTCTTCACACTCAAAAATGTGAGACCAAACATATAGGAAGAATACCATGACCAAAGACAGAACTTACAAATCAAACTTTATCCTTGTTCCACACTAACATGTACCAAGTTGTGTAGTGTAAAATATCCTTCACCATTCCCATATTGAAAATGTATCAACATCTTAACATTCAAATCAAATGAAAAACATGACAACAATAGATGTAAATCTCTCATACCAAAGGTAGGTAAAACCAACCAATCATTCTCACAACAAAGGGAATATTCCCAAAGCCACAAACTATTTCCTATACCTCTCCAAGTCCTCATAATTAGGTTCATAGCTCAAGACCAAAACAAGGAGAAAACCAGAAATCCGTAAGCCATGCATCTTCTTAGCAATAAGTCATCAAAAATTTTGTATTCAAAACTAACTCATATGAGAAGAAAAGAGACAAAATAAAATAATGTGTCTAATAATTAGGTGGGAAATACCTCTCAAATTATTCATCTTCCGAGCAAACCAAGAGTGGGATACAAGAATGTCCTATACACACAACACCAAGAAATGAAAATCTTCTCTTTAGGTCCATAATAGATTCACATCCATAACCAGATGTAGGCTTCTCAGTCTTTCTACTAAAATCCTCATCAAAGAGTAACCATTTCAACATAGGGTCCCATAAATAAGAGATCTCTTAGCCTCACACAAGTCCCTCTAGAATCCATGAGCATCCACAAATCAATCCATGCTAACTTCAAATGTAACCCTATACTCATGAAGCTCCAAGAAAATGCTTAATACTCAGAACCAAAGAGAAACAAACAAGACCGTTTTCAAAATTCCAATCATAGAATCAAGAACATATCATGGCATCATGATCTAACATCCCCTCCTAAGAGATAAATAACCATCCATCATAAAATGATGAATCAAAATCACTTCCAAAGCTCCCATTGAACCATGTAACCAAGCTCTTTGGCATTGTGATAACCATCTCCTAATTGACGATCATCCATGGCCCCAACATAATCAAAGAACTCAACACCATGAACTCCTAAAAGGTAAAGTACAACCATAATCTCCAAACCAAGAAGATATGAATTGCACACATCCTTTTTCAATAGAACCAAAGATGTCATCAAAATTGTAAGGAAGCTAATGTAGCAGAACAACTTCCTATGCTAATCTCGAGAGGAGAATAATGCAAAACTTTTATAGATCTTTAAAAGTTATAGAAACTTAAACAAAAATAAACACAAATAGAATGCATACCGCAACACAATTATTTATGTGGGGAAAACCCTGTCAGGAGAAAAACACCACACTCCAAAAGCCACCCAATATATTATTTAGAAATCATAAAGATTCACTAGTATAAAAACTGTAATAAACTATCAAAAAAAACTACTAAAAAATGTTTATAAATGAATGAACTTGGTCACGTGACCATTAGTAGTTTATTGCAATTCATATATAATGCGACCAAATTGATGACTAAACCATTTTTAGTCATTTATTGGTTGTTTTGATTGATTGATTTGGTAGCATATGTAGTCATTGATTGTTGTAATCTGGTCACTTATTTAGTCATTTTTTATTCACTAATATATTTAACTGGTCACTTATTTAGTTGTTGATTTAGTCATTGATTGTTGTAATCTGGTCACTTATTTAGTCATTTTTTTATTCATTGATATATTTAGTCATTGATTGTTGTTAACTGGTCACTTATTTGGTCATTTTTGTTTATTGATTTCTATGCATTGGTAGTGTATTTAGTCATTAATTTTAATCATCATTTTGATCAATTTAGTAGTATATTTAGTCATTTTTATTCACTGATCTCACTAGTCATATATCTAGTCATATTTATTCATTTTTTGCTGATTTCTATCAATTGGTAGTATATTTATTCAATTTAATTATTAATTGATGTCAATTAGTAGTATATTTAGCCATTTTAATTGATTGATATTTAAGGATTCAAGCATAAAACATAAAAACACACATCAATCATCAATTGCACACAATAAGACAACCATTGAGAAGGAAAAATCAATGAATTTTATTAATAAAAGAAATGTTTCCTAGTTACATCTTAGAAATAGAGTATTACAATTGTTATTTTCAGTCACAAGACTAAAAATTTGAGTTACAATATTGCACAAAATGACTAGAAGAAAGAAACTTCTCCAAAAAACTTTTGCAATTATGGAAACACATGCTTGAAGTTCTTCAATGCAATCACATGCCCCTTTCATCTATTAAAACTTCTACAATGTAGGAAATTTTCCTAGAGCAAGCTATAAACGTCTAAAATCCAACGAGAGTGTTGATCATGTCCCTTATATGAAGCTCTCTCCTTCAATATAGCCAACAATAACCCAACTAGAATCTTTCCTCATTTATATACAATGTGTCATCTGATATGAGCAACAAAGTGTTTCCTTTTCTGCCATGAATGAATTTTTGCCTTAATACAACCAACAAAATTACTATTAGTCTCAATTCAGAAAGAATAAAAGTGCATTATATATTGCAAGTTTACAAAAGTAAGTCCAAACAAAGTAGAAAGATAAATCAATTAAAAAATTGTAGCCTTGTCAAAAAATTCCTTAAACAAAATGTTCAACATAGGCTTGAAATATGCATATTGAACCCTTGATTTCAAAATCTTGTTCAAAATTTAAGAAAGGTGATACACTTAGATTATAGAATGACATTGACATATTATAGAATGAAGGCTATTGACACTAACTAGACTGGAACAACATTATCAACAGAAAATTCCTAGAAACCAAACTCAAGAATGCCATCAGACTTGGATAACAAAAATGTAAACCCGGGTTCATGTCTTTTCTTAGTAAATACCTGCACCATGAAAGAATCCATTTATACATAAATTCCAAATTAAGTTGATGAGAAAATATCTTTGATATCAAATTGGGAAGCCTTAACATCCAAAAATAAATATTGATTTAAATAACAATGAAAGATAAAACTGGAGACAACAAGATAAGATTCTTTAATTCATTTCAACAAACAATTGAAACTAGAATTCAACCACCAATTATATTGATCTTCAAAAATATTTTACAATATGTTACAAAATTTTGTCTTGATTGTCAAAAAGTGTCTTTTCAGTTACCCAGTTTTAACATAAATCAAAAAGTCTTAATTATCCTTGTTTACATAGGATTACATAAAAGCAATGAAAGATGAGAAGTGAAGAGAAATGATTAGATGTAGAAGTCTAGAGCACTCACAAGATATGGAAGTCCATTACTCATCGTGAGGTACCTGTGATAATTCAAATTTGGCAAGGTCATATCTCCATGATAGTATCTACAAGGCTTGGTACTTCACTACAAGGCCTATTCTTTTGGGGGAGCTAGACATGT
Organism: Sequoia sempervirens; assembly: GCA_007258455.2. Lineage (NCBI taxonomy): Eukaryota > Viridiplantae > Streptophyta > Pinopsida > Cupressales > Cupressaceae > Sequoia > Sequoia sempervirens. Next base: position 576,426,530 of record VDFB02105785.1, read on the forward strand.
CTACTCCCATTGGTACATCGTGTAATCATGAGGCTATTTGTACTCCTATATTTTTTGTGTGTTTGGCCAACTGACTCTTCCATTTGTTGTCTAATAACCCTTTCCTATCCGTGATGAATTTTGAGTATCCAACATCCAATGCAATTATTCCATCCAAGGTTAAATTAAGGGGGTGGATATTTATGTCACCATTCTTTTGTAAATTAGTGAGGCATTTGGGAACAATTTTTCTAAATTCATCTATCCAATCCTTAGAGCCTTTCAGTTGATCATCATCCCTTAGTATCTTAGGCAAGAACCATTGCTTTAGTGTGCGAAATGAATCCATTTTTTCCTTGAGCTTTTGGTCTTTTGTAGATGTGTATTGAAATTCATCTATGACCATTCAAACCATTTGCTCAGTAGGCTTTAAAGTTGTGGGGGTCTCAACACTCCTTTGTAAAATTCTGCACAAAGTCCTTAAGGTGTGATGTACAAGTTACCATTTCTTGAATAAGGGGTCCAATATAGGTACATGGGCCTTTATCTGATCAACTGCTTGTGACAAGGAGACATAACATTCATACACATTTTCTAATTTTTCCATAATTATTTTATCCATATGCTCCAAGATTTGTTCCAATACCTTAAGGATTTCTCTCTTTGTTATTTTCTTTGTTTCTTCATTAGCCTTTTTCAACTTCTCAATTTCTTATTTTAGCACATTTTCTTGTTCAATAGTGATTGCACCTTGTAGACATGAAAAATATACTGACATACTTGATCTCGATTATTAACACCATTTCATCCTAAATAATCCCTCAATCTAACCATTTATTCAAATACCTTTATTTGATTAAATCATCAATTATCATCTCTTAATTAAATAATTCATTTTATCTAATTAAGTCTTTCTCTCTTCCTAATTAAATCAATCTATATGATCTAATTAACCCTATGTCCATATTTAATTAAATAATTCCCTTTATTTGATTAAATCTCTAAGGTCTATCTATTAAATTAATAAATTAAACCTTGTTTAATATAAGCTAACCAACCATCCCCTTTAGTTAAATAAAAATATATATTTATTTAACTAAGTCTAAAATCACATTCTTCTCATCTTTGATTTAAATTAACCCATAAATCTAAGTCAAAAATGTCACATCATCCAATCCTTCATTAAATTAATTAACCCTTGATTAATTTCATCCTAATCCATGTCCCATCCTCTAGCTTTTGCCACTTGCACATGAAAATAGATTTAATTCATTTATTAAATCCCTATTTTCTCTCAACATGGCATAATGGAGGAATATTCTCTCAAATTTGAATTCAAAATCCAAGTGGACTTTGTCCTTCGAACAAGACATTAACTTCACCTAATAAGTCCTTTTTCCTTGAGCGAAGTGGCATTTAAGACATTCCTTTTCCCTCTTACATGTCATTTCACTAATTTCAAATATCACCAAATTGCATTTATGGGCACATTCATCAAAATGTGCACATACCTCATCCATTCTCATCTTGACAAGTGGCACCTTGCCATTGGTTGAATTTTAGTCCCACATTGCTTCATTTTGGGCATTTCTCCAACTTGTCACTCTATAAATAAGAGGCTTCATTCCTCATTTAATCATCCACAATCCAAGTAGAATTATTATAGTCATTTTTAGATCACCCACAATTTGAGGAAAGTTATTATACTCAAATCCATATCAATTTTCATCCATTTTTATCCAATCTTAGCTAGGTTATGCAGATTTTCATCTTGGAGCATACTTCAATCATTAACAAAGTGGATCACTCTTCATCACCAATCAACACTGCATCATTAGAGTTGGGAAAGGGCCAATTTTCACATCAAATTAGCACCAATTCCCCCAAGAGATTAGGAGTTTTCTTTGCTTTTGAATAAGATTTAATATCTTTGGTTTATGCTTGCTTATGTTTTTCATTTCATTTATTTTCCTTGTAATTCAAATGGATTTCTTGGGGAATCATGGTACTAACTTGCATTTGATCTAATATAGTGTTTTTTTCTTGTGTTTATGCAGGTTTAGGATCTTGGTTCACATTTTGGCGCTAGGAGGGGCAACCAGAAGTTCTAATCACATTTTTTCATCAAATTCTATGCTTTATTGTTGTTTTTGTGTCTCTATAGGGAACTCCACTGCTAGCAGACCAGTGTCACAGTTTAGAATTGTTGGGACTCCAGTGTCACTATATAGCACTACTACAAATTCCAAACTCCGATGCTCTCTATTTCTTGCCGAGAATTCAAAATCTGAAACGACACCACTGAGTCTTTTTCACACGCTCGAATCTTTCTAAATTTCAAACTCCACCGCTGGTTGAAATAGCAACGCCTTCATGCTCTCTGTCCCTATTGTAGAGCAATGTTGACTGGTAAGTGGTGCAATATAGCACCGCTAGAAATTTTAAACTCCATAACCTTTATAGGTTCCACCACTGAAGGGAAGTAAAAAGTGAAAAATAGTTTTATGACACGTGCCTTTTTTCAAATTTTCATCATTTGGATTGTTCTCTAATCTCCTGATCTCTGTTTTTGCAAATCTGACTGGTTTTCTTGTAGGTTGGCTTGATCAAAAGTAAAGAAGAAAAGAGGCATGATGATATCATTCTTTCATGATACCAAGTTTTTTTGAACACTTTAGTGTTTGTTTAACACTCTAAGAGAACTCACTTTTTTTTCTCTTAAGAAATTTTGTTATCTTTCATGCTTAGGACATACTAGAATCCTTTTGGGTTCTAAAAAGAACACTTCAATTTCTTGTTACAAAAGGGCTTAAAATGAACATTAGGACACAAACTTACTAAATTTGGTTTTCAGATTTAACAATTGAACAAAGAAAATTTTCACATTTCCTTTGGTGCTTAAAAAGAAGTCATTATTCCTTTGTGGGTCTTAAAATGAACATGTGCTACTTTTTTTTATGATTTCTTACTCAAGCTAACACCATTCAAAGACGCATGTGCTCCTCTCGTGCCTCACGGTGATCTTGAGAATCAAAAGGATTTTTGGTGGTCTTAGGTTGGGATAAAGTAATTTCTTCCACACTTCATTTTGGGAACTAAAATTGAACACATCTTGTGAGTGTGAGTCAAACCTATTGCATGTATTATCTCTTTTTTTTTCAACAAAGATCGATTGAGTTAAGGATATGTTTGCTCTCTTCTATTTATCTTAGAGGGTCTACCTTAGGGAAAAAGTACTCACCCAATGGAATAACTCAACCAATAACACTCTAAAGCCAAGAGTATTTCCATTCGGCATATAAAAGTGGGTTTTGGAACAAAGACCAGTATCACACGGTTAGTTTTGATGAGAAGGGAAACAATGGTCTCTTGCCTTGATGGATCAACTCCTAAAAATTAAAATTTTGAATTAAAACCCTTGTTGTAGAAAGGCTAAAATCCCTATCTATTTGTTGGTGCAAGAATAGTCGTTTTGAAGCTGCCCCAAACTTTTACGGTTTTTAGTAGAAATGTAAAGCATGCCATGGGAGTTTCAGGGGTATTGATGCTTGGCTGCCCCATATAAGTGAGTGTCGTGGAGGGGAGATAATGGGTTCAAGCATCTAACCATTCGCTAAAATAAGTGTAGCTAGACTAGTCCAAGTGGGGACTTAACAAATACAGTATTTCATAGCCATAGGGTTGTACTTGTTCTTGGTTACATAACATATTATTTGATTGAAAACATTAGACATCTAGTTTCAAAGCTTAAAAGTGTTTTTAGTAAAACAAAGTCATTAATCAATGACTAAAGAAAATTGAACCCCACACATGTGTCCCAAATGATTTCACACAAGATCAAGATCAAGAAACCAAAGGTAAAAGCTCTTAGTCTGAAAGATCACCAAAAGCATCTCTCAATGTTATAAGAATTCAGACAAAGAGTGTTTTTTAATTTTTATAGAAAAGCTTCAAGAAACAATCCTAGTTTGTACTCGTTCTATTATTGTCAAAACCCAAATATTTTTAGGGAGTTTGAGCATCTTGTTTAGAGAAAAGCATGTTCTTCAAAATTGAGGTCTAGTAAGCAAGTGTCTTTTTTAGGTAAACATAAGATCAAAATCAAAACCTTAATCCATCTTTGAACATCAAAAAAAAATTTAAAAAATCATCTCATCATCTACTCTTTGAAAATCTTGGAAAAATCCTCCAGGTCAAACCTTGGGAAAATAATTTGAAACCAAATCAAAATCATCTTGTTTGATTAGATGTGTGTAGATGCAACCTTCTCCACATATTTAGTCAAATTATCAAATCTTGTGAACAAATTCATCCCTTGATAACATCCAACATCTTGGGATTTAGGAGTTCATTATCCAAAATCAAAATCATCTTGTTTGGATAGGTGTGTTTAGATGAGTCCTTCTTCTCGCACCTAGACAAATTAGCATCTTATGAACAAAATCTGCTCTAGGACAACATCCAACCTCTTAGAGTTTACAAGTTCACCATCAAAATCCAAATCCAAATCAAGTCCTAAAGTTTAACATATCCTTCAAGTTTTTTTCCAAGAGTTCCAATCATCCATCAAACATTCATCTTTTCATCTGTATCATTATCACCCTTTGATCTTTAAATCATCCAAAAAATTTCTCTTGTATACCTAGATATATATCATTCTAAAGAATTAAAGGTTCATCTCTTATATTCTTGAAAAATTGATCCCTATTTTATGGTGCAAACTAGATCTCAACACAAGAAGGACATGGAAGCCCACAAAGAAACATCAACCTCAAGTGATCTCAGTCAAACCAACATCAACATGAATCTTTTTAGATCAAGAAATCCTACGACCAATATGTCACTCCCCCAAGACCATCAAGAGGATGGAAAAGTGGAAGACCTCACAAAAAACCCTCTTGGTATGACCCAAGATGAGATCAATGAAATGGTTCAAAATCTTGAAAATCACAAGATTGCCAACATCATGATGAAACTTGATCCCCAACAATACATGCTTGAACTATTAAAACAAGTGACTAAACTGCCTTATGATTATGACATGAGCACCATTGTGGAACCACCTTAGACATCATTCACACTTCCCATATCATCCACCCCCCATCACATCGACATCCCAATTTCAAAATATCACTCAACCCATCCCCCAAATCACATCATCAATTGCTCCAACCCAACCGATCGTTAACAAAGGGAGTGCATTTTTCAAAGCATTGCAAACACACCCTTTTGTAAATAATCAAGATGTGGATGCAAACACTATTTTGGGTCAAATCATCCCCAAAAACCCATTACATACTAATGTCCCCCTCACCTTTCATAATGACCCATCATCATCTTCATTTAATGCAACACCGCAAACTTCTCTCCCCAGAACCTCACAAGGAGAAGGTGACCTATTTGGAACAAGGGGCATTTTTTACACATCATCATCATCATTTCCCCAAGGTAGCTTACCACTCACTTTCCCACCACTCCCACAAACATCCATCTCACCTCTTGGTTTGGGGCTACCACAAATTCTACCACTCATTCAAAATCCCCCCAACCATCAATCAAGGCCTCATACCAAATCCTCCCCTCTTGACATTGATATCGTAACTGTGTGTGTGAAATATTGGATCAATTTAAATGAAAATAAAACACATATTAGTAAGACTTTAAATTAGATAAACTGGAAAAGAAACAGAAATATGCAAACTGTAACAGTAGCTTCCTCGAAATCATCTTATCTTCCTCTAACTCCAGCGTTTTGTTGGTTTCCAGTGGCTCTCAGATCAGCAGATCAAGCTCAACAAAAGGATAGCTAAAGAATGACATTTTAAAGTGCATACTATGCTAAATGCAAAAGCTATGCTAAGATGAGAGTATGGCTATGATGCAGAAAATTATATGATTGCATAAGCAAGATGAAAGTATGGCTATGTAAATGTGTGCGTAGTGTGTATGCGTAATCTAACCAAAGCTTGGATTTGCACTAGCTTTTATAGAGTTTTCGAGAGGATTTGATTGGCTGATTCGATCGATGGTCCGGATTAAGCTTGTTCGAACGGACGGTGGAAGATTTTCAAAAGTGGAGAAGAGGATGGAAGGTTTCCCTTTTCCTTCAATTTTCATCATTGAGTTTCGAAGGGAAACTTCCATTTCGAAGGATGAGTTGAGAATTTGGAAGGGTGAGTTTAGCGTGAGTTAGAAATTAAATAAAATATATTTATTTAATTTGGAAGTGAAGACGAAAATGGAAACTCACATAATTAAATAAATCATATTTAATTACGTTTTAGAAATGAAATTAGAGGAAAATATTAAATAAAATATTTAATGTTTAATTTGAGGATGAAGAGAATATTTAATTATTCGAATATTCAAAAATATTCAAACTTTAGAATAATACAATAACCAAATATAAAATAAATTATGAAAATTTATTTAATTTAATTAAGCGGAAGGTGGAAATGTTAATAATTAAATAAAATTATTTATTTAATTAAGGTAGAAGAATTTAGAAAATGAACGATATAAATAAATGATTAGATTTATTTATATGTAGATGACTTTAGGGGAATTAATTAAATAAATCATATTTAATTAATTAACAAGCTTAATCATGACCATTTTTAGACGTATACATTTTGCCACTCTTTGAAGTGATGTGTAAAACACATTGCTTCAAAGAAGAATAAAAATTTTGCCCCTAATATGCTTTTGATATTTTTGCTGATGATGCCCCCTCAAGAGGTAAAGCAAGGATGAGAGAGAGAGTGGTTTAGCTCGCGATAAATGATGAAAAGAATGTCCCATTTTGAAAAAAATAAAGTCAAAAAGGCCCTAAACTTACCCTTGGTTGACCTTTAAAAGGTAAAAAGGTGAAAAAGACAAGTCATTTTCACTTTTGACTATGGTGAATACTGTAGCTCTGAGAGTGACATCGAGACATGGAGATCCCTTATCATCACCACCGATTCGAGAGATCATGCAGATACCAGAGGCTAGCAGCATACGGACCACTGGTGAATCGATCTATCCTCTAATCCTTTCAAATTTTTACATTTTTGCATCAAAATTTTATGTTTTCTGCAAATTTTGTTTCTAAAAATGTCATTTACGTGCATCTAGGATAGTTTACGCGCTTTCAAAAAATTTAGACACGCTTAGGGTAAAAATAGACACTCATATAGCATAAGTTTGAAATTGTTAGGATAAAACCAGTTTAGCGCATAAAGTGAAAACAAATGCACATATAGGGTATGATAGAAAAATTTAGGAGTAAAGTGCTTTTAGGGAAAACAGTGGCGCATAGAGTAGAAACATGCATCCAGTGATTTGAGTCACACTTAGGTAGATTACAGTAGCGCATATAGGAAAACGTGCATAGGTGATCTGTTTGAGCGCATCCAGTGAAAACAACGACACATACAGGATTTAGCGTATAGAGTCCACAGAGTGACGCATATGGTAAAATAGGTAGAATTGATGTTTTGATGATAGGAATGCGAAAATGATGATGTATTGCATCCTTAGTTAATAGATGGTGAAATTGTCATGTCATCATGTTGATATGGATAGAAATGATAGAATAATCAAATGATTAATTGATAACTTTGATTCCTAGAGTAGAAAACAAAGAGTAAATGAACTGATAACTTTACCTCCTATGAATGAAAAACAAAGATTAAATTGAACCGATAACTTTGCTTCCTAGATTAGAAAACAAAGAGCAAATGATTGATATGACTTCTGATAAATTTTCTTTCTGCGATAGAAAAAAAATAGTAATTGATTGAAGAGCAGATTTGATATGATATCCAGCTAGATAGATTGATAGGATTGATTGTGTGATATGGGTCGTTGATTTGACGCATTGATATGAGTCATTGACATGGGTCTGATATAGTTCACTTGATATAGATCACTTGATATAGGTCACTGATATAGGTCACTGATATAGATCACTAATATAGGTCACTTGAGATAGATCACTGATATAGGTCACTAATATAGGTCACTTGAGATAGATCACTGATAGATATGAGTCTAATTGATGTTGTTTGAATGATTGATATGATTCTGATGAATTATCCTTGTGATGAAAATAGGAGGTTTTCAAAAACCTCCAGATTAGAAAGTGACACTTAGCAGGATGGGATAGGATTCCCAAGTTGACACCTGATGATATAGCTTTGATAGATACATGTGGTTTGAGATCCTTGTTGGTGATGCTGTCGATTCAGGTCAATAGAGGATTGTTGACAGCATTGGTAGAGCGATGGAATTCAGAGCACAACACCTTTCATATGCCAACTGGTGAGGTGACAGTGACTCCTGAGGATGTGTACATGATATTAGGTATCTCCGTGGTTGGAGCCCTTGTGTATTATGATCACAAGGAGCTTGGGAGTATGGATGCTTTGAAGAGGGTGTATGGAGATGCACAGATCGCTGGGTGCTGAGTACCATGGGCTGATTTTTGAGGATATCCAGTCTTGCCAATAGTTTTGGGTGCATTCATTAGAGGTCTCCTTTGTCCGGATCATCGGGAAAAGGGATTATCAGTAGGATGGGGCAAGATTTTGGAGTAGATGCTACTATAGCCGTAGAGATATGCATGGGGGAGCTGCATGCTAGCGCATCTTTATTATGATTTGCATCAAGTAGTATATAGAGGTTCATCCAGTTTGTCTTGCAGGGTGACTGCTACAAATTTGGGCATGGGAGCATCTCGTTGTGACGAGACCGGCGTACCCCAGAGTTAGGCCACCAGGTAGGCCTTATATATATACGTATGAAATGTTCCTTACCTAGCCTAAGCTAGGCAAGGTGGATTATTGGAGGCGACTACTGGATGATATGGATACAGTAGTATGGTGACCGTATCTTGATTGCCATCCATGGGCTACCGATGATATAGAGATGTCGTATGTCTGCATTCCTTGGTTCCTGATAGGGCGGACTCCCTTCATTTTGGAGAGATTTTTGGCATTGCAGGTCCAGAGACAGTTTGGATTCACGCAGGGGATGCCACAGGGGGTTGCACATTGTGCCCAGAGCAGAGATGAGGCTAGATGGGGGCCATGTATTTCTTACCAGACCACATATACAGAGTTTATTGCATTAGCACCTAAGGCATGGGCTGACAGGCGAGACATTGTGGATGTTGGTATGTTAGATTAGTATTCAGCATATTTTCACACACATCCCTTTCCTTGGTTTACCAATCCTGATGATCTTGCACCCATTCTGGTAGCACCATAGCTAGGGGTAGTGAGACAGGAGGATGTGGCCGGTGGTGAGCAGGGAGCAGTTGGGGGAGAGGAGGTGGAGAGTGGAGATGAAGAGAGTTCAGATGATGATGGGGAGGAGGGACAGGTGTTGGGGAGGTCAAGACTGGATATTCTGAGGGTTGTCTAGATCATGCGGCGACCGAGGACAGGGATAGGGCGACAGACAGTGATCTGGATGGCATCCTCCTCTCAACAGGGTCAGATAGCCACACTTTAGACCCAGGTGCAAACACTACAGGGGCAGCAGGGACAGTTGTAGAGTTAGCTGGGGAAGGCACAAGGATTTATTGTGCAGCTATAGGTACAACTAGCATAGGCACAAGCACCTACCCTAGACCCATAGTTAGCCCAGGTTATTACAGAGAGAGATGCATTTAGGCGGAGGACAGTAGAGGCTGAGGGTGTGGCTCAGAGACTGATGGGCACTATAGAGAATGCGTCACTATAGGATGCCATTGCAGAGGGCATGGAGATGGCATGGGAGGCTAAGTACTACAGGGTCATATACGAGGAGCTGTGTCCTCTGGATCACAGAGAGCCATACTCGTGGTCCCATAGTAGAACCAGGAGCAGATCTCGGACACACACACAAAGTAGAGGAGTGATTGGACCTCGGCAAGACCCAGATGCAGGCACCAATGGTAGGCCACCTCCTTCTGAACCAGCTCCATCAGGGGGATCAACCGGCTAGATATGTGATGTTCACCTTTTTTGGAGTATGTATACCATTTTTGATTATATCTGATGTATTGTGCTTTGGACATTTTAGTATCATTGGACATTTAGACATTTGTATCATTTTTGATGAGCGATGATATGCAGCGGCAATGATTATGGATGATGTTTTGTGCATTTATGATATGATGATGCATTTATTTCTACGTGTTTATGGATTTTGGTATGTATTGGAATGAGTTAATGGCTAACATGATATGCAGGATGATTTGATTATGATGTATTTATTATGATGATGATGATTTGATAATATGTACGAATGATGTCATGCAGGTGGATGATTTATGATGTGTATATGGAAATGTATATATGGAATGTTTATGTTTTTGGATTTTTGAATGTAGGTAAAAGATGATATGATGAAAAATGAATGTTGTGTTCATGCTATGCATTATGAATTTTGTATAATAAAATGATGTTATATGATGTAAAATGATGTGAATAAATAATGAGGAGATGTATGATGAAATGATATGTGATGAAAATATAATGATTTGTAATTAGAATGAACAGATAAATGAAATGATAAGTGATGATGATAATGATAAGGAAATGACATAAAATGAATGATGATGCAATGAATAATAATAAAACTAAAATGAAAATGAAATGATGAAATGATAATGGTAAAGAAAAATGATGAAATAATAATGGTAATGGTAAATGATAATGATAATGAAATGTTAACTGATAGTGATAATGAAATGTTAAATGATAATGATAATGAAATATTAAATGATAATGATAATGAAATATTAAAGGATAAATGATATGAGATGTTAAATGATAAATGATATGAGATGTTAAATGATAAATGATAATGAGATGTTAAATGATATGATAATGTCAATGAAATGCAAATGAAATGATGATGTATATGAAATGATGATGGATATGAAATGATAAATGAAAATGAAATGCAAATGGAATTATAATGGATAATAAGATAAATGATAATGATAACGAGAATGAGTAAAATGAATAAAATGATGACAATAGTAATGAAACTAATCTAAATGATAATGAATGAAATGATGAAATGAAAATGATAATGATAATGAAAAGATGAGATGATAATGATAATGAAATGATGAAATGATAATATTAAATGATAATGATATGAAGTGGAATTGTTAAATGATAATGATAATGAATTAATAACAAATGGCTAATGATATGAAATGAAAATGATAGATGATATGGAATGATAACAAATGGATATGCATGGAATGAGGACGAATATGAAATGATAAATGAAAATGAAATGCAAAATGGAATGTTGATGAAGTGATAATGGAAATGCAACTAATATGAAATGATGAAATGATAGTGAATGCCATAATGAAATGAGGAAATGATAATGAATGCCATAATGAAATGATATGAAACTAATATGAAATGATAATGAAAATGTAATGATGAGATGATAATGCTAATGAAATGATGATGAAATGATAATGACACAAATGTTTGTAGTGTCCTCCACAAATAGTCCAAAGAAATATGACAGTGATTGACCTTTCAAAAACTCTTGATGCAAATCCAATATGCAGTTATGTACAATGACCTAAAATGAACTGCAACTAAATGAAACTGACCATTTTGTTGAGCATTTTGGTGAGCCTGCTTAAATCATCATAAAGTGTTTTTGAAAATGTTGGAAGTGAGTACAAGCATTAGAGGGGAAATTAGCACCAATGATGACCTGAGTACAAATTTCATGATTTTTGATATAGCAAGTGAATACAAGCATCTAGGTATAATTAAACTGAGATGACCTGAGCATTTCTTGTGTGAACAGACAAAGACTAACCACCATTTGATGCAAATTCAGAACTATCATCAATGATAAACTTTGGAAAATCATGTCTCGCGACATATTTGCAATAGATAAATAATTAACCTCAATATAGCAGACAAAGAAAAATCATCCTCTTTCCTTGCCACTCTACTTCAGTACATCATCGAGTGTGCTCCAGAGAAATGATATCGAAAATTAAACAACCATTGTTCAATAATGAAATACTGTGATTCCAAACATTATTCAGATTAGAGATCATCCAGATATGAGTCATGATAAGGTACACAACTGAAAGCTACTGTGATATAGATCAATGATTGGATGTTTTGGTTTGATTTGGTTATTTTGTTTTGCGTGATTAGCTTCGATGTCATTGTCTCACTGTTGAAATTTGATTGCCCCCAATATGTCCATGTTTGCCCTTGGTATTGACATTACTTATTGAAATGAACATGTACAATAGTCAAGCCATGGTAAGACGTTATCGTTCGAGGCAAATGATGATAGCATGGTGCTGGTGTGGCCCTAAGATGATGAAAAAGATGCATGAAAAGAATGCCAGAAAGTTAAGTGCAGAACATGAACTAATAGATGGAGAGCCCCAAATAGCGTCTGTTTGCCAGATTTTCACTATTTGTTTTTATTGCATTTTTCCTCAAGCCAATAGTCAGTTTATTTGCTAAAGCTTACCCGAGGATTTATGATTAAGATGTTTTATTTGTCGTTTTTCACCAGAAACGATGGACTTTGATTTTGATTTGTTCAGACTTTCGATTTTGATTTTTTAAGACTTTTATATTTTTGACTTTTTTCGTGACTTTTTCTACTTTTGATTTGTTTGACTTTAATTTTTGATTTTTTTCGACTTTTTTCTGATTTTGATTTGTTCAGACTTTGATTTTGATCTTTTTTCTCAGACTTTTATTTTTTTGGATTTGTTCAGGACTTTTTCTAATTTTTTTGGATTTTTTCTGATTTTTTTGGATTTTTTCAAGACTTTTTCTGATTTTTTTGGATTTTTTTAGGACTTTTTCTGATGATGATAACCGCTTTAGACATAGTACTTTTTCAAGTGCATGTTATTGATAGGCTCATCAAATAGGTCCCCTTCTAGTGTTGATAACTTGCAGGCTCCTAAACCATAGACTGTGATAACCACATAAGGACCTAGCCAATTCGGTTCAAACTTTCTTTTCTTCTCTCTGTCTTGTTGATTGCGTGGGTTCTCTTTCAGAACAAGATCACCCACCTAAAAGGTACGTGGCTTTACTTTGTGATTATAGCTGCGAGACATCATCTGTTGATATGCTTTTAAATGATCAGCTACTTTTTGTCTCTTTTTATCTAGGAGTTCAAGCTCTTGGAGTCGAGAAACTCTGTATTCATTATCTGTTGTGAGGCCTTTCAAGGATACCCTGAGTGAGGGAATCTTAAATTCTAATGGTAGTGTGGCTTATGCTCCATAGATAAGAGCAAATGGCGTTGCTCCTATTGGCGTGCAAACACTGGTTCTATAGGCCCACAAGGCGAGATTGAGTTGAACGTGTCAATCCTTCCCTGAATCATTCACAGTCTTTTTCAAGATTTTTAATATTATTTTATTTGAGGCCTCTACTTGGCCATTCCATTGTGGATAGTATGGTGTTGAATATCTGTGCTAAATGTGAAATCTCTCACAAAGTTCATCAACATCCTAATTCTTGAATGGACGTCCATTATCTGTAATAATGGAGTTGGGAATGCCATACCAACAGATAATATAGTTGAGTATGAATGTTGATATTTGTTTTCCGGTAACTTTAGTAAGAGGGATTTCCTCAATCCACTTGGTAAAATATTTTGCAGCTATGATGATGCACTTATTCCCATTCGATGAAGAAGGATGAATCTTGCCCACTAGATCTAACCCCCATTCAGAAAATGGCCAGGTTGGTGTGAATGGTTGAAGTTCCTAGGCAGGAGCATGAATGAGATTCCCATGAATCTGATATTTTGAGCATGTTTTCACAAAATTGAATGATTCCCTCTCCATTGTAGGCTAGTAGTAACCCATTCTAATCAATTTCTTGGATAAGGTTAGTCCACTCAAATGAGTACCATAGATGCCACCATGAACTTCTTGTGAAGCTTTGTCAGATTCCTCACATTCAAGACATCGAAGTAAAGTACCATCAAGACCACGGCGATAAATGGTATCGGTGATAAGAGTGTAGCGAGTGGATTGGTGGATAAAATTGCATTTTTGGTTATAGGATAAATCAGGTGGCAAGATATCATCTTTGAGGTAGGCATAAATTTTTCCATACCAAGGTGAATCGGATCCTATCAAGTGGCAAATGATTTGGATTTTAGGGGTATCATAAGCAGGTGTAAATGATTGTTCCACATGAAATTCATAATGATTCATAGTTTCTGGGAGTTGTAACAATGATGCAATCGTAGCCATTGTGTCAGCTGCCTTGTTATCAAGCCTTGGAATTTGTGTGAATTTGATGTCCACAAAATATTTCTTGAAATCATCAACCATCTTTTTATATGGTATCAATTTGTCATCTTTGGTTTGATAATCATCATTGATCTGATAAATGACCAACTATGAGTCGCCATACACCTATAATTCTGTAATTCTCCATTCCAATGCTATTTTAAGCCCAATGATAAATGCTTCATATTTGGCTATGTTATTGGTGCATGGAAACATCAGCCTATATGATCGAGGAATGGTATGTCCTTGAGGGGTGATGAAAATTATTCCTACCCCCGATCCATGTTGAGTGAAAGAACCGTCAAAATATAAGGACCATGGTTGTTTAGATTCTGCAGTGAAGACATCAGCATCTGGAAATTCAATGTGCATGGGATGATCTACTTGTAATGGTGCTTTATCCAATTGATCAGTGATAACTTGTCCTTTGATTGCCTTGCGATCAACATAATGAATGTCAAACTCACTCAGAATCATTACCCACTTAGCTAACCTACCTGTTAATGATGCTTTGCTCAACAAATACTTGAGTGGATCAATCTTTGAAACCAGATTTATTGTATGGGTTAGCATGTAATGTCAAAACTTCTGTGAAGCAAAAACTACTGCCATACAAGCCTTCTCAATAGAAGTGTAGTTGAGTTCATGACTTGTCAGTGTTCTACTGATGTAATAAATTGCATGTTCCTTTCCTGTAGAGTCTTCTTGTGCTAGCAGTGCCCCCAGACATATCTCTATTGCGGCAATGTATAAGATGAGTGGTTTGTCTGGATTTGGTGGTATGAGAACTGGTGGAGTCATCAAATACTGTTTGATTTGTTGAAAGGACAATTCACATTTGTCATCCCACTTGAAAGGAACATTTTTATGCAGTAGATGTGTGAAAGGTAAACTTTTGTTGGCCAATTGTGCAATGAATCTTCGTATAGACTGTAGTCGTCCTTGTAGTGATCTCAGCTGACTGATGTTCTTTGGTGGAGGCATTTCCATGATTGCTTGTACCTTCGTGGGATCTACTTCAATTCCTTTTTCTGAAATAATGTACCCCAAGAGTTTTCCAGATTTGACCCCAAAAACACATTTCTTGGGGTTGAGGTGAACTTTGAATTTCTCTAATCTTGCAAATATTTTGGACAATATTTCAAGATGTACTTCTCTGGTGTATGATTTTTCCAATATGTCACCTACATAATCTTCCATGAAGATATGCATCATGTTATGAAAGATTGTAGTCATGGCTCTTTGATAAGTAGCCCCAACATTCTTCAAACCAAAAGGCATGACGTTCCAACAGTAGGTTCCCCATGGACATGTAAAAGTTGTTTTCTCTTGGTCTTCAGGTACAATCTTGATTTGGTTGTAGCCAAAAAAACCATCCATTAATGAATACATGGCATGACCAACTGTCATATCAACTATAGTGTCAATGCTTGGGAGTGGGAAGTCATCCTTAGGACATGCTTTATTAAGATCTCTAAAATATGTGCATATTCTCATAGTTTTATCTAGTTTGGATACAAGAACAATATTGGAGATCCATTCTGCAATAGTCGATTGGTCTTATGAAGCCTACATCAAGGAGTTTTCTCAGTTCTTCCTTAACCAATAATGCAACATTAGGGTGCATCTTTTTGAGTTTTTGTTTCACCGTCTTAGCCCCTGGTTTGATAGACAAGTGATGCATGATAAGATCAGTATCAAGACCAGGCATGTCAGCGTAAGACCACACAAAATTTACTTGATTTGCTTTCAGAAATTCCATGAACTCTGGTATCTCTTTCTCTGTCATTGCTGCAGCTAACTATAAAATTTTTGGTTTGTTAGAAGTTTCTAGATTGACAGCATTTGTAGGCTCAATCAGAATAGGTGATTGCTCATGGTAATGCTCCGGGAGAGTGTCAAGATTCCCATCGTCTGGTGCCTCAAAGAGGTTTTCACCATCTGATATGCTCTTTATTTTATCTTTTGTTTGATCTAATACTGCCAGATTCTATTTTTCACCATTAGATCTTTCTTTTTTGTTTTTACTTTTGTAGCTAGGAGACTTGACACTCTCCTAATAAAAAACTCTATGTCAAAAATCACTAGTGGAACAATCATTCGTATCATCTGCGGAAAGGAAGTTTATGATAGCTTCGTCACTTGGAAACATAGGTATATCGATAAGTTTGGTTGAATCCCAATCAATGAGATCAAGATAAATTAAAGATATCGGATCATCAGGTTGTGTGAAATCGGCTATGGTTAAGGTCATAATGGAGTGGTCGGTAGGATCTGAGGTATGAGGTGGGTCAATGATGATACTATCCTCATGATAATCTTGTTCGTTTAGATCTGACTCAATATCACTAGAATCATAGTCAATTTGTGGTTCAGATTCTTGTGGTTGGGACCCTGAACCTTGTCCTTCAATTAGAGTTGGGGCATACTGGTGTATTACATCAACCTCTTTGTCCCTCAAGAAATCATTATTGTAAATGGTGTCCCATTCGTATTCAGCAGAGTCTATGTCAGAATTGTTATCCACAAAGTTCTAAACTGTTGCCAAACATGCTTTTCATGAATCTAAGCCTTCTTGCAATGCAAAGACAGTGCCTTGTAGTTGTTTGGATGTGCTGTCTTTGGAGTATCATAACCTAATCTAGTTTTCTCTTTTACAGCAAGCCCATGGAAGTGAATAGGTTCAACTACTCCTTCATTTTTCCAATAGGATCTTTATCATAGCCCATCTTCTGCATGATTGAATACCCTTATCCATATATGTCTATGGGTAATTTGACATTAAAGACTACTTCATCTTCATCTTTATAGAGCCAGTTTAGAATTTCTGTATCCTTAGGATTTCCCATGGGGAATTTTTCTTTGATGAATTGTCCATTAAATTTTGTGATTGGCTCTATTGGTGGTTGGTTTGATGTTGATGCTGCTGATATTTGATGTTCCCTGATAGACGGTTGTCCATGTGATCGAGGTGATGTAGGTAAATTGGCAAGACAAAGAGAGTATTCGCCAACTCCATGATCTTTGAATTTCATTTTTTTGTCAAAACTATTGGTCAATTGACTGATTTGCATGTCAATCTTGAGAGAAGTCTTAGGATGAGTTTCTCGATTATTAGGTACCAAAGTATCTTGACTGGCTATTATGTTGGCACAAGTTTGAATATTGGAATTATCAGCTGGAATCATGATTTCTTGTCCATCATAAGGAAATTTAAGACATTGATGATAGTTTGATGGGACAGCTTGCATTTCGTGGATCCAAGGATGACCCAACAAGATGTTATATACAAGATCACGGTCCAGTACTTGACAGAAAGTATTCTTTATAATAGGGCCCACTCTGATTGGTAGCATGATTAGACCTTTGGATGCTCTTTCTTCATCATCATAAGCTTTTATGTTAATCTTTCTTCTGAAATCAATGGAATCCTCAGAGAATCCTAAAGCTTTAACCAACTTCATGGTACAGATGTTCAAACCAGCACCTCCATCTATTAGAACTCGTCTGATATGGAACTTGTGAACCATGACTTATAAGTACAATGATGAATTATGGGGATGAGTTATGGAAATGTCATCTTTTTCAGAGAATGAAAGGCAAGTGGATAAGGACAAGTGTCCTGCCATGGCTTGAAATTGGTTCACATCCAAATCAGTGGATACATTTGTTTCAACGAGGGCTTTTTCGAGAATTTCCTTATAGACTAAGGAAATCTTCAATAGTTCCAGAATAGAAATTTGAGTGGGGGTTTTCCAAAGTTGATTGACCAAATCATATTGATGTTGAGGTGGAGGTTCAGTGGATTTTGAAGAGGCGCCCTTTAAGACAACTTTGGCTTGCGCCCTTGTTGTTGCATTGACTTCTCTATATTCCACCTTTTTGTTGACTTTAATGACATTCACCTGTTCGTCGTCTGCGTAGAGATGGTTGATTATATCATCATCATTGATATGATTCACATTTTTTTCAGAAGACTCACCCTTTTGATAATTGGGCAAAGGGTTACGAAATTCTTGGTGGTCTGCATTGGTTTGTTGATTTTGTTCTATTGTAATGATGTCATTGTCAATCACGTCCTGAATGGAATTCTTCAAGGCTTGGAATCTATTTGTACAATGACCTTTACACCGATGATAATCACAATAGTATGCCTCATTCCATGATGGAGGCTTTACACTGGGTTCATAATTTTGTTGAGGTGGCAAAGTAATGACATTTTTGGCCATCAACTCTTTGAATGCAGATTCTAAAGATTGTCCCAATGAAGTGAAAGTTCTTCTATTCGAGAAGAATGAAAATCTTTGTGGATTTGAATTCGAGGTGTTCCCTAAGGAATTGTGATTGTTATTGGTTCCTCGGTAACCTTGATTGGCAGTAGTGTGTTGATTTATATTGTTCCTCAGAGGAGGAGGATTATTTCCGTGATTTGCAATCGAATTGACATTGTTGTTGCGAGTGTTTGGAGTACTGAGGACAAATGGCTTGGTCGAAGCATGATTCACATTAACAACACCATCATTCACCATTTTTTTGTTGTGAGTCTAGAATTTGGACTTATCTTGATTATTGTGATGGTTAGATGAGCTAGGATTTTCTTTGTCATGTTTGATTATTCGTCTTTTGACCAAAGCATTTTTAATGGTTATGGCATCTTCAATCATTTTCTCAAAAGGAGGATAATGTAAGTTCAAGTGATAGCTCATTTCTGAATTTAAACTATTAATGAAAGTAACCATCTTTTCCTTTTCAGGAACAGGACGTGGATATCTAGCAAACATTCTTCTCCATCTCTAAAGAAATGTAATGAAAGATTCACCAGGTTTTTCTGCAACTTTACAAAGGTCTATCATGGTGATTTGGTTTTCTATGTTGTAGGTATATTGTGATATGAATAGGTTGATCAATTCTTCAAATGTCCTGACGGGAGGTGTAATCTTAGATAGCCATTCCATAAAGTGAACTCCCAGGCTCCTTGGAAACAATCGCATCAAGGAAGTGTCTTCATGAGCAAATTCAAATGTCATGTTTCTGAAGTCTCTAACGTGATCGATTGGATCCTTTTTCCCATTATAGTGATCAAATTTTGGCATTTCACAATGCTTGGGAAAAGGAATCATGTTTAGACTTTGGTCAAAAGGGTAAGGACAAATGTCCTTGAGAGTGTATTTCTTTGTGGTTGTTCCCCCTTGTAACTCTTTGATTTGTCCTTGAAGTGCCTTGATTTGTTGGGTCAAAGCACTAAGATCAGAAAGGGGTGTCTCTTCAGGTTTTTTTTTCAAATTTTTAGTATTGAAGTCATGAGGCAATTTAGCCCCTTGTTTGGCTAGATAGCGAAAATATTTTTCCTTATCTCGTTGCAAGATCTTTTCAATGGATTTATGGAATTTTGGATCTTGCTCAGCCTCTCTAAGACGTTCCTCATCTTGTTCCTCATCACTATCTATCTATGTTTTGTTCATGTCTTTGTATTGATGGAATGAATTTTCTTCTCTATTATCCATATCTTTGTAAAAAAGTGGATTACGATTCATGATGTAAAGAGGATTGCTTCTTTTACCCTCTTCTTGACTGTTTTGAGTATTTCCTTCTTGTTGAATTTCGTCCTTCAATTTGTTGAATTGGGATCTTGTAAAGATAGGCATATGATTTTGAAAATTTCCTCTAAACTTAGATCCTATTTTTTGACAAGTGCGATGATGATGATCTGATAAGATGCGGAATCTTATGATATGATCAAGGATGCTCCTAATTTATTGATTGTGGCTTCCAATTGATGAAGGATTTCAGAATCCTGTTGGGGAAGTTGAACCAAAAAAAAGAAAGTTGTTTAAGAGATGCACTTCTTAAAGTTTTTATCTTTGTTTTCGAAGAAGGGTTCCAAAATCACTGAAGGATTTGATTGGGATGTGAAGGATATTCTATAGAAGGTTGTGGTATGTTGTCAAATTCAAGAGGTTGGTTATGATTATGCCGTTGTGATAGAGCTAATCTCTAATAATAAGCTCAAGAATCTAAGGGATCTACAGCATACTCATCAGTGAATCCTCTAACAAAGTCTTGGTATCTGTGAAGAAATCCTCGGTAGTGAAGCAAGACTTGTCGACTTTTGTACAAGAATTTTCTCTTTTGTAGTGTTTTCTTGTATCCTAATGGTTTCTTGGGTTTTTTGATTCTCTTGGAAACTGATTTCTTGGGAAATTTTGTTGATTTCCAATTTCTAAGCATGGGAAAAGTATTGGGAATGTTATTGGACCAATGGTATGAAATTTTTTTGAATGATTTCAGTTGTTGTTCTTCATGTTCATTTTGGATGATCTCTTTATCTGAATTTATGTGATGGAAGACACAACAAGCATTTTTTTAAAATAGTTGTTCTTAAAGCCCTATACTAACATGAAGTGTTTTGATCAAGAAAATGTTTTCAACAAATGTTTTCACAGGTTTTGCACATGAAATACAATTCAGAAAGACTCGTTCTTAAATGCTCAAGTAGGCCATTCTAGTAATCAACAACCCACATCTTAGAATTGCGTCGACTCACACAGCCGTGTCACCCCTGAAGGGGCACCCATGTTTTTGTCTTTTCCATGTGTGTACTCAGAGTTACAGAAGTGGATACTAGATCCCTTGAGCAAATGGTCCTTGGCAGTTATATGGTGAGTGTCTTGGGGGTAGATTCTTCCCTCCCCTTGCACTGTGATTATTAGAATATTCAGAAACAGACTTCGGCTGGCCACTACACTAGGTTCGTAGTAAGGATTTTCGTTTGGTGCGGCAATAATAAACTCCCTCAGGAGACCTCCCAACCTTTAGAACAAAGGCTTTGGGGATGGTTATCTTGCACACTATCGAAAAAGAGGGTTTCCCCAGATTTTCTTTAAATTTTATAGTGGGGCGGAATAGTCAGGCTTTGGCTTGAACCCACTTGAGTCGTTCCCGTAGGATGAGTACTTTTTCCCACTACGGTAGGCTCTCTAAAGGATGTAATTAAATAAGTAAAATGCATGAAATTGAAAAAGGAAAGTCTGGTATTCTGATCACCCAGTTAAGGGGAGAGCATAGACCTATTGCCACAGTCAAAGCAAGCAGATGTTCTTTTTAAATTCCAAATCACAATGATCTAATCTAAGTGAAGATATTGCTTCACAAAAACAAGTTTGTTCAATTTTAACTGGAAGATCATTGTTTGGTGACTATCCTAGATTGCTTCATTTTATCCAGATGTGGTTACCCTAGGATTGCTTCATTTTAAAATTTAGAAAAAGAAAAAAAATTCTATTTGCAAAAGGCATCAGACTCAAAATTATGTGTTTTTGTTACAATTTATATGCGCCCGAACAGAAGCTATATGCGCCAGAAGATATATGCATCGGAACAAAGGGTATATGCACTGGAACAGATGTTATATGTGCCTAAACAGTCACTATATGCATGGGAACATCAGCTATTGTTGGTATGTGGCGACTGATCATGCTATACTGTATAGCCCATGGTATACTATACCCCCCCAAGAAAAAAAATTTTGCTTTTTTTTTCGCATTGTCAGTGAAAAAGGAAAAATCTCTGAAAAAAGAAAGAAAACCGACTTTGTAAAACCCTAATTCTGGAAGCTTCTAAAAGCTTGTTAAAAGGGGTTGGGATGGGGGTTACAGTATGATGAAAAACATGATTATTCATGAGATTGTAATAGGTTTTGCAATGGATAATAAAAGTATTGGATGGCTGCGGTTTGGTGGATGTAGCCCAGATTGGGTGAACCACGTTAAATTCTCTGTGTTATGATTTATTTTGTGTATGTTTTAGTTTCTCTGTTTATTATTTGAATCTACATTTAATTGTTAGATATTTGCCATCTCTAACCCTAACAAGTGGTATCAGAGCGAGTTGTGTTTCAATTATCATTTGTAGGAAGATCTCATGGTTGAGTGGGAGTCTCACGGTTGAGTGGGAGCAATGGCAGATGAGGGTAAGAAGGTTGAGAAGTTTAATGGGAAGAACTATCAGTTATGGAAGATGCAGATGGAGGACTATCTCTATCAGAAGGATTTATGGTGGCCATTGGAAGGGAAAGCCAAGAAACCTACAGCAATGTCAGATGAGGACTTGGAGATCTTGGATAGAAAGGCTCTTGGCAGTATTCGTCTATGCCTAGCACAATCAGTGGCATTTAATATTATAGCAGCAAAGACAACTCAAGATTTGATGGAAAACCTAGCGAACTTGTATGAAAAGCCTTCCGCTTCAAATAAGGTATTTCTTATGAAGCGTTTATTTAATATGAAAATGGTAGAAGGTGGGTCAATTACTGATCATTTGAATGAGTTTAATACAGTCACCAGTCAATTAACTTCTATAAAAGTAAACTTTATTGAAGAAGTTAGGGCTCTTTTGATTCTATGTTCTTTGCCAGAAAGCTGGAATAGCTTGATATTGGTTGTTAGCAATTCTATTTCTGGTTCGAATACATTGAAGTTTGATAATGTTGTTGGTGTTATTTTGAACGAGGAAATTCGTAGGAAAAGCTCAAGTGGAACATCCACATCAGGCAGTGTTTTGAATGTAGAAAGTAGAGGCAGAACAAAGGAGAGAGGAAACAATTTTGGAAATCATGGGAAGTCACGAGGAAAATCAAAGGACAAAAGGTCCCAATCCAAAGATAAAAGCGATTGCTGGTACTATGGTAAGCCAAGTCATTTGAAGAAAGATTGCTAGTTTCAGAAAAATAAAGATGGAGACAACAAGGAAGGAAGCAAAGAGGAAAATGTGGTAAGTAATAAATCTAATGAGGATGCTTTGATTCTTTCCCTTGATAATGCTGATGATTCTTGGGTATTAGATTCAGGGGCTTCATTTCATGCTACCCCCCATAGAAGTTATTTCTGATTATGTCCAAGGATTTTGGGCTAGTTTATTTAGGTGATAATGAACCCTGCTATTGTTGGAAAGGGAAGAATCAAGATTAAGTTGTAGAATGGGAATCATTGGCTACTAGTGAGGTAAGGCATGTTCCAAAGTTATGTGAATTTAATTTCAAAAGAGGGCAACTTTGAAGTGATAAAAATTGGAAGGTCACAAAGGGTGCCTTAGTAGTAGCAAAAGGTGTGAAAGTAGGCACCTTATATCTTTGTACAGGACATACTATTCCTTCTACTTTAATTGTTATAGAAAATGGTCAATGTTCAGGAACAATTGCTGTAGTTAAGTAGGTAGAAGATCATATAGTTGTTGTGGACTCTGAATCAGCACTGTGGCATAATAGATTTGGGCAAATGAGTGCAAAAGTATGAAAGTACTTCATTCAAATAATGTTTTACCAAGTCTAAAATGTGTTAATATGGATTTCTGTGAAAGTTGTGTGTATGAAAAATAAAAGAGAGCTAGTTTTCTCAAGGATGGGAAGCAAAAGAAAGATGAGAAATTGGAGCTTGTGCATACGGATGTATGGGGACCACTGTGTATCTTCTCTGGGTCTCTATATTATGTTACATTCATTGATGATGCAACTAGAAAGGTATGGATTTATTTCCTTAGGCGTAAATCTAATGTATTTGAAACCTTCAAAAAATGTAAAAGCTTGGTTGAAAATGAGACAGGTAAAAAGTTAAAATGTCTCAGTTCCGATAATGGTGGTGAGTATTGCAGCAAAGATTTTGAAGATTATTGTTCCTCTAATGGTATTCGTAGGCAGAAAATGGTTCCAAGGACTCCATAGGAAAATGGAGTGGTTGAGCGCATGAATAGAACAATAATGGAGCATGCATGGACTATGAGATTGCATGTGGGTTGCCTTTAAAAATGTGGGCAAGAGGCTGTAAACACTGTTGTTTATTTAATCAATAGAGGTCCCTCTAATCCTTTGGGATTGTGGTATTCTAGAGGAAGCATGGAAGGGTAAGAAGGTGAGTTATTCTTTCAAAACCTTCGGTTGTGAAGCATTTGCACATGTAGATTCTGGAAAATAGAACCAAGCTTGATGCAAAATCAAAGAAATGTGTATTTGTTGGATATGGCATTGATGAATTTGGTTATAGGCTTTGGGATTTTAAAAATCAAAAAATTGTGAGAAGCAGGGATGTCATATTCAATGAAAAAGTGTTGTACAAAGATCTGTTGCTGCAACATGAGAAGAAAGAAAATGATTATGTAGTGTTGAATGATATTCCCAACAATAATGTTTTAGTGATTCCTCATGCTAGACAACAACAGCAACAACAAATACCACAAACTCCTATTAGATGATCTTCAAGGATAAGTAGACCTCCAGAATGATTCTCTCCCTCTTTGTATACTATTTTGTTAATAATATGCTGGTGAACCAAAATATTATGATGAAGCTATGCAGGTGGATACCAAGGTTCAGTGGGAGCATGGAATGAAAGAAGAAATGGACTCCTTACTAGAAAATCAGACTTGGGAATTATGCAAGTTGCCTGCAGGTAAAAAGGCTTTACCAAACAAATGGATTAACAGGTTGAAAGAGGAGGATGGAGGTAACAAAATATTTAAAGCCAGATTAGTTGTAAAGGGATTTGCACAGAAAAAGGGTATTGATTTTGATGAGATTTTTTTTCCTGTTGTTAAAATGACTTCTATTCGTATTGTTTTAAGTATTGTGGTTGTTGAAGATTTGCATTTTGAACAGCTTGATGTTAAAACAACCTTTCTCCATGGTGATTTGGAAGAGGAAATATATATGGAATAGCCACAAGGATTTGAGGTCAAAGGTAAGGAGAAACTAGTGTGTAGATTGAAGAAAAGTTTATATGGCTTGAAGCAAGCACCTCGACAATGGTATTTGAAATTTGGACAGCTTTATGTATCGAAAGCAAGGCTACACTGTAGTGTAATTGACCATTGTGTTTATTTTAAAAGGCTGATAATGATGTACTTACATTATTTTATGCTTATATGTCGGCGACATGCTTGTAGCTGGGTCTAACATGTGATCACATAAGTGAAGCTAAAAGCTCAACAGCTAGCAAAATCTTTTGGCTATGAAGGACTCTTAAAAGAAAGCAACCTTGGTATTGCAAAAATTCCTCAGAGATAGGGAAAAATAGAAAATTGTTTTTATCTCAAAGCAATTATTCCTTTTGAAAAGGTGTTGCAAAAATTTCATATGGAGAATGCAAAAGCTGTCAGCACACCTTTGCCTAGTCATATTAAATTGACTAAGGATATGTGTCCAAAGACACAAGAGGAGGAAGAAAAAATGTCCAAGGTACCATATGCTTCAGTTGTAGGTAGTTTAATGTATGCCATGGTATGCATGAGACCGATATTGCACATGTCATAGGAGTTGTTAGTAGGTATTTGAGTCATCCCTGGAGTTGAGCATTGGAATGCAGTAAAATGGATTCTCAGGTATTTGAGAGGTACATCCAATAAGTGTTTATGTTTTGGGGGCTCTAATACTGATTTAAAAGGCTATGTTGACTCAGATTTGGCAAGAGATATAGATACCAAGTGAAGTACCACAAGTTATGTATTTACAGTTGGTAGGACAATAGTGAGTTGGATTTCTCGATTGCAAAAGGTGGTTGTTTTATCCACCACATAGGCAGAGTATGTTGCTACAATAGAAGCAGAAAAGGAGATGATATGGCTACAACTTTTCATGGATGAGTTGGGAAAACAACAAGATGGAAATTACTTATTTACAGACAGTCAGAGTGCTATACATCTTGCAAAGAATTCTACCTTACATTCTAAAACAAAACACATACAATTGAGATATCATTTTATTCGGTCGGTGTTGGAAGATGGTAGGTCAAGCTGGACAAGATACATACAGATGTCAATCTAGCGGATATGTTTACAAAGGTAGTGCCAAGGGAGAAGTTGATCTCCTCTTCAGCTTCGATTGGCCTTCAAGGTTGAATTCAAGTATAAAAAAACAACCAGGTCCAAGGTCCTTATTTCCAGTGGGAATTGTAAGTGTAGAAGTGTTGTCCAGGATCAGTCTCCAAGTGGGAGGTTGTAATGGTGTGGAGCCTGATTAGTCTCCAAGTGGGAGATTGTTGGTATGTGGCGACTGATCATGCTATATTGTATAGCCCATAGTATACTGTACACCTCGGCCCCCTGTCCTCGCTGGGGTGTGCAGTATACCATGGGCTATACAGTATAAAAAGGAAAAATCTCCGAAAAAGAAAGAAAACCGACTTTGTAAAACTCTAATTTTGGAAGCTTCTAAAAGCTTGTTAAAAGGGGTTGTGATGGGGGTTATAGTATGATGAAAAACGCGATTATTCATGAGATTGTAATAGGTTTTGCACTAGATAATAAAAGTATTGGATGGCTATGGTTTGGTGGATGTAGCCCAGATTGGGTGAACCACGTTAAATTCTCTGTGTTATGATTTATTTTGTGTATGTTTTAATTTCTCTGTTTATTATTTAAATCTACATTTAATTTTTTGATATCTACCATCTCTAACCCTAACAGCTATATGCACCGCAAGAAAAATTTATATGCTTTAAAAACAGTTACTATGTATGCGGAAATAAAGATTCTATATGCACCTAAACAATTACTCTATACACCTAAACAGTCACAGTATGCGCCTAAACAGTCATGGTATGCACCTAAATAGTCACAATATGCTCTCTAGAATCCTGCAAAACAAAAGGTTAAAACCCCGTATGCGCGTCAAGAAATTTTGAATGCGCCTAAACATCAATTTTTTTTTTAAAGTTGATTCCAGAATGCGGAAGCTATCAAAACAAACTTGCAGATAATGTTAAATTTGTGGGTTCGAGCCCCATGGTGGGTGCCATTTTATGTGTGTGTGAAATATTGGATCAATTTAAATGAAAATCAAACACATATTAATAAGACATTAAATCAGAGAAACTGGAAAAGAAACAGAAATATGCAAATTGTAACAGTAGCTTCCCTGAAATCATCTTATCTTCCTCTAACTCCAGTGTTTTGTTGGTTTCCAGCAGCTCTCAGATCAGCAGATCAAGCTCAACAAAAGGATAGCTAAAGAATGAGATTTTAAAGTGCATACTATGCTAAATGCAAAACCTATGCTAAGATGAGAGTATGACTGTGATACAGAAAATGATATGATTGCATAAGCAAGATGAAAGTATGGTTGTGTAAATGCGTGCGTAGTGTGTATGCGTAATCTAACCAAAGCTTGGATTTGCACTGGCTTTTATAGAGTTTTTGAGAGGATTCGATTGGTTGATTTGATTGATGGTCCAGATTAAGCTTGTTCGAACGGACGGTGGCAGATTTTTGAAAGTGGAGAAGAGGATGGAAGGTTTCCCTTTTCCTTCAATTTTCGTCATTGAGTTTCGAAGGGAAACTTCCATTTTGAAGGATGAGTTGAGAATTTGGAAGGGTGAGTTTAGCGTGAGTTAGAAATTAAATAAAATATATTTATTTAATTTGGAAGTGGAGACAAAAATGGAAACTCACATAATTAAATAAATCATATTTAATTATGTTTTAGAAATGAAATTAGAGGAAAATATTAATAAAAATATTTAAAATTTAATTTGAGGATGAAGAGAATATTCCATTATTCGAATATTCAAAAATATTCAAACTTTAGAATAATACAATAACCAAATATAAAATAAATTATGAAAATTTATTTAATTTAATTAAGCGGAAGGTGGAAATGTTAATAATTAAATAAAATTATTTATTTAATTAAGGTAGAAGAATTTAGAAAATGAACGATATAAATAAATGATTAGATTTATTTATATGTAGATGACTTTAGGGGAATTTATTAAATAAATCATATTTAATTAATTAACAAGCTTAATCATGACCATTTTTAGACATATACAGTAACAATAGATGGAAACTATCCCCATATCACAAAAAAATAACACATCATCTATCATCCCACAAAACATGGTCTCTCAAGGACCAAGCATATCAATCATACCATCCGCTACAATGGTGCCTCTCATCACCACAACAAGCACCATTCTGAACCCACCTCCACCATCACTACCACCAAACATGAACACATCAAACCAATATAGTATTGCATTGCAAGCTACCTATAAAAAGACATTCTAGCAAGTAGAAAATCAACAAGCTGCACAACTAGCTACTCAAGCCACTCAAGTCGTGCAAGTTGCTCAAGCTACCCAACCTGCATTACAAGTGCAACAAGCACAACATGCTACTCAAGCCCAAATCTTATTGCAACAACAACAACAAAAAGTACAAGCACAAGATGCACAGGCACAAGCACAAGCTCAAGCTTAGGCCCAGGCACAAGTAAAAGCACAAGCTCAAGCTCAAGCTCAAGCATAAATGCAAGCTCAAGCTCAAGCCCAATATCAAGCACTACAAGTGCAAGAACAAGTGCAGTATCTTGCACAACAACAAGCAACACAACATTAAGCATATCAACAAGCACTGAAGCAATATCAAG
This sequence comes from Sequoia sempervirens, assembly GCA_007258455.2. Taxonomy (NCBI): domain Eukaryota; kingdom Viridiplantae; phylum Streptophyta; class Pinopsida; order Cupressales; family Cupressaceae; genus Sequoia; species Sequoia sempervirens. The sequence goes on from VDFB02105785.1 coordinate 576,455,224, forward strand.
AACAATAGGAAGCAACCCAATTAGTAGCTCAAAAACAAGCATTGTTAGCTCAACATCAATAGGAAACTCAGTAATAGGCCTTAATAGCACAATAACAATAGGACCAACAACAAGCATTGTTGGTACATCATCAATTGTAAGCATACTTGGTGCAACAACACATGCAAACACCATCCATCAACATACCAACCAATCCACCCATCCCACCAACAATTGAACCACCTCAAAACACTTTCATTCCACCCCCTGATCTACAAAATGATGTGATGTCAAAAAACAAGTTACTCTCACAACAAGTGCTTGATCTTCAGTTAGGGAAAACCACTAAAACACCCAGCAACTTGTGTCCTTATCCGTTTGATAGGAGCCTTGTAATGAAATCATTCCCAAAGGGATTTGAGATCCCCAAATTTGACAAATATTGTGGGATGGGAAACCCTAAAGATCGCATTAGGGAGTTTTAGGTTCATTGCATGGAAGTTGCATATGACGATACCTATATGATGTGGCTCTTCCCTAGAAGTTTGGCAGGCCAAGCCATCGAATGGTTTTCTCTCCTTCCTCCAGGCATCAAAAAGTTCCAAGAGATCATAGATGCATTCATCAAAAAATTATGCATTCAACATCGTGATGGATGTTAGTCTAGAGGAACTATCAGCTCTGAAACAAGGAAAGAATAAATCATTTGCTTCATTCCTACAATGATGGAGATCCAAGGCCAATCGTAGAAAATAGGCCATGCTTGAAGAACAACAAGTGTGCATTATCATATCAAATCTTGATGGAGCCTTGGCATTCCATCTCAAAGTGAAAGGTATCACCACATATGATTAGTTGATTTAAAAGGCACTTAACATTGAATGAGCCCTTGGAATGCAACCAATGACACAAACATATCCTGATCAACAAACCAACCGCCTGTCTACTAGCCATAATAACAAACCTTGCACATGGGCAAGAAAAAAAAACATTACCAACGATAGTGTTTTTGATGCCAAAGTTTTCATCATCACCCCTCGCCAAAACATGATCGCACCACAATAGCAACCCCAAAACCACCATCAAAAAAATCATCAAGCTAATATAATAACTCAGTAGCCAAACAATCAAACCATCAACAATGTCAATGATCAAAGGGGACCACCTCAGAAAAACAAAAATTCCATGAAGTGGAAGTACACTGCTCTTGGGGAACCACTCGAGGTCATCATGAAGAAATTGATAAGCAAAAATCTCATCAAGGCTCCCACCTATGAGAATTATCAGGAACCGAACATGAAACCACCCTAGTACAATGAAAACTAGCTCTGTGACTTCCACAAAATCAAAGGGCATACCACTAATAGTTGAATGAGATTGAAAAACCTAATCCAAGAACTCATTGATCAAAAAATCATAAATGTGGAGCAGCCAACATGAAATTAGCACCTCAAAATCTACACGAATCTGATGCCTAACAATAAAAACAAAGGGAGCAATAACATTGATAAGGAGAAGTGTACCTTCAAGAGTGTGAATCATGTGTACGACCATGCCGTCACATCCCTAGATTAACATTGTGCTACCATCACCATCAAAGGAGCCCATGTTGATTGTGGATTCACCACAAAAGGTAAAAAATTCACCATTACAGGGTGATCTTAGCCAAACAGAACACCCGCTCCCAACTCAAGATCTATTCCTTAGCTACAATGTCCTAGATTAGTTGAAAAGAACCCCAACAAAAATCTCCATCATGGAGCTACTAAAAATATCATCCACTCACAAGAAAATCCTTGAGGAAGCATTGGCTCATCCATTGTCCTCACAGATCTTGATGCAGAAAAATTTCAAGCTATGGTCAGAAACATCATCACTCTAAATCTCCTTATGTTCTCTAATCAAGATTTTCCTGCTCAACCATGTCACAACTGTGCACTCCATTTAGAGGTCCTAGTGCAAAAAAATAAAGTCAAGCGATTCTTGGTGGATGGGGGTGCATGTTTGAACATTTGCTCCCTCAAGCTCATTAATAACCTAAAAATATCAAAGGATTCCATTGACAAAGGCAAAGGAATTACAATTAGTGCATACAATGATCAAGATAGAATGTCCCAAGGCACAATCCAAATCCCTATTCAAGTAGGGCCAACTATCATGGAAACTACCTGTGAGGTCCTGGACCTTAACTTGCCTTATAACATTCTCTTGGGACATCCATGGATCCATGAAATCCATGTAGTAGCATCAACCTTCCATCAATGTGTCAAATTCACATATGAAGGTCAAGAGGTTACCATCCATGGAGATCTCGAACCATTCTCCTACTACAAGAATCTAGAGAGAAAATATTACAAGATTCCTCAAGTGCCTAAAAATGATGAAGGCCCATCAACACCATACATTGATCTAGCCACTCTCGCTTCCACTTCTATGATAGAGACACCCACCACTCCTATCATCCCCACCATCTCTGATATCAAATTCATCATCCAAGATAATGGTTGTGAAAACTACATGATTCCCAAAAATGCTTTTGTAGTAGGAGAGTTACCGCAATCTCCCATATCACGAGGACATCTACAATCAAATGAAGCCTCCACATCCCAAACATCCACTGAAGGATATTCTAACTTCAAAATTTTGGGAGATATCAGTCGAGAAGTCATAGACGAGGACCCATCTCATCTCCTACATCAAGACAATAGACTGGAAACTAATTTACCTATGGATAACAACAACAAAGGCTTGCAAATGATGCTCACAATGGGCTATAATAGAAACCAGAAATTGGGGAAAAATTGACAATAGGCTTCTAATACCCATTGTTCTGAAGATGCGAATGAGAAATCTTGGCCTTGGATGTACCCCTTCGAGTATAACCATACGTGGCCAAAATCCCCTAGCTAAAAGGGTCAAAACTCCTCAGCAAACAATAGTTTCCCTATAATTGCCTGTATCCACTGGCCTACCCTTAGATAACATCACATTCAACATAACCGATGTCTATAGTAGTAGTGATGAGGAATATTCCATAACTAATTTACCTAGGTTCTTCGAGAATTCCTCTATCCTCATGCTTAGTACTATGTGATTTGAGCCCACTGACCATCAAAACCATGAAATCTATCTAGTCTACCCACAACTCATCGATTATGACCAATGAGGACTACCAATTCTCAACACATTCAAAAATGATGAGGCGCTCTTAGAATTCATGGGACTGTGGGATAATATTCCATGTGGGGATCACAAAGCAGGATTCATCATTGAGCTAGATACACATGCATACTATGGGGAAAAGATTAAATCCCTCAATTGCAAAAGCAAAAAAAATATGAATAATCTCTAGGTCCTTGAGTGAAAACCACACTGTGGCACTCTCTGACCCAAAATAGTAAAAAGAAAGGATGCATCCAATGGTGAAAACCTCTCTGAGATTCTTGGGGATGGGGGATTCAATATTCCTCTCAAATCTCTCTATCAAGAAAAATCAGCATTCCTAGAAGAAAAATGCAGTCCGGTTAACTTGGGAATAGAGGAGACTTTGCACATCACATTCTATGTGGAATCATTACTATCAAAGGAACAAAAGATCCTAGCATCCTTCTTGAGAGAGATACAAGTTAATTTTTCATGGAGCTATGTCGAAATTCCTAGGCTCAATCTAGAGATTGTGGTTCATCATCTAGTAGTGTATCCTAAAGAAAATCCCGTCCAAAAAAAATTGAGAAAAATGTATCCTTAGATCGCCCTGCTAGTCAAAATGGAATTGAAAAAGCTACTTGATGCAAGATTCATACAATTAATTGACTACATCGAGTGGGTGTCAATTTGCTCCCTATTTCAAAACCAAATGGGGGCATCTGAATTTGCATGGATTTTAGAGACCTAAACAAAGCATGTCTGAAAGATGATTTCCCATTGACTAACATTGACATGAATGTAGACATGACGAAGGGACATGAAATGCTTTCTCTAGGTACAACCAAATAATGATTGCTAGAGAAGACCAACACAAAATATCCTTCACTTGTCCATGGGGGATCTACTGCTAGAACATGATGCCATTCGGCCTAAAGAATGTTGGATCCACTTACCAAAGAGCTATGGCATTAATCTTCCATGACATGATCCACAAAACTATCAAAGATTACATTGATGACATACCAGAAAAATCTAGAAAGAGGAGAGATCACATAGCAACCTTGAGCACTTTTTTTGATAGGCTAGAGGAGTACAAGGTCCAATTAAATCTAAAGAAGTGTGTCTTCGGTGTACAATTAGGAAAGCTACTCAGCTACATAGTTTCAATGAGGGTTATTGAAATAGATCCTACAAAGGTAAAATAAATACTTGAGATGGAGGCACTCAAAACATTTAAATAGTTGAGAGGCCTCCAAGGAAAGCTTCAATCCATCTGTAGATTCATAGCACAACTGGCTGACAAGAAAAATCCATATTCTCACCTACTTCACAAGGGAGTAGCATACAAATGGGATGACAAGTGTGAGGAAGCATTCAACAAAATCAAAGAGTATCTACTCACATTGTTGGTTCTCATGCCACTGATCCCAAGAAAGCTACTAATTCTCTATGTGTCAGCAACAATAGAAACCCTCGATGCTCTTCTAGCTCTGCATGATGAAAAGGGGACAGAAAGGGTCATATATTATATCAGCCGCACAATGATCGGGCATGAGTTAAACTACTCATTCATTGAAAAAGTATGTCTAGAAGTAGTGTTTGCTTCACAAAAAATTAGACATTACATGTTGGCACACAAAATAAAACTTATCACCAAGATCGACCCCCTCAAGTACCTACTATCAAAAGCAATGCTCACATGAAGGATGGAAAAATGGGTCATGATTCTATTTAAATACGATATTGAGTATGTGGAATGGAAAGCAATCAAAGGCCAAGTGATTGTAGATCAACTTGCAGAAGCACCCATGTATTCAGAGAATTCACTCAGATCAGAGTTTTTGGATGAATCCATCTTCAATCTTAGCATAGCCGACCATTGGAAACTCTACTTTGATTGTTCCTATATGCAACATGGATCAGGAATTGGTGTTTTCTTCATCACCCCATAGGGGGATTGCATACCTAGATCCTACAAATTAACATTTCCCTGCACTAACAACATTGCAGAGTTCAAGGCTTTAACCATAGGTCTCAGAATAACAGTGCAGTGGCACATCATGATCCTCAAAGTATATGGAGACTCCCAACTAATAATAAATCAAGTGAATGACTAGTACCAAAAAAAGGATGATAAGTTGACTCCATACAAAAAATTGGTAGAGAACCTAAAAGAATCATTCATCGATATCACATTTGAGCAAATTTCGAGAGCCAACAATAAAGAAGTAGACGCAATGGAAATGATTGGATCCTTACTGGACATCCCTCGCAGTGTCCTAAAACATGAATTCTTGGTAGAGCGGCTTCTTGTGCCCACATTCGAGGTACCAGAGTTAGAATTTGTGTGTGAAATCATTGGTCTCGATGATCCCTAGTACCATGACATTTATACCTACTTGCGAATAGGGGTCCTACCCGCTAACTTACACTAAAGCCTAAAAAGAACCTTTATCAAGAAAGCATCTTAGTTTGTCATCCTAGGAAATACCCTTTATCGTAGGAGCATAGAAGGAACCCTACTATGATGTTTGAAAACTGGGGAGGCATTGACTGCTTTAACTGAGGTGCATAATGGTATTTGTGGTTCACACTCGAGTGGAATGACCCTAGCCAAGAAATTGCTAAGGATGGGTTATTATTGGCCTACAATGGAAAGAGAAGCACATGACTACATCAAAAGGTGCCTATAATGTCAGCAACATGGGAACCTCATCCATGCTCTAGCTCAAGAACTTCATCCCATCATCACACCATGGCCCTTTTCATAGTGGGGGCTCGATCTCATCAAAAATATAACCCCCACCTCATCCAATGGTCACAATTTTATCATAACCACCACTGAGTACTTTACTAAGTGGTTGGAATCCATACCTAAGACCTACATAATTGGAAAGAAAATATCAAAGTTCATCCTGAACTATTTAATATGTCGATATAGTGTTCCCCAAGCTATTATCTCAGATAATGCGACCCCTTTCAAAAATTAGGATGTATGTGACCTATGTGAAAAATTCAAAATCCAACATCACTTTTCCACTCTATACTATCCCCAAGGCAATAGCCAAACAAAAGCTATGAATAAAACCATTCTGAAAATACTTAAAAAGACAGTTAGTGACGCAAGTCATGACTGGCATCTATAGCTAAATCTCGCCCTTTGGCCCTATCAAACTAGCATCCACTCACCCACTGGTGCCACCCCATTCTCCCTAGTCTATGGATCAGAAGCCATATTTCCCAGTGAGATCGAGCTCCCATCACTAAGAATATCACTGCAAAACCTCATCATGGATGAAGAATACCGAGTATCAAGATTGAATGAGCTAGAGCTACTGGATGAGCAGCATATGGAAGCCTTAAATCATTTGCAAGTTTATCATAACAAACTTAAGAGGAGCTATAGCAAGATCAGGAGCAAAACTTTTCAAGTTGAAAAACTTTTCCTAAAGGAGAATCAGAAGAACGTCCCAAATCCAAACTATAAAGGAAAATTTGAGCCCAACTAGTTGGGACCATTTGTTATCACAACAAGCTATAAGTTAGGGGCATATCAGTTATCAACACCCAAAGAGGAACCTCTGTAGGAGCCTATGAACGACTCCCATCTTAAAAAAAAATATGCCTAATCTTTTAAGGTATAGAACCAAAAATCCAAAAAATAGAAAAATTCCTAAAAAAATGGTTACCCAAATGAAAACTTGGCAAACAAGCATCTTGGTGACAATAAAAAAATAAAAAAAACAAAAATTCTAAAATAATTAGAAAAAATGATCAAAAACAATAAAGAGAAAAATCATCCTCTTGTGAAAACCACTTCGGTGGTACTTTGGGCAAGTACCTTGGTGAAAACCTAGAAAATAGGCACCTCGTGTAAATAAGCACTTTCCATCCACCAGGATCTTCACGGATTGTTCTACATCATCCATCCAATACGATTTCATCATCCATCACATTCCATATCACCACCCATCATCTGTTCAACATCCACATCATAGCTTGGTCTTGTATTTGTGTCATGATTCCTCCTAGTACTACTCGACCCATTCTCAAGGATAGTTTGTCCTACCTTTATCGAAGTAGTCTATTGCATCACACTTGGGGAATGTTCTCATCGGATTAGATTCATGTATGTTCTTGAGATCCAAAAATTAGAAAATCCAAAAACATCAAAAAATCCAAAAATATCAGAAAACCAAAAAAATCCCAAAAATACCAAAAACAACCTTAAAACATTTTTAAAAACCCCAAAAACATCCAAATATTAAAAAAAATCCATTTGTCTCATCTCATTTTCACCCACAATAAACATCACTCAAAATAAACAATCATCATCCCCAACCTTTGTTGAAACAATTGGAAACAAGTCTTGTAGTTCAAAAGTAAAAAACCTAAACGTCAAAGTCTCAAGTCTAGGTTAGTACGTAAACAAGTTAATCAACTCTTTGGATCAATAGCTTATCATCCAAATTAGTCCCATATCAAATCATCTGATATCATCATGTCCTAGGATGCATCTTTCCTACAATCGACATCAACATCAAGCATCATAGTAGTTTATTCTTGGCTAGCATTGTTGAAGAACATTAGCTTGTGTGTTTGCTTTATCTTGATCTATTGATTTACCTTATTGTGCTCATTCCAAGGACCTCTCGATGATATCCTGAACAAAAGGATTTAGAGAGATAGGAATGGGGAAATGATCATTATCTTTTTATCTATGTGTTTATTGGATGTCTTTGTAAAATAACCTCAGCAAATACTTTCTTTATTAGGTATGTATGGAAGGTGTCTTAGGTATCTTTTTGACCACATAGGAAGGCTTTCCTTTCTATATTTTTGTTTGGGATGTTTTAAGTACCTAAAGTGCATCCGGGTAAGGTTTCTATATGTCAGGTGTGAACAAAGATACTCCTATCTGATTGTCAAGTCAAAGTCCATTATAGTAGATACAATGCCATCCTAGTTCTCTATACATTGATGCATCATACCTATGTGTGTTATCAAACATAAGATAATTGGCCCTTTGAAAATCCTAACTCCTTGAAAAGTAAAAATAATTATCATCATCTCATATCTTGTTGGAATCTCTTACTTTCTTCTATCTCCTAATTTTGGCGCTAACATGATATCATGACAATTATTCATCATCATTATCATTGCATCCATCTTGCATCCATAAACCATTAGCATATTCTATATTACATATCGTATAGAAACATGTACTGCATTTCCATACATATAGATTGGTTATTCTAAGAATTACATAAATCATACATAAGCATGCATCATAAATAAACATGAAAAGCACTTATCACATAAATATCATAAAACATCTGCATCATCATACATTATCATAACATCATTTGCATAATCCCATAACACATATAAGCATCCGTTATGCTATTGCATACTCATCATCTATCAAAAGCATCCATTTGCATATCATAACCATCATACTCATTTCATAAAACATCATCATCATAGCATCACATCATCATCATATCACATCACCATAAGTACGTATCATACATAAAAAATGTACACCACATCATCCCATCCATTACTACATAATATAGATTTGTTAGTCTAAGCATTTACATTTCATAGCATTTTGCATACATCTTCAAAAGTGCATCATAAAAAGATACTGAAAACAAAATGCATCCATAAATCATTTACACCATCATATAGGATCATTACATAAGCATATATAAAGTAAAGACATCCATAAATGCTTCACATATCATATCGAGTCAAAATCATCATCTCATATATATCATCAAAGTATGTACACTATCACAGTACAAAAGAGTCAGATCAAGTGTCAAATAGATAAGTACAATCGGCCATGGGGCTATCAAAAATGAGCCCAAAAGGTGCAAAAAGAATCTTGTCCCTCATCAAAATGAAGGCCTAGCCCTGTTGGCTACTGCCCTCATCACCTGCTCTATCCCTGTGGCCCTTTGCAAGTCTATGGTTGGTCATCTTTGAAAAATCAAGAACTTATCTTGCTCTCGACACAGCCTGATGATAATGCATCCTATAATAATCGGCCTCTCGAACAACCTCCCTATATGATTGAAGCAATACTATGCTCCAAGAGGAAGAGCCAACCATACTCCCTAATTGTTGTCGACGGCCCATCTCTATCGTTCCCTATAACTCTGTGTCCTACCTCTAAAAAAGGACTTGATCTCGCTCGGCCTTGGCATGGTCCCTCTTAGCCACCATTACCTATATCTAGGCCTATAACTGTAAAATCTTCCCATCCCTCAGATCTAGCTATAGGGGAGGTTGCACATGGGGTTGATCCTAATCACTGTCTCTAGGTAGTGTCACAACCTGATCCTGATGCCCATCTTGTCTGTCCTAATGCCCCTAGTCCTAATCCTATATCGGTACATCCTAGTGGGGTTGATCTTGTTACTCCCTGGGTGGTTGAATAGGTGGAACTTGATTCTGGAATGGTTGATCTAGTGTTGGTCCTCTACCTCCCTAATCTTGATCCTATCCTCGCTGACCTCATCTTTCTCCCCTGCCTCTGGCTCTCTGACAAGCAGATGGTGTGCCTAGAACTGTAAGCCTCAACAACGGCTTGAACTTGTGCAAACCCCAACCTTGGTGTCTGCAAAACAACAAGAATAAACAAGTTAAACAAGAGATTGCAAGCCAAAACAAGGATTCCCCATGAAATCCATTTACAACTTCAAACTAGGAAAGAAAATAACAAAGAACACTATGAAAATGATAAAACAAAGATTAAATCCTAATTAGATGTACAAACTCATGATCCCATGGGGGAATTGGTGCCAATTTGATATGAAAATTGGCCCTTTCCCAATTCCTGTGATGCAATCTTGATGTGTTGAAGATGATTGATCCACTTTGTTGATGAATAATGAGAACTCCAAGCCAAAATCTACAAAAACCTAGCCATGACTCAATGATAATGGATGAAATTCAAGAGATATTTGAGCATGGTAACTTTGCCTAGATTGTGGATGATGAAATGAGGATATGAGCTCTTTATTTATAGAATTCCAAAATGGATGAATGTCCAAATTTGAATAATGTGGGACTAACATTCATCCAATGGCATGATGCCACTTGTCAAGCTATGAATAGATGAAGGATGTGCAAGATTTGGGGTTTGTGCCAATAAATTACTAATTTGAAATTCAAATTTGTTGAAATGACATGCAAAAGGGAAGGGAAAATGCAATAAATGGCACTTGTCTCAAGGCAAAGGACATGTAAGATGAATTTATTGCCTTGTTGGATGTACATGTTGACTTGGAATTTTTGAATTCAAAATAAGAGAATATTCCAAAAGATGCCTTGTGAGGAAAATAAAGATTTAATAAATGAATTAAATCTATTTTCAAGTGCAACTTGCATTATCTAGAGGATGGGACATGAGATGAGATTAAATTAATTAAGGGTTAATTAATTTAATGAGAGAGGTTAGATGATGTGACCTATTTGACTCAAATTTATAGATTTATTTAAATGAAATAAGAGAGGAATATGACAAGTGATTAATTAAATAAGGATTTTAATTTATTTAATTAAAAGAGATGGTGTTAGATTAAATCAAATAAGGTTTTAATTTATTTAATTTAATGGATAGACTTTAGAGATTTAATCAAATAAATTGATTATTTAATTAAATAGGGATAATTAGATCAGATGGATTGATTTAATTAACAAAAGAGATTGACTTGATTAGATAAAATGATTTATTTAATTAAAAGAGGAATATTGATGAATTTAATCAGATAGGGGAATTTGATTACATGGTTAGACCGAGGGATGATTCAGGAAGAAAACGATGTTAGTAAGTCAGGGTCAGATGCACAATGTCAATCAGTATATTTTAAGTGTCTACATTTTCCCCCTCTTTCAAGCAAGGCACTCATTGCATTGGTTCAAAGAATAACCGATCTCGATCAAAGCCAAAAAAAATTGATATTTAAAAACTTGTGCCACTACTACATGGCAAGAGAAAACATGCCATTATAATGCCCCCTTGAGAGATCAGACGAAAGTTTTAATTTTTTAGGTGATCTCGCGAAAAAAGATGACCAAGTACCCAAAAGGTCTGAAAGGACTCCGGGAGACTAAAAACATGTCTAAATGCAATAAAACAATGAAAAACAAGCCTCAACCAGACAAAAACAGGTTTGGGGGCCCAAAATCCTAACAAGACAGCCATTCAGGGTTAAAAATCCTAATTTTTAGGCTTAAAAAGGGCCCAAGGGGTCACTTTCAAGTCATTTTCACACACCTCTGCTAGCAACCTTGAGATTTGAGCTCTGACTCTTCGGCAATATGGTGCAACGATAGCTTCCCCTACACATCACTACTTGAGTTCGAACATACCAGCGGCCACCTTGCATCGGGGCACCGGTATGTGACCCTTACCCAAGCTTCATCTTTTCATTTAATGCTTTAAAGGAGTGGCTCGCCTCTAGTGGCGCCATATAGCACCGCTCGGCATTCAAACTATGCCATGCGGTGCTGTTTTGTGCCGCAATGATGTAGTTCAGATTTTAAAAACTCTAACACTGAGCTTGGGCTTGGCAGGCTGGTTTGATAAAGTGCACTACGGTGTTGCCCATTTCATGAAAACTACGACGTTGAGTGATAAAGTGCACCATGGCGGTGCCATATAGCTTTTTTTGGGTGCTAGCATCGGAGTTTGAGTAAAATCAAACTACGACGCCATCACAAACTATGCCACTGGGGAAGTTTTTGGAGCGTTCAACTAGGAATTTTTTAAAAAAAATTTAACACGTTGACCTTCCTTGATGCAGGATGCGGCGAGGGAGCTCTACTCTCGGGAGCACAGATCGCGAGATTTGGCTAGTGTTTTGAGAGACCTGAGCGACGGGGACTAGGATCAACTTGGGGTTGCAAGGTTGTGGCATATTGCATACGCAGCACCCGTGCGCACCCACCTAGGGATGTTGTTGGTGCTAGCTGAGAGGTGGCACAGTGAGATGTCGTCGTTTCATCTCCCCACTCGCGAGGCCACTGTCACTCTAGAGGACATTTGGCACATTCTACGATTGTTGATTCATGGCTGATGAGCAATCTTTGATATGGACGAGGGGCACGAGGCCTGCTACAGGGTCCTTGCCACACAAGAAATCATCTTCTGTGAGGGACAGATAGGGTTAGAGCGATACCGGATCATCGCACCTCCCTACCGTTGGGCGGTTGCAACTATCATTTTGAGTCTTGTTGCCCTAGATAGACAAGGGAAATACTTCAGTCCCAACTGGGGTATTGCTGGGAGCGAATGGTCCGAGACAGGCCTGTTTGTTTCACATGGGAGCCTGTTCTTCTAGCTTTGCTTTATAGGGACCTACACGAGTATGTCTCCATGGACGATAGAGCACTAGGGACTAGGGTGACTTTACTTCATGTATGGACGTGGGAGCACATTTTTGTGCTATGCCCATGTGTCATTCCAATTCCAATGGGGGCAAACGATGTCCTCATCACACAATACCGAGGCAGTGTTTCCTTTACACACATTGGTGAGCACGGGATCCCTTACTGGCAGCAGGTCTTAGATGAGATGTTAGTTTTCACTTGGAGACCATACCTTGGTTGGCCTAGATGGGTCGACGATGTCGATCAACTATTTTATTGCCCCTAGGACCAATACATGTAGGGGCGGGAGCATACGATGATTGAGAGGTACATGCCTAGGCGCGTGCAGCGTCAGTTTGGAGAGCCACAGGATCGGCTTGATTGTGGCTATGTAGTCATCTTTGCTCGTAGCATGACACAGGTGTCATGGGGATAGTACATTCCTGCCTCAGAGGTAGTTGATAGTTTAAAGCACTTGGTAGCCCAACCATGGGCTTATGATCAGGGTTTGGCAGATCCTGACACCACTCAGGCTTATAGGGACTAGTTCTGACCTCCACTTCGGTTGACCATTCCAGGTGAGGACCGAGATGTGTGCAGAGTTAGGGGTAGAGGGGGAGGCCGAGGATGAGGACATAGGGTTAAGATTCGACAAGATCCACCAGTTGTGCCCCCAGTCCTGCCAAGTCATGGAGATGTACACATGCAAGATCAGTAGCAGGTGCCGCCAGTTCCACCACCACGAGATGAGGGTGAGGATTAGCCTCATGCGCAGCCATGAGTGCAACCACAGGGACAGGAAGATGCTCGAGATGTGCTGATTGTGTAGTTGCAAGCCTAGGTTCAAGTCGTGACAGCTGAGAGATATCAGGCGAGGGCTGAGAGAGAGCAGCTCAGGGCAGAGAGGGATCAGGCCTTGTAGCAGAGACAGGTTGCTAAGCTATAGACAACCACTGAGCTAGGCCACAAATAGTAGATAGAGAGCATGATAGCCTCCTCCTCCCAAGGTACAGTGTCAGTGCGATCCTACAGGGATGCTATCCGAGAGGCAGAGTACTACCGATAGGCTTACCACAAGACCGTACCCAGAGCAGAGTGGGTCCCAGAGTATTCAAAGCGAGCCAGCCACAGACTGCCAGAGGGTCACGGTGACAAGGGCGAGGGCAGCATTCATAGAGATCGAGCTTGATTGAGATGGTACATACTTTTTGTGCCTTATGGGCTCATTTTTTGATAGCCCGATGGGCGTTTTGTACCGATTAACATATATGTACAGTGATCTAATTTATTCCTTGTACTATGGCAGTGACATTATTGATGATATATACGATGATGATTTTGATGCGATGTACCATGTTCTCCTTTATGCATGAATGGTTTATTTCTATATGCTTTGCAATCATGTCTTTATGGATGCATTTATTTCTAATGATGTATGCATTATGGTTATGACTAACAGATCCATATTATGTTTACCTATGATATGCAAATGTGATGGTCCATTTATGATAATGCAAATGTGATGGTTTGATATGTGAAATGATATGATCTATGTTGCACATGCAAAATGATATGTAAATTGGGCTTATGAAATGTTAATGAATGGATGCATATATGAATTTTTTGTAATGAATTTTTATACATCTATGCCTATGTGGGATGATTTTTTTTATGATGTTATTTATGAGATAATATAGATGATGAAATATGAAATGCGATGGTCATAATATGATGCTAATGGAATGGTGTTGATGCATAATGAGATGGTTTTATGAGATGCTTAGAATAACAAATGTTATTATCCTAAACATAATAAATGATGATGTATGTGATGCAATGATATGTTAATGCAAAGTGTAATGTGAATGTAAAGTGGTGAGATGATGTCATGATGTTATGCAAGTATGTATGCCTGATGAATTAAGTGCTTATATACCTATTGTTTATGATTATGAGATGCTTCCGTAGATGCTATGCAATGATTTATATGATATATGGTAATATGAAATGGTTGTGAAATGTAAATGAGCGTTATGCAATGATTACTTGTTGAGGGATTAGGATTTTCAAAGGGCCAAATTTTCTTATGTTTGATAACACACGTGGTATGATGCATCAAGGTATAGAAAACCAGGATGGTGTTGTACCCAGTGAGATGAACTTTGACTTGACAAGCAGATAGGTGTATTCTTGTTCACACCTGACATACAAAAACCTTGCTAGGATGTAGTTTAGAAGTTTTAGGCACCTCAGACCAAAACACAGAAAGGTAGACCTCTTCCATACATACCTAACAAAGCAAGTCTTCGCCGAGGTTATATTACAAGAACATCCAACAAGCATAGCAGACAAAAAGAAAAATGATCGTTGCCCCATTCATATCTCTCTAAATCCTTCATTTGGATATCATCGAGAGGTCCTTGGAATGAGCGCAATAAGATAAGTCAACAATATAAAGACCAAGTAAACAAACAAATTGATGCTCTCCAATACTACTAACGGAAGGAGGATGTGTTTTCTAAGGATAAGAACTAAAACTTATTGCCAAAAGATGATGCCCATTGTAGGAAGGATTCATCCTAGGACATGTTAGTGGATGGCGGCATGTCATTTTGTTTATCCAAAGTGTTCTAAGGGATGATTGATATGGGACTACTTCAGATGATGAGCTACTAGTACGAAGAGATGACCAAGTTGCCTATGCACTGATTTAGACTTAAGACTTGATGTATGGATTTTTACTTTTATTTTGCTAGACTTATTTCCAATTGTTTCACCAAAGGTTGAGGATGACGATCAGTTTATTATGGATGGTGTTATTGCAGGTGTAAGAGAGATGAGGCAGATGGATTTTTTTGTTAAATATTTGGATGTTTTTGGATTTTTGCAATGTTTTGAGGCTGTTTTTGGTATTTTTCAAGATTTTCAAATGTTTTGATTTTTGATTTTCCAATGTTTTTGGGATTTTCTGAGATTTTCACGAAAAGACTAACCTAAAGACCTATCCTAGGGGTCTCGAGGGCTGATCAATAGATTATCCTTGCCTATGTTATACATGTAGAGACCACGTACTTCGACTAACGACTTGACCAATTTACAGATGACGATATACATGATGAGATGTCACTATAATGACACTCTAAAGGACTGACCTAAGTGTCTCGGGGGATGATCAAAGATCAACCTTGCCTACGTTCAAGCTCAAAGATGATGTAGTTCGACTAGATGACCTTGTTTTTGACTTTTTGATTGACTTTTCAACCTATTTTTTTGGATTTTTTGAATTTTTGATGTTTTTGGATTTTTTTATTTGAGGACTTTAAGATCATACACGGATCCGATCTGATAAGAACATGCCCCCAGTGTGATGCAATAGACTACTCCGATAAAGGCAGGACAAACTGACCTTGAGGATGGGCCGAGTAGTATGAGGAGGGATCACGATATGAAAATAGGACCAAGCTATGGTGTGGATGCGAGTGGATGAGTGATGGATGGAGACCTGAATGCGAAGGATGATAGAAGTGGAATGGATGGATGATGCAGAACAAGCCATAAAGATCATGGTGGATGGAAAGTGCTTGTTTATGCAAGGTGCCTGTTTTCCATGTTTTCACCAAGGTACTTGCCCAAAGTGCCACCAAAGTGGTTTTCACTAGAGGACGATTTTTTGTTTTTACTATTTTTTATCCTTTTTCTGATTTTTTTGGATTTTTGGCTTTTTGATTTTTTTGTTGTCACCAAGATGCCTGTTTGCCAGGTTTTCACCTAGGTAACCATTTTTTCAGGACATTTTCTAATTTTTTGGATTTTTGGTTCTATACCTTGAAAGATTTAAGCATAAAACTTTTTGAGATGGGAGATATTCATTGGATCCTACAGAGGCTCCCCTTTGGGTGTTGATAACTGATATGCCTCTGATTTGTAACTTGTTGTGAGGACGAATGGTCCTAGCCAATTGGGTTTGGAACATTCTTCCGATTTTCTTTTAAGACCAGTTCTCCAACTTGGAACATCCTGCTTCTGATTTTCTTATTGTAGCTTCGTTTGAGTCTATTCTGATAGACTTGCAAATGATTCAAACCATCTATGCATCTCTCATCCAATAACTCCAACTCATTTAGTCTTGATACCCAATACTCTTCATCCGTGATGAGGTTTTGCAGTGATATCCTAAGGGATGGGAGCTTGATCTCAATGGGGAGTACGACTTCTGATCCATAGACCAAGGAGAAGGGGGTGGTACCAGTGGGTGTGCAAATGTTGGTTCGATAAGCCTAGAGGGCAGGATTAAGCTGTAGATGCCAGTCATGACCTGCATAATTAACTATTTTCTTGAGGATTTTGAGGATGGTTTTGTTTGTGGCTTCTTCTTGGCCATTGCCTTGGGGATAGTACAGAGTGGAGAAGTGATGTTGGATTTTGAATTTCTCACACAAGTCGTGGACATCCTGATTCTTGAATGGTGTCCCATTATCTGAGATAATGGCTTGTGGAACACCATAGCGGCATATGTGATAGTTCAGGATGAACTTAAAAAATTTGCTTCTCAGTTATATATGTCATGGGTATGGCCTCCACCCACTTAGTAAAGTACTCTATTGTGGTTATGATGAATTTGTGGCCATTAGATGAGGTGGGTGTGATTTTCTCAATGAGATCGAGTCCCCACTGTGAAAAGGGCCATGGTGTGATGATAGGGTGAAGCTCTTGAGCTGGAGCATGGATGAGGTCCCCATGCTGCTGACATTGTAAACACTTTCTAGCATGATCATGTGCTTCTCTTTCCATTGTGGGCCAATAATATCCCATCCTTAGCAATTTCTTAGCTATGGTCATTCCACTCGAGTGTGAACCATAGATACTGTTATGAACTTCAGTTAGAGCGGTTAATGCCTCCTCAACATTTAATCGGTGTAGTAGGGTTCCTTCTATGCTCCTACAATATAGGGTGTCACCTAGGATGACAAATTTGGATGCCTTATTAACAAAGGTTCATTTTAGGTTTGAAGGTAGGTCAATGGGTATGACTCCTATTTGAAGGTATGTGTAAATGTCATGGTACCAAGGATCACTAGGAACAATGATTTCGCACACAAATTTTGATTCTAGTACCTTGAATACAGGTACGAGAAGCTGCTCTATCAGAAATTCATATTTTGGAACATTATTGGGGATGTCCAGTAGGGACCCAATTGTTGCCATGGTGTCTGCTGCACTGTTGTTGGCTCTAGGTTTCTGTTCAAATGTGATTTCAATGAAGGATTATTTTAGAGTCTCCACCAATTTCTTGTACGGAGTGAGCTTGTCATCCTTGATCTGATATTCATCATTGACTTGATTTATGATCAATTGAGAGTCTCCATACACTTTGAGAGCCATAATGTTCCATTGCACTACTATTCTGAGACCTATGGTTAAGGCCTCATATTCTGCAATATTATTAGTGCAAGGAAATGCCAGTTTGTAGGACTTTGGTATGCAATCCCCTTGTGGGGGGATGAAGAAGACACCAACTCCTGATCCATGTTGCGTGTATGATCCATCGAAGTACAGTTTCCAGTGGTTAGCTATGTTGAGGTTGAAAATGGATTCATCTGGAAACTCTGAGACAGGGGGATTCTCAGAATAAATAAGTGCCTCTGCTAGTTGATCTGCAATAACTTGGCCCTTAATTTCTTTTCACTCCACATACTCGATGTCATATTCTAATAATATCATTACCCATTTTTCCATTCTACTTGTGAGCATTGCCTTTGATAATAGATACTTGAGGGGGTCAATTTTGGCGATGACCTTGATCTTGTGTGCCAACATGTAATGTCTGAATTTTTGTGATGCAAACACTACTGCGAGACATGCTTTGTTGATGAATGAGTAGTTTAGCTCATAACCAACCATTTTTCTACTAATATAGTAGATAGCCCTTTCCATTCCATTTTCATCATGTAGAGCTAGGAGAGCTCCAAGGGTTGTTGTTGTTGCTAACACATATAAAATCAATGGTTTCTTTGGGATGGGTGGCATTAAGACTGGTGGTGTCAGTAGGTATTCCTTGATTTTGTTGAATGCCTCCTCGCATTTTGTATCCCATTTTTATGCTACCCCCTTGTGGAGTAGGTGAGAATATGGATTCTGCTTGTCCACCAGTTGTGCTATGAACCTTCAAATGGATTGGATTCTGCCTTGGAGATCTCTCAGATGTTTTAATGTCTTTGGTGCTTCCATTTTGAGGATTTCTTTCACTTTTGCTAGATCCACCTTCATACCCCTCATTGACACTATGTACCCTAGCAATTTACTTGATTGTACGCCGAAGACGCACTTCTTAGGATTTAGTTTGACTTTGTACTCCTCCAGTCTGTCGAAAATAGCACTTAGGGTTGCTATGTGATCTTTTCTTTTTCTGGATTTAGCTAGGATGTTGTCAACATAGTCTTCAACTATTTTATGGATCATGTTGTGGAATATCAGTGTCATGGCCCTTTGATATGTTGCTCCTGCATTCTTTAGGCCGAATGGCATCATGTTCCAACAGTAGGTCCCCCATGGACAAGTAAAGGTTGTCTTATGTTGATCTTCTTTTGCTATCATGATCTGACTGTATCCTAAAAATCCATCCATTAGTGATAGCATCTCATGTCCTATTGTCATATCCACTATCATGTCAATATTGGGAAGTGGGAAATCATCTTTCGAACATGCATTGTTCAAATCTTTTAAGTCTGTACAGATTCTAATGGCTCTATTAGGTTTTGAAATAGGTACCAAATTTGACACCCATTCTGGATAATCGATTAGTCGAATGAATCCTACATCTAACAACTTTTTGAGCTCCATTTTGACCAATAAGGCGATTTGAGGATGCATTTTTTGAAGCTTTTGTTTGACTGGCTTTGCTTCTGGATATAATGCTAAATTATGAACCACAGTCTTTGGATCAAGTCCTGGCATGTTAGCATAACTCCATACGAAGTTTATTTCTCTTTCCTTTAGGAATGCTGCTAGGAGTTCTTGCTCTTTTTATAATAGTGATTTTGCATAGAATGTGATATGCGGGGTCTCCTTTTTTCCTAAGTTGACAGGATTGCATTTTTTGGCCAGGACTGCTAACTTTTCCTGATGAATAGCTCTTAAAGGAAGATTGAATCCTTCATCCTTAGGCGCCTCAGAGAGGTTTTCACCATTGGATACGTCCTTTTTTTTATGTTTTCCTTGTTAGAGAGTTCTACGGTGTGGTTTTCACTCAAGGACTTGGATATGATTCCTAGTTTCTCACTTTTACGACTGAAGGATTCAATCATTTCCCCATAATAGGCATGTGTTTCCAACTCTATTATAAAGCCTGCTTTGTGATCCCCATCTGGAATGTTATGCCGCAATCCCATGAATTCTGAGAGTGCCTCATCATTTTCAAATGTATCGAGAATCGATGGTCCTCGTTAGTCATAGTCGATGAGTTGGGGATAGACTAAATGAATCTCCTCATTTTGATGGTCTGTTTCAAAGGAGACAGTGCTAATCATGCAAAGGGTGGTATCCTCAAATAACCTAGGTAGATTGGTCATGGTATCCTCGTCATCGCTACTAATATAGGCCTTAGTTATAAAGTTATGTATGTCTCTACTTATGGATATTGATGAGCGTACTTCTGGTGCTATTGGCTAAGGAGAAATATTAACCATTCTAATCGAAGGACTTCGGCCATGTATGGTTATACTCGGAGGGGTACATCCAAGGCCAAGATTTGTTATGGGTTGCATCTCTGGCATGATAGGTATTATGAGGCCATTGTCATTTTGTCCCAGTCTTTGATTTTTGTCATAGCCTATTGTGAGCATCATTTGTAGGCCCTTGCTTGTCTCATCCATTGGTAATTCAGGTGTTGATCTTTCATATTGATATAACATGTGAGATGGATCTGCTTCAATAACCTCTTCGCCAAGGTCTCCCCATCTTGTGAATTTGGGATAGTCTTCAGGAGATGTTTGTGATGTGGAAGCTTGGTTTTCTTCTGGATGTCCCTATGATCTAGGATATTGTGGTAACTCTCCTATCACAAAGGCATTGTTAGGGAGCTTGTAGCTTCCACAACCGTCCTCCTGGATGATGAGCTTGATGTTAGAGATGGTGGGGATCGTGGGAGTGGTGGGTGTCTCTATCGTAGAAGTGGACATGAGAGTGGCAGGGTTGATTTATTGTGTGGATGGGCCTTCATCATTTTTTGGCACTTGGGGGATTCTGTAACAATTTGCTTCAATATTTTTGCAATATGAAAATGGTTCGGGGTCTCCATGGAAAGTAACCTCTTGTCCATTATGTGTAAATTTCACACATTGGTGGAAAGTTGATGCTACGGTTTTCATCGCATGGATCCATGGGCATCCTAGGAGGATATTATATGGTAGGTCAAGGTCCAAGACTTGACAAGTGGTTTCCATGAGAGTTGGCCCTACTTGAATAGGAATTTTAATCTTGCCCTGAGACACTCTTTCTTGGTCATCATATGCTCTTATCGTGATGCCCTTTCCTTTGTCGATGGAATCTTCTGATATTTTCAACTACTTGATGAGGCTTAGGGAACATATGTTCAAGCCTGCTCCTCCATCCACCAAGACCCTTTTGATTTTTCTCTTATGTACCATGGCTTCCAAGTGAAGTGCACGGTTGTGAGATGGTTGGGTGGGAAACCTTGGTTAGAGAATGTAAGAAGATTAGGCGTTATGATATTTCTGACCATAGCTTGGAATTGCTCTGCATCGAGATCTGTTGGGACAGTGGATGAGGCTAATGCTTCCTCAAGGATCTTTTTGTGAGCTGATAATATTTTTAACAAGTCCATGATGGAGATGTGTGTTGGTGTTCTTTTGAGTTAATCTACGACATTGTAGCCATTAGGAACAGATCTAGATGCAAGGACTCCATTTGGTTGGGATGATCCTGCAATGTTTACTTTGATGCCTCTTGTGGTGACTCCACAATCTTCAGCATGGGCACCCTTGATTGTGATGACCATGCAGTCTTCATTTAGGGAAGCAATGACTATTTCATACACATGATTTACACTACCCTTTCCTTTATCATTTTTATTTCCTTTGTTACCATGATTCGGCATCAGATTCATATATATCTTAAGATCTTGATTTCCCATAGGTTGTTCCATGTTTATGATTTTTTTATCGATGAGATCTTGGATGATGTTTTTGAGTCTCATGCAACTATTTGTGGTGTGGCTTTTGATTTTATGAAATTCGCAAAGTTGATTCTCATTATACCAAGAAATTTTGACATCAAGTTCTTGGTAATTCTCAAATGTAGGAGGCTTGATGAATTTTTCATCAATCAAATTTTTCATTATGTCCTCAAATGGCTCCCCCAAAATGGTGTATTTTGATTTGGGGTAGCTTTTGCATTGGGGTGGTCCTCTTTGATCATTGAGGTTATTGATGGTAGGATTGTTGTTTGTTCGGTATGTTGTGTGATGAGTGTTTTGATGTTGTGTTTGGATTTGTGGTGTGAGTGTGTTTTGGTGAGGAGCACTAATGAACACCTTGGAATTGATGACACCATCATTAGTGACGATTTTTTTTATTGCCCACGTACGAGGTTTATCGTTGTAATTGGATGGTGGGTAGTTGTTTTTTTGTTTGTGGTATGATGTTGGTTCTGTGGGTTGAGTCACAAGGAATCTTTCAATGCTGAGTGCCTTGGAGATCAATTGATCATATGTGGTGATGCCCTGAACCTTGAGATGAAATTCCAAGTGGCCTTCAAGGTTGGCTATGATGGTGCAAACTTTTTGTTCTTCTGGCATGGTCCACTTGCTTCGATTGGCCTTGGATTGCCATCGTTGTAGAAATGAGGCGAATGATTCTCCCTTTCCTTGTTTTAGAGCTGAGAGTTCTTCAAGACTAACATCCATTGCAATGTTGCATGCATAATTTCTAATGAATGTGTCCCTAATTTCTTGGAATTTTCTAATGCATGAAGGTAAGCGAGAGAACCATTCTATAGCGTGGCCTACCAAGCTCCTAGGAAATAGCTGCATCAGATAAGTATTGTCACATGCAACCTCCATGCAATGAACCTGGAATTCCCTAATGTGATCTTCAAGGTTTCCCATCCATCGATATTTGTCAAATTTTGGGATTTCAAATCCCTTGGGGAATGGTTTCATTGCTAAGCTCCTATCAAATGGATAGGGACACAAGTTGCTTGGTGTTTTGGTTGTTCGCCCTCATTGAAGGTCGAGCACTTGTTGTGAGAGCAACTTGAGTTGTGTCATCACATCATTTTACATATCAGGCGGTGGGATGAAAGTGTTTTGGGGTGTTGCAATCATTGGTTGGATGGGTGGGTTGGTCGATGGTATCTGTATGTTTTGGCAGGTGAAGTAGGCTTCCACTTTCTTTTGTATGAACAACCCTTGTTGTTGATCTTGTTGTTGTCATGCTAAGATTTGTGCTTGTTGTTGCGCTTGTTCTTGTTCCAACAACACTTGTTGTTGTGCTTGTTGTTTTTCCCACAACACTTGTTGTTGGGCTGCCAATTTTGTTGCTTCTTGTTGCTCTTGATATTGTTTTATTGCTTGTTGATATGCTTGTAATTTTGTTGCTTGTGCAAGAAGTTGTGCTTGTGCTTGTGCTTGTTATTGGATGTTTTCCTGAACTTGAGCTTGTGCTTGTGTTTCTTGTGCTTGCGCTTCTTGTTGTTGTAATAGAGCTTGTGCTTGAGTAGTCTTGTGTGCTTGCAATGCTTGCAATGCTTGAGCAGCTTGGGCAGCTTGTTGTTGTTGTTGTTGCAATAAAGCTTGGGCTTGCACAACTTATAAGGTGGCTTGGGTTGCTTGGGCGACTTGTGCGGCTTGAGCGGCTTGTTGAGCAACTAGGTGTATGGCTATTTGTTTCTGCACTTGTTAGTATACCCTTTGAAAGGTGGCTTGCAATGCTGTGTTATATTGACTTGATGTGATGGAAGTTGGTGGTGGTGGTGGATTCATAATGGCATTTGTGGTAGTGGTGAAAGGTGATGTCGTGTTGATTATTTGATTGGTGGATGGTGTTGTTGGTGTGGTGGTTTGAGTGATAAGTGGCGTCATTGATGTGATTGGTCCTTTGGAGACCATGCTTTGTAATGTTATGGGGGTGTTTGATGATGTTGCAATTCCTTGTGTGTTTGTTGTCTATTGTTGTGATGTCAACAATAAGTTTTGAGTGTTTGGCATAATACTTTCATTGATGGTTGGGATGTTGTTTTGATTGATACTTGGCAGAGGGGGAAGCCCTAAACCAAGGAGTGGTGTAGATGACAATGGCAATGGTGGGAGAGGTGGAAATGTAAGGGGTGTTAGTTGTTGTGAAAATGTTATGGTGTCGAGAATGCCCCCTGGTCCGAACATATCTCCCTCTTCTTGTGGATTTGTGAGGAGACGTGTTTGAGGTGTTGCATGAAAAAATGATGATGATGGATTGTGTTCGAATGTGAGAGGAACATTCTTGTGTAATGGGTTTTGGGGTATGTTTTGTTCCAAGATTGTATTTGCATCCAAATTTTGATTATTAACAAGGGGGTGTGCTTAAAGAGTATTAAGGAATGTGTTTCCCTTTTTGACATTAGGTTGGGTTGGAGCAAATGATGTTGTGATTTTCAGAATGTTTTGCATGATGTTTTGAGATGGAGGTGTAGATGAGATGGGAATGGTGCATGAAATTGGTGGAAAAGATGTCTCTACTATAGTACTCACATCAAAATTCAAAGGTAACTTGGCCCCTTGTTTTTCCTTGCTCAAGCATGTATAACGAACGGTTAAGTCTCATCATGATGTTAATGATTTTATGGTTCTCCGGATTTTGGAGCATTTCAGTCATTTCTTCGTGAGACATTCCAAAGGTAAGATCCTCTCCTTGGTTTTCCTCTTAGGGATTTTGCGATGATGAGAGAGTCAAAGGATTATTTGATTTGGAGGGATTCATTTCAACGTTTGTTTGGCTAAGATCACTTGAAGCAGGTGTTTCCTTGTTGGCTTCCATACTATTCTTGTATTGAGATCTAGTTAGAATCATAAAACGAGGATCAATTTTTTGAGAATATGGGAGATGAATCTCTTGATTCTTTGGATAGATCTTTATTTTATGTCCAAAGTAGAAAGTTTTAGGATATCTTGAGGATCAAAGGAGATGATATGATGATGATGTTAGGTATGGATGATATGGATGTTCTAATCTTTTGGAAAGTCTTGAAGGAGATATTAAGCTTTTAGGATTTGCAGATTTTCATTTTGATTGGATTTTGGATTTGGGATTTTGTCCTTGATTTTGGTTTTGATTTTGATTTGTTTTTTATTTTGAACAAAAATACCCTAAGATGTTGGATGATGATCTAAGGGATGGATTTTCTCAAAGGATGATGATTTGAATATGTCTGAGGAGAAGGATGCATTTACCCACACCTATTCAAACAAGATGATAGCTTTGCTAAGCATATGGAGAAGGATTCATCTACATATACTAAGCTATGCAAGATGACTTTAATAACTTTTGACTAAGCATATGCAAAAGGATGCATCTACACATCCTAGCCAAAGGTGATTTTGATAATGTTTCAATGATTTTGATTTTGATTTTGGATTTTGAGATTTTGAGATTTTGAGATTTTGTCCTTGATTTTGATTTGTTTTTTATTTTGATTTGGATTATGAACAAAAAGACCCTAAGATGTTTGATGATGATCTAAGGGATAGCTTTGTTCAAAGGATGATAATTTGAATATGTGTGAGGAGAAGGATGCATCTACCCACACCTATTCAAACAAGATGATTGTTTCACTAAGCATATGAAGAAGGATTCACCTACATACACTAAGCTAGACAAGATGATTTTGATAACTTTGACTAAGTATATGCAAAAGGATGCATCTACACATACCTAGCAAAAGGTGTTTTTGCTAATGTTTTCAAGGATTTTGGTCTCAATGATATTGATGATTTTGATTTTTCCACAAAGCCTAGTATCAACGATGATTATCAAGATTTTCCAAAAGGTGATTGTGAGATGATGTTTGTTTTGATGTTTTGAAGGATGGATGGAAAATATTTTGATTTGTTTTGATCCTAAGATGAATCTAAAAAAGACACTTTGTTTGCTTAGACCTAGGTATTGAAGAGCATGCAAATGCTTCCTAAAGACCTTTGTAACCAAGAAATGATTTCATTTGAACCTTCATTTTCGGATTTCCAACCAATGATTTTTGCTTTGGGATTGTGAGTCTTCAGCACACATGAAAGTTCATTTTTCTTAGCTTTGCTTAATGTCTTTCTTTTACCAAAAACACTTTCTTTGATTAAGGATTCAAACTAAGATGTCCAATGTCTTAATTTCTTCAAACCCCACAAGATATGTTATGTGGAAATTCAATGAACTTAAGGCAAGGGTTTTCTTGTTGTTTACTTAAGGAGACAAATCGAGATGTAATCCAATGTTTAGAAACATCTAAGGATGTGAATCCCAAGGGAGAGAAAATAACATATGGATTGAGTCAATTACAGTATTTGTCTTCAAAATGGTTTGAAGTTTGGATGATGATGTTAAGTGTTGGTTTTCAAGATGTTTTCGATCAAGCAATGCATTGTGTAACCTGAGAATAAGTACAATCCTATGGATGTGTAAGACAATATTTGTTGGATTCCCACTTGGACAAGTCCAGCTACACTTATCTTTAGCAAATGGTTAGATGCTTGACCCCACTGGCTCCCATCCATAGCTCATTAACATCAATCGGGGTAGCCAAGCATCAACACCCATGAAACTCCCATGGCATGCTTTACATTTCTACTAAAAGACCATAAAAGTGTGGGGTGGCTTCAGAACGACTATTCTTGCACCAACAAATAGATTAAAGAATTTTGGAAAATTCTAGCACATGGGTTTTAATAAGGACTTTTCGTTCATGGAGATTAACCCATACGGCAAGAGTCCCCTTTCGGATCCATCTTGTTGGAATCAACCGCATGATATTAGTGTTTCTTCCAATATCCACATTTATATCCCAGTTGGAAATACTCTTGCCTTTAGAGTGTTACCGATTGAGTCATTCCCTTGGGTGAGTACTTTTTCCCCAAGGTAGACCCTCTAGGATAAACAAAAGCGAGTGAAAACAAAATCCGTAACTCAATCAATCTTTGATGGCAACAAAGAGAGAGAATATACGTGAAAATTCCCCCACTCACACTTGTACAAGATTTTGTTCAATTTTAAACCCAAATCGAAGTGTGGAGGTGATTGCTTTCTCTCACCCTAAAGTCATGAAAAAGGGCTTTTGATTCTCAAGATTGCTATAAAGCACGAGAGAAGTGCATAGTCCTTTTTCAATGGCTTTAGTTTAAGTAAGCCCTCATGAAAGACAAAGTTACACTTGTTCTTTTTAAATCCACAAAGCAAAATGTGAGTTCTTTTTAAGCACCAAAAGACAAATGAGAGATACCTTGTTCAATTGTTAATCCAAGAAACAAAATCTAGTAAGTTGTGATCCTAAGATTTGTTTTAGCCTTTGCAAGAAATGGAAAGGTTCTTTTTAAACCCAAACAAAAATTAGTGTCCTAAAGAAGAAGTGGCAACAATTTCTTAACCAAGTGTTAAGAAAACACTAAAGTGTTTAAAAACACTTTGATTTGATGAAACATCCCCATCACGCTTCTCCTTCCTTCAATTTCAATTTCCAACCTACAAGGAATAAAAACTAGTCAAATTCTAGAAAATAAAGAAATTAAAAAGCAAAAAAATAGAAGACAAATTAATCATAAATCAAAAGCACGTGCTAAAATTAATTTTTTCCTTTTTACTGTCTCCCAGCGTCGCAATTCGCAACTGCGTCACAGTTTTATTTCCCAGTGGTGCCCTCACAGCGCCACTTACTGGTCAGTGTCACTCTGTGTCGGGACAGAGAGCTCAACTGCATCACACTTTTCACCCCGCATTGCAGTTTTCTTCCAGCATTGCAGTTTTCTTCCAGCATTGCAGTTTTTGAAAATTTTGAAAGTTCCTGCAAGTCAATGAGTCCAGTGGTGGAGTTTGAAATTCAAATATTTTGGTGGGACAAGTCCAGCGTCGCGGTTTATGTTTTGAGTGGTGCCATATAGCGACATTGAAGAGTCAGCGGTGCTAAAATAGGGACGTTGAGCTCCGAGCGTTGAAATTTTCTATGTGAGTGAAAACGTGGAAATTTTAAGAAAATGTCAGAAAGAATGATATCCAGCCCTCCTTCTAGTGCCAAATGTGCGAACCCCAACCTTGGTACCTACAAGACAACAAGAATAAACATGTTAGATAAGAGATTGCAAGCCAAAACAAGGATTCCCCATGAAATCCATTTAAAACTTCAAACTAGGAAAGAAAATAACAAAGAACACAATGAAAATGATAAAACAAACATTAAATCCTAATTAGATGTGCAAACTCATGATCCCATGGGGGAATTGGTACCAATTTGATGTGAAAATTGGCCCTTTCCCAATTCCTATGATGCAATCTTGATGTGTTGAAGATGATTGATCCACTTTGTTGATGAATAATGAGAACTCCAAGCCAAAATCTACAAAAACCTAGCTATGACTCAATGATAATGGATGAAATTCAAGAGATATTTGAGCATGGTAACTTTGCCTAGATTGTGGATGATGAAATGAGGATATGAGCTCTTTATTTATAGAATTCCAAAATGGATGAATGTCCAAATTTGAGCAATGTGGGACTAACATTCATCCAATGGCATGATGCCGCTTGTCAAGCTATGAATGGATGAAGGATATGCAAGATTTGGGGTTTGTGCCAATAAATGCCTAATTTGAAATTCAAATTTGTTGAAATGACATGCAAGAGGGAAGGGAAAATGCAATAAATGCCACTTGTATCAAGGCAAAGGACATGTAAGATGAATTTATTGCCTTGTTGGATGTACATGTTGACTTGGAATTTTTGAATTCAAAATAAGAGAATATTCCAAAAGATGCCTTGTGAGGAAAATAAAGATTTAATAAATGAATTAAATCTATTTTCATGTGTAACCTGTATTATCTAGAGGATGGGACATGAGATGAGATTAAACTAATTAAGGGTTAATTAATTTAATGAGAGAGGTTAGACGATGTGACCTATTTGACTCAAATTTATGGATTTATTTAAATGAAATAAGAGAGGAATATGACAAGAGATTACTTAAATAAGGATTTTGATTTATTTAATTAAAAGAGATGGTGTTAGATTAAATCAAATAAGGTTTTAATTTATTTAATTTAATGGATAGACTTTAGAGATTTAATCAAATAAATTGATTATTTAATTAAATAGGGATAATTAGGATCAGATGGGTTGATTTAATTAACAAAAGAGATTGACTTGATTAGATAAAATGATTTATTTAATTAACAGAGGAATATTGATGAATTTAATTAGATAGGGGAATTTGATTAAATGGTTAGACCAAGAGATGATTCAAGAAGAAAATTATGTTAGTAAGTCAGGGTTAGATGCACAATGCCAATCAGTATATTTTACATGTCTAAAAAACTAATCTTGGTATGCTTGTGTGGTCCCAAGATATGCCTCTCCCTAGTCATATGGCCACATCCTAGCCACCAACTACATAAAGCTCTAAACTACCTTATAAGCAGGTATGTACTATCCCCAGGAACTCTACATTGTTGTCCTAGAAAAAATATCCATGTATTGATCATCGGGATGATCCTGTGGCTCACCAAACTATCACTGCACCCTCCTCGACAAGTACATCTCAAGCATAGTGTGCTCTCACCCCTGCATCAAGCGGTCCTAGTGAGGAACGAATAACTGTTGTACATCATCAAACTAGGTTAGTTGTCCAAGGTATGGCCACCATCTGAATACTCACAAATTTTCAAGGACCCTCCTCCAATGAGGAATCCCATGTTGTCCTGTGTGTGTAAATGAAAAACCCCCTTTGTACTGCCAAACCACTAGATCATCTGGCTCCATCAGAACTGGAACAACCCGTGGAAAAAGCACAGGGATGTGCTCCCATTCCCAGATATGCAAGAGTGTAACCCCCGCTCTGAGTGCTCTGCCATCCAAGTAGGCGAACTCATGAAGATCTCTATAAAGAGAGACTAGTAGAACTTGGCCCCATGCAAAAAGTGTTAGTCATCATCAAACAATCCGCTCCCAAAAAAGCCCCCATCCTAGACTGTAATATCAACCTTGCCGATCTGGGGCAACAAGACTTGACATGATGGTTGCAATCACTAAATGGTAAGATGAGAGAACTGTGGTACTCCAACTTGATTTGACCCTCATAGAATACAATTTGATCAGTCTCCAAGATGGCATAGCAGGTGTTTGTGTTGGTGACCATGTCATAAATTAACCGCTCGCCATGAATAGGCAATCTAAGGATCCACCACACATCCTCCAGTGTGACTGTGGCCTCGCCCATCGGAAGATGAAATGAGGAGGTCTCACTGTGCCATCTCTCAGAAAGTGTTGTCATCATGCCCAGGTGTGTCTGCATGGGTGGTGCATAGGCGATGTACCAAAGTCCCATCTCTCCTAAGCGCTCCTACTCTCACTCTAACAAATCCCTCGAGAGTCCAAAAATCTCTTGAGACCTGTACTCATGCGAATAGATCTCTCTCGCCTCCTCCTGCATCAGGAAAAGTCACCATGTTAAAATGCATCAAAAAATATTTTTTCTGGACTTATCTCAACGTTCAAAGAATCACCCCAGTGTCACTACCTATGAAGGTAGTGCAGTTTTAAATTTGCAAACTACGACGCTAGAGTCTCCAAATCCTCAAACTACACCATGACAGTGCAATTTGTTGGAGCATCCTAGTTTGTGTAGGAACCCTAATTTTAAATTCTGCCATGGTGGTGCACTTAACAAAAGCATCAGAGTTTGGAGTTAGACCTAAACTCCAAACAACACTGCGGCTACGCATCTTGTGATGGCGGTATAGTTTAAACATTGAGCAATGGAGTTTGAAATTTTCAACAATGCAATATGGCACTGTGCCTAGAGACCAAGTTTTGAAAGCATTAAATGAGCACAAAAAATGGAAAATAAGCTTGGGTCAAGTTGACTCACTGGTGGTCCAGTGCCAGGAAGTCTCTAGTGTGTTCGTACCCTATTAGAAATGTGCATGGGGAGCTGTCATTACACCATCTCGCCAAGGTGTCAAAGCTCAAAATTATAGGATCTCTAAAGGTTGAATGTGAAAATGAATTGGAAGTGGCCCCTTGAGGGCTATTTAAGCCTTAAAATTAGGGTTTTTTGACCCTGTTTGGCCGTTCTGCTTGGGTTTTAGACCCTCGATCCCATTTTTGTCCATTTGACGGCCTTTTTTCATCATTTTTTGTGTTTTCTGACATCCCAGAGCCTTTTTAGACCCATCGGGCACCTTGTCCTTCTTTTTTGCGAGATCATACCAAAAAAAAAAAAATCATCTGATCTCTCAAGGGAGCAGTATATCGGCATATTTCTCTCACCGAGGCAGCACTGGAGAAAATTTTGGCTTTTTATCAAGAAAATTTATTCGTTGAACCAACGCAACGAGTACTTTGCTTTAAAGAGGGGAAAAATGTAGACATGGAAAATATACCGACATACTTTATCCTGATTATTAACACCATTTTATCCTAAATCATCCCTCAATCTAACCATTTAATAAAATGCCTTTATTTGATTAAATTCATCAATTCTCCTCTCTTAATTAAATAAATCATTTTATCTAATTAAGTCTTTCTCTCTTGTTAATTAAATCAATCTATCTAATCTAATTAACCCTGTGTCCATATTTAATTAAAAAATTCCCTTTATTTGATTAAAACTCTAAGGTCTATCTATTAAATTAATAAATCAAACCTTGTTTAATTTAAGCTAACCAACCATCCCCTTTAGTTAAATAAAACAAAATATTTATTTAACTAAGTCTAAAATCACATTCTTCTCATCTTTGATTTAAATTAACCCACAAATCTAAGTCAAATTTGTCACATAATTTAATCCTTCATTAAATTAATTAACCCTTGATTAATTTAATCCTAATCCATGTCCCATCCTTTAGCTTTTGCCACTTGCACATGAAAATAGATTAAATTCATTTATTAAATCCCTATTTTCTCTCATCGTGGCATAATGGAGGAATATTCTCTCAAATTTGAATTCAAAATCCAAGTGGACTTTGTCCTTCCAACAAGACATTAACTTCACCTAATAAGTCCTTTTTCCTTGAGCCAAGTGGCATTTAAGACATTCCTTTTCCCTCTTACATGTCATTTCACTAATTTCAAATATCACCTAATTGCATTTATGGGCACATTCATCAAAATGTGCACATCCATCATCTATTATCATCTTGACAAGTGGCACCTTGCCATTAGTTGAATTTTAGTCCCACATTGCTTCATTTTGGGCATTTCTCCACTTGTCACTCTATAAATAAGAGGCTTCATTCCTTATTTCATCATCCACAATCCAAGTAGAATTATTATAGTCATTTTTAGATCACCCACAATTTGAGGAAAGTTATTATACTCAAATCCATAGCAATTTTCATCCATTTTTATCCAATCTTAGCTAGGTTATGCAGATTTTCATCTTGGAGCATACTTCAATCATTAACAAAGTGGATCACTCTTCATCACCAATCAACATTGCATCATTGGAATTGGGAAAGGGCCAATTTTCACATCAAATTGGCACCAATTCCCCCAAGAGATTAGGAGTTTTCTTTGCATTTGAATAAGATTTAATATCTTTGGTTTATGCTCTTTTATGTTCTTCATTTCATTTGTTTTCCTTGCAATTCAAATGGATTTCTTGGGGAATCATGATACTAACTTGCATTTGATTGAATATTGTGTTTTTTTCTTGTGTTTATGTAGGTTTAGGATCTTGGTTCACACTCTTCTAGCAGTCTAGATGGCAAGGGGCTGGTATACTATTAATTTTGTGCTATGGGAAGGACCTGCTCCCTTCAACTTCTCTTTCAATTTCACATTTTCTATGAATAACCTATTCACTTCATGATTCAAATCAAACTTCACTTTCTCATATTTTCTCAATCTAAGCTCCATAGCTTTAACCACATCCCTAGTAAACATTGTTGAGTGTGTTGTCATAGTAGTTGCCTCCAATGATGATGTGTCTTGAAGTGTCTTTACCATGGCAGTCCCTTTCATTTCTTTTACAACATCAAGCAATCTTGGTTTTTTTATTCTTTTTTTCTTTGTCCAAAAGGCTAGGGTTTCAAGTCTTGGCTTGTAACGTGTGCTACTCATTCCCTCATTTGAATTGAATTCAAAAACCAACATGGGATCTTCTTGGCTTCTTACTTGATGTAGTAAGAATATATTTTCTAACTCCATCCCAGGAATAATTAGTATATTGGTTTCTAAGACCAATTTTCTTACTTCATGGGGGCTAACAGTGATTTCATTAATCCTGAGTTATTCAAGAGTCTACAAGACAATATGGTCATGCTATGACTCCTCAGTGCACATCTTATTAATTTGGAGTCTCTTATCAAATTCTTTCATTTTCATCTTAAACCAAAAATCCTTAAACTTGAGAGTTCGAATAAATTCATCATCTTCAATAAATCTAAGGGAAACAATCACCCTTTCATCATCATGCACTTCTTGATCATTATTCACATGTACATCCACTCTTTCTTCTGGTTTATGAGCATCAGTTGCAATCTTAGGTGGTGTTTGATCAACTTCATCATCTTTAAAATTCAAAAGTTCATTGGCTACCTCTTTAGTATCCCATACTCCACTTATTGCATATGCCACTAAGGGAGCCACTCCATGTGTCTTCTACCTTTTAGTACTTGGTTGCTCAGGGGATGCTTTTGATTGTATTGTGGCAGTGTCTAGTATGGGGCTCTGTGATTACCACTTGGTTTGATGGGCAGCTCAGTGGGTTTTGAAGACTGGCCCTTAGATTTCTTTTCTGGTTCAACATATAATCTTTCAAAGTTGTCAATTATTATGTTCATCCTTTTGATAGGATCCTTTTATTCAACATAGAATCCTTGGAATCCATTGTCCCTTTTCTTCTTCTCCTCCTCACTCCTCTTTATGATTTCCCACTTCCTCTTCCTCTAAAAAACTTCATCAGGTGTAAAGTAATTTCTTATTACATCTTCTTCATAATCCATTACATGGACAATCCTAGCTTTAGTGAGAAATGTTTTCTTTATAAAATTAATATTCCCTTTAGGATCAAAGAACCTATCTCCTCATGACTTCAATGAATACCCCATCTTAAAATAGTTTTGTAGTTCTTCAAGAGTGTCAAACCCTATGGATAGATCCTCACATTCAGTTAGGTCAGGGAGGAATGTCCCCTTTTTCTGTCTTTTCATAACATCTTCCTCCATTCATAACATTTTCCACATAAATTCTAAAAATGCAATTTGAATAGAAACAAATTTAGGTAAAACATATGTTGGGCTTGAGGACACCCATAGACCCATATTACTATTTGGTCTGCTAAGAAGAACAAGTCACCGAAATTTTGAGTGTGTCCTTGCTCTGGATTCAATGCTAAAGGTCTTAATACTTGCATAATTTTATTAGGCAATCTTGGTGAAATGTGACCAAGAGCAGCCATGACATTTATTACAAAATCATCATGAAATATTACATAATCACTATTTTTGCATCTACTATCCTAGATGTAACACCATTTTTGTACAAGTAACCTATTCCCTTCATCATCAGTCATTCTGAAACACATTCTTTTAGTCCATATGTTTTTGTTTTGGTACAATATTAAATGACATAGCAAAGAGTATTTATTGAAAGTGATTGGAGCTAAGTTCTCTCTTGCTTGCAAAAATCCCTCATGTAGCCCTTTCTCAATTTCAGCAGCAATGTCATACTCAATGTTGACTTTAGGGTTTTGTATCTTCATTGCCATCATCATGAGATAGTTTGGCATCCTTTCTTCAACATATATTCCAAGCACTTGGCACAAAGAAAAATAAGTTCTTTTAAAATATACTTGGAAGTCTTCTATGGAAAATGGCTCAATTTGGGAGGGGGATATAGGTATCCTCCTACTGTTTACACCCTTTTTCATGAGTAAAGGAAGTTCATAACTCATGTAGGTTTTTCTCAATCTCCTATAATCCTCCTCACTTCTGTCCAAGTCGATCTTAGTGATAGCTTGCTTGTTTAACATAAAACAATCTATAATTTCTTCTTTAGTCAACAACACTAATGGTGAACCATCTGGCATTCTTATAGTCCTAGTAGCTAGGTGATAATATTGTGCCAATAATTTAATAATCTCAACGTCTACAAAGACATTTGGGACTATCAATTTGGACAAATCTAAGGTCCAAGGATTCAAAATTGGAATCTTCTCATCCCTTTTTTCATAGAAGTACCAAAATAGGTCCCACCCTGAGATAGGGATAATTGGGTCTCTACATCCATGGGCTTTATCTCTAAACACCTTTTTGAATCCTTTGTTTATAAAATTAGGTAACACATCTAAAATGGATTGTTGTAGGGACCTCTTCTCTCTTTTAGAAACTATGAACTCTTCCTTTTTACTTGCAAGTTGACTTCTTTTGGGTGGCATGATGAAGAATTTACTCCTACTTGATTTCTTTAAGTGCCTACTTGCAGAAGAAAATTCAGTTCTTATACACTTGCTACAGAGGGTTTCTATGAACCTACCTGGAAAAGTAATAGTTGTAGAGTCTTCCTGCTTGAACTCCCTTCCCTCCAGTACGGTGAGATTTTTCAATGATTTACAAAATGTCAAGTCCCAAGTGATATTTTATGTTGAGCTCAACCACCTCACTATTAATGTCAATTCATGCAAAATATTTTAGAATTTTCCTATATTTCAATTTTGAATACATGCCTTTGATATTGGGAAATCAAATGGTGTAATCATTAAATGCTTTGAAAACTTGTACTACAGTACCGCTCTATCATTTCAATACCACTCTAGGGTAGTGTTAGCAATACCGCCACCTCACACACACCCCTTTGGACTCTTGTGAGATGACAAGTTAATTCTAGCAGTTGAGTGACTATTCACCACCATACTGCTCTATCATATCAAGACCGCTACGGGGTAGCAGTACCACCACCTCACACACACCCCTTTGGACTCTAGTGGGACAATAGATTAATTCTAGCGATTGATTGATTGTTCACCACCATACCGTAGTGTCATTGTTTACCCCTTGCGGGGGCGTGGTTTACTTTAGTTGTTAACATGTTCTCACCACTACCCCACAATATTCCTATTTGGTTGTCATGGTATTGTGGTAAGAATTTGTGCATTGACCTATATGTCCTGCCATCCCACACATACCTCTATTGACTATTGCAATAGTGCAGTATTGGATTTTATTATGAATGTAGTATTTTAGATATCATTTTATTGAAAAGATTGAAAAAAATTCTAATTTTTCAATCTCCCAATTTTAGTTTTTAGTGCCAGTCAAACCTAAGAGATCATTTCTTTGTTTGTAATGAGGAGGATTAGTTCACATAATGTTAAGATATTTATATGTATTATTAAATCATGAATGTTCATTATATGTTTGCATCTAGAAAACATATAGGACATACAATAAATTATATTCCAACTAAACAAAATTAATTTCAAATTTTCAACCAAAGTAAGAAAACTAGTAAGAATGATTGAACCTAACTTTAAATGCACTTCAAATTAGCAGTAAACATCTCAGGCTTTGTATACAATGTACCAGCAAAATAATGATGATTACATTAAAAAATGTATCAATACAACAAAAATGAATAAGAATACCTATACTCAGATATTTATTCCATTCAATAGTAAATTACACCATACATACAACCAAAGTTTACGTGACAAGCTAACCTCTTAAGGTGACAAAACATCATCATAATCATCTACATTGCCAGCAAGATCAAAATCCTAATCATTCATGTCTGCATCTGCTTGATTTTCTTCCTCATTCTCATCTATGACATGCAATCCATTCTCTCTCCCAATATCTTCATCGGTAATCAAAATATCTTCTTCAAACACTCCATCATCATCTTCATCCACTTCAAATTTTTCTTGTAAATTAACATATTTCCCATCAAGAATTATATCAACAACTTCCATAAATTTTCATTTTGAACTAGACTCTATTTGAATAACATTCGACAATCTTGGGCTTCTTACATCATCAATTAGAAATGATTGGTTAATTTGAAGAGGGGAAACATACGACTCATATGTCTATGATAAAAATTGTCTTGCATTTCTACGTACAAATCCATACTCATCAAATTGTATTGTAGATGGTCAGATCCACTTACATTTTAATAATATAGGACTATTTTCACCATAGTCCACTAGAAAAATTTGTTGGACATGAATCCAACATAAAATTTCTTCTTAGTTTTGTGAAGAAATTCAACACTAACAACACAATCACAATTTATCTTTCCTTTGTATTTTTCTTCCACTCTTAAATGACTACCATAGGCCCACATTCCACTAAAATGGATAGCTCATAAATGAGGAGATTGTGCAAGCTCACTTTCCTTCATTGTTATATCTTGACCTTCTTCTTTTGTATCACTGACTACATTAGCAATCCATTCTTCAAATTTTGGAAAAGAATCACCTCCAATCAAATCAGCATGATGTTTGCACTTTTGAGGCCGATGTTGCATCCAAGCTTGATTATCTTCTTCATATTTTCTACATAGAATATTAACGTACAAATAGTAAGATTGATAATTGAGTAAATGAAATTGAGTAAATAAACTATTTTGTAATTTTTTTACCTGTGCCACTTATCGAACAAAGATATGTTTTGAAGAATATAGGCATGTATCACACTTCTTTCTTGATGTGATAGCTTGAAGCAACATCCTTTACCTTCTAATTCTTCACCTACAACTATCTCTTCTTCATCATCATCCCATACATGTTGATTGACATTTTTAAAATCCTTCATATATTATGTGCAAAATCCCATGGCCTCTAGCATTGAATATCCCTCAGACATGTTGCCTTCTAGTTTTTCCCTAGTACGAACAATTTTTTTTCAAAACCTTCATATATCGTTTTATAGGATACATCCATCTTGTTCTTATCAGGCCACAATGCTTTAGTTCATATTGTAGATGTATCAAAAGATGCATATAAATGTTAAATATTGTTGGTGGAAATTCCCATTCCAATAGACAAAGGACTTCAACAACCTCCTCCCTCAAAATATCAAAGTTCGAAGGATCTAATACATGTAAACTCATTCTCTTTAATATTAGGCCTAACCTTATAACAACCAATCTTGGCTCCTTTTCCAAACTTATATATTTACCACAATAGGTAAAATATTCTCCATTGCGACATGATAATCATGGGTCTTGAGGCTTCTTAAGCCATTAGTGTCATTTTGGCTTCTAATACTACTACTTACATATCAAGTGGGAAAGCAAGTCTGAGACATCAATTGTAACAATTATGCATTTTGTTCCTTTTTCCATACATCAGGAGTACTAGTTTTTCTATATTTTTCATCATCATATTTTGTTCCTTTTTCCATACATAAGGAGTACTAGATTTCGATGAATCTTTAGTTGTCAAAAGTCTTCATGTGATGAAATAGTATCAAAATCACCTAAAAGAGTTTCTATAATAGCATAGGCTATATTTTTCTCAATATACATAAAGTCAACAGTATGCCTAATGGCTATATGATTAAAGTATGGCAACTTATAGAATATGCACAACCTTTTTACACTACTTTCATTACATGGATCGTATCTATTACTAGTAATCCCATCATTTTCAATAAATGACATTCTTTTTTGTCAATTCTCAACAATTTAATCACTTGTTATTAGAAATGATGCTTCACGACTCTCTTCTTGACCATTGAAGCATGTTTTTTTTTATGATATGGATGATCCATTTTAAGGTAAGTATGATGCACACAATAAATACACTTACAAAAACATCTTGAGTGCCTCACAAAATCCTTAAAGTTACAAGTAGGACATCCATAGTATCCATGAACATCAAGACCAGAAAATGTGTCATATGTAGGAAGATCATGAATCATAAACAATAAGGAAGCTCTTAAAGTGAATTTTATTAAATTACCATTCATTAAAGATTGAATTGCTTCAATTCCTTTCCACAATTCCATTAGCTCATCATATAATGGCTCTAGATAAGCATCAATTGTATCTAAAGTCACACTTTTCTTTCCTGGTATAATTAATGATAGAATTAAAAAAATGGTTTAGTTGCTAACCATGGAGGCAAGTTATAATTTATTAAAAACACTGGCCAAGTTAACCATTTAGTACTTTGATCTAAGAATGGGTTCACCCCATCTAGATCCAAAGCCAACCTTATATTACAATGATCTTGAGAAAAATCAGGCCATCTGTTATCAAATTCCATCCATTTCTTAGAATCAAGGACATGTCATTGTTTTCCATCAGTTCTCTTATTTTGGGCATGCCATTGCATAAGTTCAACAATGTCTTTACACATATATTGTCATCATGGGATTACCAGAAAGTGGTGAAGAACCTTTCTAGGAACCACAACTGATCTCAACCCTTGTCTATACCTCGCTTCATGACATTTTGGACATTCACTCTCACTTTCAAGGTTCTTGTGAAATAATACACAACCATTCACACATGTGTGGACTTTTTCATACCCTAAGCCTATCTTAGTGATTTCCTTTCTACATTGACTTTGTTTTGTTGTCAATGTGGAGTTAGGTGGTAACAAAAAACTTAATAATGCCAATAACTAATCTACACTCTCATTTTTCCAGCCAAACACCACTTGCAAGTTAAGAATTTGAAGAATTGTTGTCAAAAGACTTAACCTACAATTAGCATACACTAGGTTTGAAGCATCCTTCATCAACTTGAACCAATCATCATTTAGACCCTCATTCAACATTCTATCAACTTCAAACCCTTTATCTAACATTGTTTCCTCTTCATCTATGTTTGGTGCCACTTCATCTATGTTTATTTCCTCTTTATCTCCCACACTCTAATTCTATCATATCTTCATAATAATTGACATTCCAAGGGCTTATACCACTATGCCGATATCTTATCATATGTCGATAAATATGACTTCTTTTTTTCACCTTTCCACTAAGACAATCATTACATGGAAATGGATATTTTTCCATGTCCCTCTCATCAGCTATTCTTTCATCAAATGCATGGTATTGATCCCTAGTCAACCTTCGACATTGATCCATCTATAATGTTCTACACATAACAACAAAAAATTGTAGACTAAGAGACAAAAACTATTTTTTTAATTGAAAGGAATTTCCATAGAAATAGAGTTATAGAGAGCAAATAAAATAAAGAGTTTAACTAATGAATTGTAAAAAAAAATAAAAAATTGTAGATTATATTCAAATTTTTTATTGCATTGAATTGAACATCTTTCAAACTCAAATAATTACTTCACACTACATAACTAATAACTAATAACTAGAAGTTGATAAATGACAAAATTTCAATTACAATATAGTTTTTACAAAGTCAACCTAAGCAGTTATGCAATTACTTCACATTACATAACTAATAACTAGGAGCAGCTTCCAATTGCATTTTCTTGTCATGGCATTCCGTGAGACCACATTTCTTTGAGGCATTTTTTCAAAAAGTTCACTGCATTGTTGCTATGGCTAAAATCCTAAAACAAGTGCTTTTGAACAAGCTATGGATGCTTGGAAAAATCTATCAAAGCATAATAGTAAGCAATAGCATAGACAAGGCACTAAACTAGTTGAAAAAATACCTCAAAGAAATGTGGTGTCATGGTGATGGAATGCCATGACAATCCATAACAATTTTCTTGTCATGGAATTCGTCATGACATTCCATCACCATGAGACCACATTTCTTTGAGGCATTTTTTCCAAAGTTCATTTCCTTGTCTATGCTACCACATTTTTCATACATGTCTACCAAAGAATTTCATCAAATAGTTCACTGCCTTGTTGCTATGGATAAAAGCCTAAAACAAGTGATTTCAATAAAGCTATGGATGCTTGGAAAAATATATCAAAGAATAATAGTAAGGAACAAACTATGGTCTCATGGTTTTTTTTTGTGCAAAAATCAATGTGATTTTATTTGCATTTTTTGTAGGTTTTAAACACATTTTTTTAGAAATTTTGTTGTTTGAAATAGGGGAAAATCTGAGGTTAGTTTTGTGCACTTTTTAATTGTAGGATTCTCACAGTTAGTGAAAAGGGTAGTGTTCATGAAGGAATGGAAAATATGCATAGAGCCTTTGAATTATACCCGTACTATGTAATGACATCGAATCATTTAGCAAACCATTTTTTCTTCATAGGGAAACATTTTCTTGTGGAACAGTTGACATAGACAACTCTTGTTTCAACTTACCATCCTCTCATGAAATAGCATTCATATTATAATCTTGTACAATCTTATCATAGTAAAGGTGATTATGACACCACTGGCCACTACTACATGACATCAGTCAAGGAAAGCCAAAGGCCATAGGATTTTTTGGATAGGTTCAATTGAAGTTGGGAGATCTTAAGAGCTCTCTCTCAAATTTTAAAAAGGTTTTGGAGGTCCACCCTGAGAACTATGAGAGCTTAAAATCTTTAGTCCATATATATGCTCAGCAAGGGTAGGTAGAGAAGGCTTTGGAAATTTTAAGAAAGGCAACTCACATAGATCCATGTGATGCCCATGCATTTATCAACATGGGTGATTCATTAATATCGACAGACCCTGGACTATAGCCTCAGATTCTCTTAAGACAACAAAGTCTCTTCTGAAGAAGAGCAGAGAAGAATTATCCATTGAATTGTTAAACAACATTAGGGTTCTTCATTTTGAGCGTGATGAACTAGATTTGTCTCAACAAACTTTTATGGAGGCATTAGGAAATGGCATTTGGGTTGAATTCATAAATAAAAGCCCTAGTGCCAATTTTGCAAAAAAATTTGTAGCCTTTAAAGATATGGAATTCTTCCTTTGACTAGAAGAAGGTGGTGTTTCACTTGAGTTACCATGGGATAAAGTCACAACACTATTTAATCTTGTTAGGTTGTTTGAATAGCTACATGATATTGAAAAGAAAATCTTTTATACAGGATAATATTGTTCAAGTTTCCTAATTATGTGGATGCATATCTATGTCTTGCAACCATGGCTCAGGCTCAGAATGAGATCGAACTAAGCCTAGAATTGATTGGGGATGCACTTAAGGTGGATGAAAATTCATCAAATACTTTATGTATGCTCGGCAACATGGAACTGAAAAAGTAGATGACTGGCTTAAAGAAAAAGAAACAATTAAAGTAGCATGCCAACTTGTCTTGGTTGATGAAGAAAAACTAAAAGTTGATGAAGAACGATGGATTCAGATGGAAAGGAGAAAGGAAGATGAAAAAATTTGGTGGGTGATGTAGCAAGAGGAGTAGTTTGAACATGTGAAGGAATTATGGAAAAGTAAGCATAAGGACAGGGATGATGATGATGATGAGGTTGGTCAGTCTAAGAAGAAACAAAAGAAGAAAAAGAAGAAAAAGAAGAAGGATAAAGACCACAAGGCTTATGATTCTTATATGGAGGAACCTGATCTTGCCATGAAAGATGAGGAAAAATATATGAGTGATAAGGCACAAGATGATGAAAAAATTCCCAAAATCTTCTTGCAGCTATAGGTCTAGAAGACTCTGATGATGTCAAGACAAATTATCTAGTTTCAAAAAAATCATGAAGGAGACACACATACTTTGATTCTAAAGATGGTGAACCATTGCAAAAATAGAGTATGAGAGAAGATGATCCATATGATGATGTCTAGGCTTCCTAAGCTTTAACCAAACCTAGCTCCTATTTTTCCAAGAGAAAAATACCCAAGGCCCATGGAAAATGAATGATGAGCATTTGAGTTTCAACTAGGTTTCATTTCGAAAAGGGGACATTACATTGTACAAGATTTGTTTAACAACAAAATAATTTAATCCACCTATTTAGGATTGTAAAATAAAAATAGATGAATTAATTTATTTTTAATTATAGGTTCTTTTAATCTAGAATCTGATCAAAAGTGAAGCATAATACATTGAAGGACACAAAAAATGTTCTAAACTAAAGACTAAATAAAAAACAAGAAAGAGGAAAAAAGATAAGATAACATACAGATGATTCATTTGAGGTTTTTGAAAAGATCTCATTTAACCATGTCAAATGGATTTGGAAGGGGCAAAGCATATTTTATTGACAAATTTTGAGGTAGCTTATCCATTGTCATTGTATGCATCTTCTCTTGGTCAATTGTAGAAATAGATTCCAAGAGAAGATTCAATGCATACAATAATGATGGATAAGTTACCTCAAAATTTTAATCAATCAAATATACTTTTTCCCTTCCAAATCCATTTGAGTTATCTTTTCATTTTTCCTCCTTATTTTTTATGGGCAACCATTTTAGTCTTTATTTTAGAACACATTTTATGTCCTTCAATGTATTATGCTTTATCTTTCTATTAGATTCTAGATTAAAAGAACCTATAATTGAAAATAAATTAATTCATCTATTTTTATTTTACAATCCCAAATAGGTGGATTAAATTATTCTACTATTAAACAAATCTTGTACAATGTAATGTCCCCTTTTTGAAATGAAACCAAGTTAAGACTCAAATGCTCATCGTTCATTTCCCATAGGCCTTGGGGATTTTTCTCTTGAAAAATAGGAGTATAATAATAACTCAAGAGGATCTTAATGTCATCAAAGGGGCCACTTAAGTGTTTTCATAGAGACCAAGAAATGTTTATGTTGCAAATGGGGCAACCATTGTGCTAGCTGAAAGGGGTCAATTTGATATTACAAAGGAAATTTTTACACGGGTACAAGAAGCTACTCTAGGAAACATCTTTGTTTAGATGCCTGATGTGTGGGTAAATCTAGCACATGTTTACTTTGCACAAAGACAATTTTTGCTCGCAATGAAAATGTTTATGTTGCAAATTGGGAAGTCATTGTGCTAGTTAAAAGGGGTCAATTTGATATTGTAAAGGAAACTTTTACACA
Organism: Sequoia sempervirens; assembly: GCA_007258455.2. Classification (NCBI taxonomy): domain Eukaryota; kingdom Viridiplantae; phylum Streptophyta; class Pinopsida; order Cupressales; family Cupressaceae; genus Sequoia; species Sequoia sempervirens. Next base: position 576,498,856 of record VDFB02105785.1, read on the forward strand.
GGTACAAGAAAATATTGTAGGAAACATATTTGTTCAGATGCCTAATGTGTGGGTAAATCTAGCACCTGTTTACTTTGCACAAGGATAGTTTATGCTTGCAATGAAAATGTATCAAAATTGTTTGAGGAAATTCTATTTTGGCATTGACACCCAAATTTTATTATATTTATCTTGAACACATTATGAAGTAGAATAGTGGAAATATTGTAAAAGAACACTATTAAGAGTAGTAGGTTAAACCCAAAAAAGTGGTTTCCAATTTGATGAGGAAGGAAAAGTGGCAAAAAATGGCCCCATACCAAAAATTTTGGTTTTTGGGGTTTGAATGAACCCTTTGGTTCAAGCGAACCAAAAAAGGGTTTGAATGAACCCTAGTTCATGTAAACCAGTTAAATGCAAGGCGGACCCCATCCTGCCAAAAAAACAATGAAAAACCTTTTGAAAGGGGGTTCAAATGAATCGGTTTGCTCGGGAACCCTTAGGGTTCGCTAGAACCCCCTTTTCCCACCTCCCCGCTCTCTCGCACAAAAAAAAAAGAATTTTTCCTTTCAAGCTTCGTTGAGGATGAAAATGGAGGATACTTTAGAAACCCAACTAGAATCAAGTAGTTCTTAGAATGAGCTATCCAATGAATATAATTTTAATATGTTTTGGTTTTATTATGTATTTTTTTTTTAGTTTTATTAAACATAGGTTTTTCATTGAAAATGAAGGTCTTTGTTCTACACATGTGGAAAAATAGCAGATTATCCAAAAATAAAATTGAAAAATATAGTGAACCAAATATTCAAGTCCTTGATCCAACCAAAAAAAATCGATATATACAAAAAAAAGTTATGCCTTATGGGTATGTGCAAGATCATCATGGAAAAACAGTTCGCGGCAAAAAATTAGAAAAATTAGAGTTAGGCAACTTGAAAAATTTGAATAAGTTATTATATTATTTCAAAAAATGAAGAATAGAATTGTAGCAAATTGAATGTAGTTTCTAAACTACTGGTTTTTTTTAAAAAATCTAATGAGTGAAAATTTGAAATTTCAAGTATAGTACTTAAATTTTAGGGAAAAAATAAGAAGTGAAAATCTAATCCACCCCAGTTCTAAAATGATAATATTTTTATAATATATTTTAGATATAAGTAGAGGACTCATGTCCCAATGTGATGCATATTTTTGTAATTGCTTCAGTAATTAATTATGAATTTTATTACAAATTTTAAAAAGAGAAACTGAGGTCACCACCTCCACCAATCAATTCTTTTTCTAATCCTATATGTAGATAGAATGATGCATTTTGGATTATAAAATGGATATGTTTGAAAGCATAGAGTTTTCAACTCAATCAGATGAATAATTTGAATAGAAATGAATAATAATTACTATTAAATCAAAGAAACCATAATTATATGGAAATTGAACTTCCTTTAAAAACCCTATTTCATTAATTTTTGTAAAAAAGTCATCACCACATACCCATTACATTGCCATTTTTCGCCTTATCACATCCCCATTATCTTTATACTTAATATCCGAAATTGTTTAAGAAACGATTAAAAAAAATTCAATTAAAACTATCTAACCAAGTGGAACAGATATTAGAGTTACAAATCTAAATTTGAAAACAATTAGAATTTTATTTTCATGGAAAAAAAGTTATGCTATACAGTGTGCATCACTTTTTAAAAATGGTGTTTTTTGAAAAAACTAGTTTTCGTGGGAGATGGAAAAAGAAGTGCAATCTGATTCCAAAAATTTTGAAAAAAAAAAATTTAGAATCTACAGTAAAAATGTGACAAGGCTCTAGTTTGCATCATCTTCAAATTCCTCATGGTTTAGCCACTATAGGTGCCCGAATGTGAAGATTTAGTTAAAAAATATTATTTCAGTGTCCAGTTTGCCCAAAAATTGTAAACAACTATTGTGAGATCACCTAGTAGATTGTAACTATTATAATTTTTCAATCAGAAAGCTATAGATTTTTTGTTTAATGTAATGAGGGTTTCGACTTACCTCTTAATTCACTAGAGAGGGTGTCCCCAAATCTGATTTCGTTGCAGACTTCAAATACTTTGTAGCAAACACTGAAGTCCTTATCTACCATTTCAGAATTCTCCAGTTCCTCTCAAAACAATCTTTATCACCCATGTAAGTGTTGTAACTCAAAACACCTAGTGTAGTTCACACACCCAACTATTGTAAGTCAAAACCACATGCCTCAGTGCTAGGCTAACTAGTTGCAATAATGTGTTTGAGCTTTACAATGAACGAGGTCTAGAATGAATGCAAATAAATGTGAATTCATGAATCGCACCAATACATCATGCTAATAATTGGCCAAAATGTTTTAAAAAAAATGTCTAATTGTATTTGGTGACTAACTATTTAGTCATTTTTATTTCTGTGACTAAATAATTTTTCAGTCAACAACCAAATTAGTCATTTATTTACTCATTTATAGTTGGGTTGCAAAAAATTGGTAAAATTTAGTCATTTTTAGTTGTTGTGACTAAAAATTTTAGTCACCTAGTCATTTATTTTCCAAATTCTACTAGTGATTACAATATACTTGTAGAGCAAGCTTCTCAGAAGAGTATCACCACTCAGAGTTCTAGAGGCAACACAACTGCTATCAGACTCTCAAAATATATCACAAAACACAATCATAATACAATGCCCTCATAAAATAGGGTTGCATTCTAGGGAAATTCAAGCTAATAAAATATCAATCATCGAATATGAGACATAATGATGAATGGTCCAGATTTACAATAATAAAATATAAATAAAATTTTACTTTTGGGGGTGCAGCCCCCCACCCCCTACCAAGGTGCACTACCCTTGGAGCCCAATCAAGGGGATGATCCCCTCGAACCCCTTATGGGGGGATCCCCCCCATGCCCCTTCCTAATTGTCAGCTGAACAATACCTTATGTAATTGCAAGGTTGAGACACATTTTCTCAAAAAATCTCCCACTTGTCGAACACCTTGCAAGGAAAATGGGAGTCATCATCATCTCTTAATTGCTAGGGGTTGAAAGGCCCATAGTCTCTAAACACCATCTGAATTTCTTTGTGCTCACATGCTTAGTTAAAGAATCAACACCATTCATCAAATTATCTACCTTAACCAGCTTCACCTTGCCATCTTTGACCATATCTCTAACAAAATGATAATGTACATCAATGTGCTTGGTCTTGGCATGAAATTTAGGGTTCCTGGCTAGACATATCACACTCTGACTATCACAATAAATTGTCATTTCACCTTGTTTTATTCCAATATCTAAACATAGTCTCTTAAGGAAAATGGCTTCTAAACAAGCATGAGTAGTTTCCATATACTCTACTTCAATAGTGGACAAAGCAACCACAACCTATCACTTACTCATCCAACTAATTGCACCATCAAATAAAGTAAAAACATAAACACTACCCCTGGACCCTAGTTGGGGGGCTGATCACCCCAGACCCCTCATGGGGGGGATCCCCCCACACCCCCCATTGTCATTGGTTGAATAGTACTTTATGTATCAACAATACCTTATGTAATTGCAAGGTTGAGACACAATTCTCAAAAAAAATATCACTACTATCTAAATGTAGAATCCAAAAAATTCTCATGACACTAAACAACTATTGTAAAAGACCGTCCATATTTTAATCAAAGATTATACATGGCCTACTACACACTGTAACAACAATTTAGAACCAAAATATTGAAACAAATAAGATAGAACATATTATGTAACTACATAAAGCTCCCATTGAAATTAATACCAGTTATAAATAGCATCTTGATTAATATCATTGTCAAAACTCTATTTAAAAGTGAACATAGCTTTTCATGCAACATAAATAATTGTTATAGAATCAAATGACAAACTATATTAGGTACTCTCAATAACCATCTCGCACTATAATAATCATATTAATATAATAATGGTGACCATGAATATGGCCTACCAAAAAAAGCCACATCAGAAAATTTTATAAGGTCCATACATATGCAACATCTCAGAGGAGAAATACATAATCAATGCTCCAATCTCAAATAATTCAAAAATAGATTCAACCACACATCAATATCATGCACAATAGATATATTTAGGTATAACATGTGGATTTCCAAGACTCAAACACCAGAATCAACGCTAGATCTAAGTTTTTGGAAACAAACCCACATAGGAGTAACCAAAGATCAATAAGAATCCTTTAAGAAACCATGCAAATTTTTAACTGTCTTCATCTAGAACACAGTGAATACAGTCTCATCATAGATCTACATACCACATATTTTATTAACATGTTAAACATGCAAAAACATCTCTATAAATATGAAATCCATTTAAACATCCAAACATTCACATCAAACATGCCATTTGAATAATGGAATGAGCACAAATCTATAAGCCTACAACTAAAAACAAGAGTAAATTGCAACCCAATAGGAAAACTATGTTGTCCAAGATCTTCTAACATATGAAACTATTAGACTCGGGGAACACTAAGAAGGGGGGTGAATCAATGTTCAACAAATTTGACTTTCAATTCAAATCTTAAATCATTTTCAAAACATAAAAAGAAATAAATATGCAAGCACATAAACAAGATGATCAAAACACCATAACACCAATATTTTTACAAGGAAACCCTGTTAGGGGAAAAACCATGATGGAGATTAATCCACAATTTATACTCTGTTAAAAGTATGACTAAAAGGAAATGCACTTGCATTCAAGCACACTGCCTAGAGCTTACTGCTAAAAATAAGGAAGGATCACTGCCTTACAAAATGTTTGTGATTATAACAAAAATTGAATTGAGAAGATAGCATCTACAAATGCCTAGATTCAGTTCCAGTAAAGCACATAAAACAAATTTTGAACCTTCTATCTAATCTTGCAACTCACTCTGCTCTACTCTTCCTTAATTCACAATAATCTTCTTCTTCTCAAGCAAGATTTACTCAACTGATCTTCTGATATTTTCTCATACATTTTTTTTCTCTTTTTGCACATTTACACCTTCTCATCACTCAAAAATTTTAATCACTTAGGTCAGCTTTAGCAAAACATGAAATATTCTCCAATAGTCAGCTCAGATCATAAGTTATATTTAATGTGCACCCACAAAGGTTGGCTAAAACATAGTTGAGACCCAAAACAATATTCTCAAACTTAGAAACAATTAAATAACTACTCCTTATACATCCATGACATGCTACATTCATTGAATCAGCCATAATGAGCAATTAAATAGAAGATCATTATACTGAATCTTCTAACTCATACACCGATTGTTGCAACACCACAAAAATTACCAATAAGGTAACATACATGCTTATCAAACTTTCTTGGAGATCCAAAACACAAAATGATGATCCGGTGAAGCATACAGATTGACTAACTGGCCGGATACCCTATTCTTCATGCTTTCTGTCGGTAACACACTGTCTTCTACATTTCTTGTCGGTATAAGTAGATTGTGATCTGTGGATCGAGATAATGATTTCAGTTGCCATCAATGACAACACTAGAAGCCATGAAAAAACTCCCAAAGCCATATGCCAATAGAAACATATTAGCTCCACAACTCAAAAAGAGGTTAGTGGCTTATCTTCTAGTGCTTCCATGTAACCAACTTGGGCTAAAACTATGAATCCAACATAAGAACTCCATTATGTAGTCTAAATCGAGGGTTTTTCTCCTTGTAATTAGGGGGTCTCTATCCATCCAACATAAAAACCTTTTCACTGCACATGACCACAAGGTAGAGGAACAAAACCACCAAACAAGAAGATACACACATATTGTCAAACAAGAGCTCCAAGTTACCGAAACATAACCAACTCCATAAAGATCCATAATCATTAGCTTACAATGCCTAACATAGATCACATTGACAATATTCATGTCTTCTAATCTCACAAATCTATAAAACAAAGTTAACTCATAGAACATTCATTACAGCCCCAAAATCCTTCCAACAACCTCTAATTACTTCTAAACAAATTCCCACAAGCTTTCCAAGCTAAGAAATCAAAAGAAGGAAAACCTAGAACCTAGTTCACCTTAAGTTTTAATACCAAATGACGAGAAATAAATAGGTTCAATACCAATTGTTGGAAAATTCAATCTCTATACAAATATTAATTTAATGGATGAGATAAAAGGTTAGGACTACAACAACATGAGAATATGAAACATATGCAAATCTGAAAATTAAGTTTCCTTAATATGGAATAACATGGTAAGATCCATCTTATTTATGATGCCAAAAATAAACCAACATAACATGCTCATTAACACCATATTATGTGAAATTATAACAAAAATAATAAAATATAACATCACCATAAGATAGCAGCAATGAGGCACAAATCACAAACACAATATCATCACATAACACAAGATTTACATGGAGAAACCCTTATGAAAAAAACTCCGCCAAGAAGAGAGGTCAAGTATGCATTACCTTCAAAAAAATGAGATTAAACAATACAATCAATTCCATTATCGTCTTTTCCTCCAATATGGTAGCACTTGTGCACTTGTGAACAACCTCCTTATGCCTAAACCTATCTTTGTAACTGCAATGAAACTCTGCATTCAGTTGTTGCTCATGTTTTCTACTTCCAAGACGCTAACTTTATATACTTGTGAAGACATCTTAAGCCTCAAACAAGGATCCTAAAGATAAAATTCATTTCAAACATCCCCATCCCTTGGAATACCTCCTTAAAATGAAAAAGGACACTAGTATTGGCTACAATACTTTCCCTCCAACTTGGGCACCCAAACATGGAAGATAAACTACATTAAATGCAATAAATGATGAAATACCAAGACATATGTCGTCACTTTCCAAGATCCCACTTGGAGAATCCCAAAAGTCACCCATTTATCCTTTCTTTATCTTTTATCATCCCATTCCAGGCATCCACATGTGGGGAAAATAATATTAAATATTTATGTCGACAACTCACCTGTACCACTACTAGTGGACCCATCACCCATTATGAATATATTACAAATAATAGTCAGAATTAAAATTACAAAATATTTTCTCAATAAACTCTAAGTTCCTAGAGACAATTTCCAATGATGTTGGAACCGTGACATAATATTTACAATGTGGATGGCACCCTAATCCTAATAGGTCCAAGTAGTATAAAGATGGTTTTCTTGATTTTATGTCTCAAATATCTAGGAATAGTATGAAAAATAATTTTATAGACTTTATTATTGTCACCATGCTATTTATATTTTTATAAAACCTATTGGTTCATAGATCATGTGTAATGTCATAAGCCAAGATATTACCCAAATGAACAAAAAAAAATTGAAACAACAAAAATAGAAAGTAAGATGCAGCAACATGTTGCACTTGCACAAAAACACACAAGTGTCATGTGAAACACAATAACATAAGGGAAAAAAAACATTAATAACCTCACCATTGCTACAAGCAAGGTGGAACCAATAGAAGACTTACCAATTCTAGGAAAAAATATCCATCATGAACCTATGAGAGGGAACACCACACGAATGATGATCAAGTACTAACTCATGATCACATTTTATCACAAACACAACACCAAGGTAGGATGAGGGAAGCATCTAATTCATCCACACCAAAAAACTCTCATAAACTCCACAATACCACAAAAACCCACATAGATGGTGAAATGATTAGGAGCTAACATCCCTCGACTAGATGAATCAACCATCAATTTTTCAGAAGAAGGAGTAGGATGAGGGTAACAACCATCTCTATTCCACTCAAAATACAACTAAAATTACCTAAACCAAGGGAAAAGGCTACACAATAGGCTATCTTACTAGGAGGTTCAATCCATCCACCAACTGGAACAATGACAGGTCATTTCCAAGCAATGGCATGCTTCCCAAGACAAGCGAGTGCCATACAACTTAAGGTATGACACTTGGTGACAAAATATCATGGGAATACTCTCTAAGCCAAGGGACAAAAAGGAAAACCCAACAAATTAAGAAAAACTAAAAATGGTACACCAAAGGACACTAGCACCCATGAAGGACATTAGTTCAAGTACACAAATGTCCAGGTGTGGTGGTCGGGTCCTATTCTAGCAGCGGAGTCCTTGCTAGGTGGTGTAGTCTTTTCTAGCACTATAGTCCTAGTGTCCCAACTAGTGACTAAAAAAAACTCTAAAATGATGAAAACAATTGGATAAACAAAAGGGTCCTAAGATCCTAATCTCACCTCATACTAGCCCATGAAGGAGATAACTCATTGTTGGTTAAAAAATTTGTCACTTGTTTAATTAAGTATTCTAGCTCTGTAATGCCCCTTTCTTAAGGAACAAATGCACCAAGAATTGGACAAGTTATTCTTTTCTCCTTATAAATTTCATTTGAAGTTTTGAGGTACAACTCCCTCTTATGATGAGAATTAAAATCCTTTTAGGTTATACTTCTAACCAAAAAGCAAGAAAGGAAAACTTAAGACTAAACTAATTTTTAAAAACTAATAATAATAAATCATAGATAGTTATTAAAAAAATTAAGTACATGTGTTTGATTATTAGGAAAGCCTCCTAAAATAGTTTTAACACACATAAAATTCACTATTTCTAGAATGAGAATCATAATTGCATATATATGATAATTACCAATGAAGGAAATGGAAAAGAACCTAAAATAGCTATTATTTGCACAAGAAAAGATAACATAGAATCATAGCATCACATAAACTTCAAGATTCTTTATTTTAGAATACTTAAAATTGTAGAGTTCATAGACTTATAATCCTTCATCAAAAAATTATATATTAAAAAAATCCCCACGGATAAGATTTGTGTCTTTAGTTAGATATATATAATTGAAAGAGTAATTGAAGCTTTTTAGAATAAAAATGTTTATAGAATATGAAAAGACCACACAAAATTTTTTGGAGCTTTTGACGTTCAATATTTTAAGAATAATTAGACATTTGATTAAGATGAAACATCATTAGCAGCAAAACTATCCTTAGTCTTATGTGGTGACTGGAGATTTTGTGTAACATTCCTTTCTTTATACACTTGAAATGGATTTATAAAAAGGTTGTGTATTAAGTAATTCTTTAATCTTTTACTTTATCCCATCTATGCTTGCATGTGCTTTTGTAATCTAAGGAGTCGATTGGTCATTCAAATTGATGGATAAAAGGATCCCTTGGATATCCACATTGACTTATTTACACTCTTCCATTAGATTATTATGCTCCTAGATATTTTTATTGAGAGAAATTATCTTCCACTCAATTATTTTCTTCCAAATGGTGTACCTATTATCACCTAAGTTGGTTATAATTTGCTCGAAAACCAATTTGCTTGTTCCTAGGTCTATCATTTCTTTCAAATTCTTTCTAACCTTAAGCCAATTTGTTTCTTAAGATTTAGAGGCCAAGATATCATCATCGATCTCTTCCTTCTATCTTCCATGTTATTTATCATTTTATTGGCTTCCTCAATAAATTTAACCACTTTATTTGAAATTTTCGTGGCCCAATCTTTAATTGCTTGGTTGTAGCATTTATGTTTTTTCACCTTTTCAATTACAACCTTACCACTAATGTAACATGAATTGAAATATGAATCAATTTTCCCTACAGGATGAGCCAAAGTATCCATAATAGATTTCAAAATAGGTGGTTAGGAGTTTCACCTAGTGTTGTTTGAGCTCCACTTTTTATTTATTATCATTTTTAGTTCATTCTACAATCCTAGCAACCACCACCTAAAACTTGTGCACATCACCATCTCGGAAGAGGGCTCCAAGTGAGCTTTGGTGATGTTTAAATCCTTTTTTATTGTTTGGTTGGTGTCCTTTTATGTAGAGGGGTGTGCAATTTTTGTATATTATAAACCTCCAAATGTAGCATATGTCATCAATATTAAGGTAGTTTTCAAATTTTTAGGTTGTGGATTCCATTGCAATAGATTTTAAACAACATCATCCTCCAATGAACACAATTCCCCAATTTTCCTCTTTTTAGATAATGTATGGTGTATCCAGGTTGTTAGGGTAGCAAGAGGAACATTTGGTGTGAATTTCAAGGACCTATTCACAAGAGGGGTGTCTTGAGACAATACATTGGGTGATATTGGAGGAGATGGGTTATGGATAGAGTGCATAGGAGAAGGTGGAATTATCCCTTCTAAAGAAGATGATGATACTTCCACATTTTCTTCTTCCACGACTTCCAAATTTTTCTTTCCCTTCCCCTTTGAGGCATCCTCATAGATCTTTTATTCTCTCCCCTTAGGAGGCTCGTCTCCATCTCCTCCTCTAGTTGATTGTGAAGTTGATGCTATGAATGTAGTTTAAGCGGGGGAAGTGTGTACCTAGCTTGTTTCTCCTTGCTTCAGGGCCTTTGTTTCTTATGTTTCTTTAGGGCTCGATGGCTCAATTATTCTCTTAATAATCCATTCCTTTTTTCTCTTCAATACAACCATTGTCCTACCCTCAATGTTTGCAATCTCTTTGTTATTCTAGTTAATGGGAATAATGAGAGTCATTTGGATGTGATCATAGTAAATTTGATCAACCATATCCAATTCATCATCCATTAGTTTTAGGATATTCCAATTCATAGTATACAATCTAACTTGTTTCATCAACAATATCATCCAATCTCTTTATATTACCATAAATTCATTGTCACAATCGGCCCAAAAATCTTCCAACTTAGGCACATGATAAAAGACTAGTCCTAATTAGAAATTGTTTTGAACAAATTATTTACTATCAAAGGGAAAACAAAATTAAAATAATTATATTTTATATTTTTCCATATAGACCTTTCAATATTAAGGGCATTCAAGGAAGATTTGCATTGTTAGAAAGATAGACCAATTGGGAAGGGAACACCTACCTTTTTCCTCTCTTTACATCTCTTATTTAATTCTCCACTTTGGTGGTGTACCTCAATCAACACAAATCTATCACTAACATATTTTGGTAGTTTGCACAAGAATCCATCATACTCATTTATTTTGATGTACGTGAACCTTTAGAATTGAATGAAGAAGATCACATATACATTAATTAATTCAAAATATTTTGGGGAGATTCAAACACTTAAATCTCCTTACAACTCCCTTACTAGAAACATGGAGAATACATCATTCACTTGCTTGAAATGCTTGTAGCTACTTTTTGAGTTGGAGTTGGTAATAGTATTCATAGATTGGGGTTTCATCATTACAATCACCTTCAATCCTCAACCCCAACCAAGATCTCATGCTTGCAATGGCATTAAACAAATATGAGGACATATAAAAAAAATTATTAACTCTAAAATGTCTTATCTTCCTATGAATATGCTCACTGATAATATCTACCCAATTGATGAGCTATTATCCATGACAAATAATCACAATGAAAAATTACATCCAAACATCAAAGTTATGAGCATCCTCATCTCCATTAGCCTGTGCAAAAACACTATGATGTCACCTATCTCGTTCATGAAATGCAACCTATGCAAATTTTTTGGTAGCTATGATTTTCCCTTCAGAATTTCCAACCATTATTTTGCAATTTTATTTTGACAATTGCTTATATTCTCTATGAACTGTTGGTATGAGGTAGAGATATTCATGTCTGCATAATCATTCCTGTGAGGTAATTTTAGCATCAAATGAAATGTGTCTATGTCAAGTTTATTCATGGCCCTATTATCATCTATCTTGACTTCCCTCATCTAGGGGTTCATAATGGTTGATGCACTTTATCACCAAATTTGGGCACTAGAATGTGACATGAAAACTAGTTTCCCACAACAACCCACTCTCCACCAACCTTTGCATAATAAGGGGTCAATTCTCTACGTTCATTCTCTCCCAAAAATATTTTAAATCTACATGCCTTAATTTGGTGTCTCTGACTTTTGGGAGTGTGCTTTCCAAGACGAAAAGATGCTCATATCCAAGGTATTTGTAATTAATTTTATCAAGAACAAAATTAAACAACACCTTGACCAATTCACTCAATAAACAAATGGCTATATGTGGGGGAATTTTAATTTTGAGAAGACAATTGTACATTTTGTAGGTTTTCATGAAATTTCTTTGATTATATGGGATTTCCCTTCTAAACTAATAGTAATGGGGAACTAAGTACCTTTAATCATGATTGGAATATTTTTGCACTGCAAATCTTGGAATTTGATTAGGTTGCTTCCTGCTCACACCTACAATTTTCTCTTCTTCTCCTTAAGACTCATGAAATAAAATAATTTATATGAAACAATCATACTTTATAGGTGAACAATAAATGCTCTTGATAACCAAAATAACATTAATTGTGACTTAAATGTTGGCGCATTCCAACCTTCATCTTCTTCTAGCATACACTCTTTCCTTCCCAAAATTTATTCTGTTAGAACTTTGAAATGTTTTCATAACTTGAGTGGCATCCAATAGGGTTTACAAAACCTATTAATTTTATGAAAGCATATATTCGATCTATTACAAAACTTGTTGTCTTGTCTATAAAGTTGTTTTTTTAAATAAAACACCTTTTCAAATTTTAAATTGGATATGAGAACCTTGTTGGTTTCTAAAAAGGTTTCAAGAATCCCATTGATCTCTAGAATAGTTTCATTTTTTTTCAAATATCCACCATTTTAATTCTCAAGACTTGTTATATTTCCCTTTTAGTAAACTTTATGTTGATTATTGACTCCCTTCATGAAAATCAATCTTTCGGTTGTGAGCTTGGTTATAGAATCCCTTTGGGCTTCCAACAAGTTTATGAGAACCTCATCAAATACCTAAAAAATAAATGTAAGATGAATTAAAGAGACTTCACACATATTGAAGACATAATATTAGATAGCCCTTTTACTTTAAACATAGGTTACGAAACTTCATCGACCTTCAACATGTTTTGACTAACCTATTCGGCTATTGACAAGGTTTAGAAAATTTCTCTAAAATCCAACAAAATAAAATTTGACCCTTGATAACTTGACTATGAACTTGAAAATGGGAATAAGCATGAAAAAAGGTAGGGAAAACATTTTTTATTTTTAGGATCACCATAAAATTAAAACAAAACTCCCAAGGGCTATGGAGACCACAAGAGGCTTCAACACGAAGCCAATGATACAAGGGGTGAATAGGAAAGGTGTCACAAACTTCTCGATCCCACCAAGTCCACTCAAAGAACCCTAAATAACCACCGAATAAGGTGGTTCTTAATGATACACTACACACACTGTAAAATATAGATAAAGGCTCCAAAGCTCAAATAGCATGTTTTCTAACTTGGATTCATTTTAAAGTCCAAATTTAAGTGTGCTCTACATTCATTTTAACTAACATTTATAGAAAGATAAACTGCATATAAAACCACATAACCATTTGACACCAATGTCAAGGAATAATACATATGAAGATAATACCTTCACTAGTTATGAGGAGGGTTTACATTTCATCCAAAAAGGATGTTTCATTGCAATAACATTACAATTACAAAGAGGAATCAAGGTCTTGAATTATACATATACATCATAATATGAAAAATGAAGGCCTTGAGGTAAGGAGATAACCTTCACTTTCACATTTACTAAATCTCCTCTAAGGTTAGGTCTCTAAGAATCTCCAACCCCTAATGGTAGTATTCACAGTGGGTAAGTGCAGAAAGATGGGAGGCCAAAAAGGGGTCTTAAGTGGCCACTTTTTTTCTTCTTCTGAAATTAGGAAATACTAACCTTGGATGAGAAATTTAGGATAGTTACACTCAACATTTTAAGATGCAACAAAAACAATGTTCGTAGTGCTCTGAGTCTACTTTCTAGACTACTATTTTTTTTAAATGGTAGAGATTAAGGGGTTCAAAAAAGGGAGCCACATAAATTGGTGTTGTTTTTGTCAAAAAAACATAATATAGCATCTTTTGTGGCACCCACAAAAGGTTAACCTTTTTTTGGTATTTTTAAAATTGCTTCAATAAGAAATTGGCTAACAACATTTAGTTTATGCTCAATTTTTTTAATAATTTTTTAATGAATATTTGATTTTTTACTAATTTTCAAAGTGGAAACATCCTGAAAAACAAAATTTTGG